>JAWNNP010000744.1:0-600000 GCA_035044805.1 Leucophenga maculata
GTTAAAATATGAAATGTAAACAACGCTCTATCTCATTCTATACTTATACATAGGTACATAAGTATGTCCCAAGAATAACGGACATTCTTTCTGTTTCTTTTATACTTAAGTTCGCAGCTCAATGCACGCATGTACATTGTTCTTAATATTTTTAGTCGTTAATAAACTCTGCAACCAACAGGTTATGGGCACAGCCAAGCATTAAAATAAAAAATTGCTGCAGAGCGCGAAAAAAAACGAAAAGACTATTAAGTGACTCAAAATTGTTAATAAGCGGTAGAGATTAACAAAGTGGTTAAAAATGAGTTCCCAATTCGCAATTGAGAAACTAGATACCGAAAACTATAGTGCGTGGTCGGTACAGATGAAAAGTCTGTTAATTCACTCTGATCTGTGGTCGGTAACTTGCGGTCGTTTAGTGAAAAATGAGTCCGACACGGTTGAGCAAAAGGCTTTGTTCGATAACAAAGATGAAAAGGCTCTCGCGAGTATAATTTTGTGCGTGAAACCATCGCAAATTAACCACGTAAAGCACTGCAAAACGTCAAGTGAAGCTTGGCAAAAATTGGCGCGGATCCATGTTCCTTCTGGTCCGGCGCGGCAAGTACATTTGTTTAGACAGTTATTGTATGTCAAAATAAGTAATACACAAAGTATTGGTGAACATTTAAATCATTTTTCGGACTTAGTGGAAAAACTAAGTGAAATCGGGATTTCGGTGCCTGATGAAATGCTTGCTTTAATTTTGTTAGCAAGTCTAAGTGACGATTATGAAAATTTCGTTGTCGCCATCGAGTCACGGGACTCTTTGCCGCCGTTTAGTGCTCTCAAAATCAAGTTGCTTGAAGAAGGGGAGAGACGCAAGCCAAACGAAATAGTTGCTGAAAATTCAGAACAAAAAATGTTCACGTCGCGTCCGAATAGCGGTAATAAGTACAAATCGAAAAAGGAGCCGAAAAACGTTGAATGCTGGTCGTGCGGCCGTCGCGGGCACATCGCAGCAAAGTGTAAGACAAAAGGGAATAGCGAGAACCAAAACTCGATCGAAAGCAAGAAAAGTGCAAAGTCATTCTCTGTGTTAGTTAAATCTGACAACAACAAATCGGCAAAAAGTGCGTGGTGCTTGGACAGCGGTGCAACGGCGCATTTGTGCACAGACAAAACGTTGTTTACAGTTTTTCGTGAAAACAAAGAAAAAATAAAACTGGCAGGAAATAATTATATTGAGTCGCAAGGTTACGGTACTGTACGGTTATACTTGAAAAATAAACCGATCGATTTGCTTGATGTGTTGTATGTACAGAACTTGCAATATAATTTTTTATCAGTGTCCAAAGCAACTGAAAAAGGTTGTGAAGTGCGTTTTGAAAAAAACAAAGCTTGCATTAAAGACAGTGACGGGAGCATTTTAATAGCTGCAAAGAAAAGCGATGACTTGTTTTTGTTTGAAAATAACAATAAAAGAGTGTTTGCAGCAAACGCAAGTGTAAATCAGATAGTAAAATGGCATGATCGGTTCGGGCATTTGAATTTCAATAGCATAAATAAAATGATTACAAAAGACATGGTCTATGGTTTGCGTGCCAGTGCGTGTAACTTAGATGATTTTGTGTGTGAGACTTGCGCGAAAAGTAAAATATGCGAAAACAAATTTCCGAAAGTGTCGGAAAATCGCTCAAAAGAAGTTTTGGATCTAATCCATACTGACATTTGTGGACCTATTGGCACGGTGTCACAAGGTGGTGCGCGGTATTTCGCAACCTTTATAGACGATAAAACGCGTTTTGTAACGGTTTACACGTTGAAAACAAAAGGCGAAATTTTTACGAAATTTAAAGAATTTAAACTGTTGGCCGAAAAACAGACCGGTAAAAGCATCAAAGCGATACGAAGCGATAACGGCCGTGAATACCTAAGCGGCGTGTTTGAAAATTTCTTGTCAAGTAATGGCATTAAAAGACAACTCACGGTGCCACACACTCCTCAACAAAATGGTGTGGCGGAACGCGCAAATAGGACTCTAGTAGAGATGGCGCGTAGTATGCTTGTGCATGCTGGAGTTGGCGAGTCGTTTTGGGGCGAAGCTATCATGACTGCGGCTTACCTACGAAATAGGTGCGAGACTTCAACATTGTCTGATAAAACTCCATATGAAGCATGGTATGGAAAGAAGCCGAGTGTAGCCCATTTGAAAGTGTTTGGTGTCAAGGCCATAGTATTGGACAAAACTCACAAGAAAAAGTTCTTGCCAAAGGGGGTACAGCATGTATTGGTAGGCTATTCTGAAACTGCCAAAGCATATCGATTGTACAACCCCGTAAAACAAAGTGTTGTAGTGGCTCGAGATGCGGTGTTTTTAGAGCACAAATTCGTCCAGGACTCGAATCGAGGCTCAGCATGCGAGTCGAATGTTTTGGTATTGGAGCCAAGCAATGTGATTGGCCAACGGCATGTAGATGATCTGCAGGATCAAGACTTTGAGCAACAAGATCCAGGTATTCGTGAGCAGAGTCAAGCAGAATCAGAACTAGATGTGACAGAGAATCAAGCAAGTCAACATAGAGGTCCAGGGAGGCCAAGAATAGTTCGGACAGGGTGTCCAGGTCGTCCTCGAAAGGAGTACAACATGCTAAATGTTTTTGCTGCAAAAGACATTGTTGTGCCTACAAGCGTTAAAGAAGCACTAAGTTTACCAAACTCAGCTGACTGGAGATCTGCGATGCAGAAGGAGTTTGATCATCTGCAAGAAATCAAAACGTGGAAGTTGGTTGATATGCCGGCTGGTGAAAAAGTCATTGGCTGTAAGTGGGTCTTCAACACCAAGCGTGATCAACATGGCAACGTTGAGCGCTTTAAGGCAAGATTAGTTGCGAAAGGTTGTGGACAGCAATACGGCATTAACTACCAGGAAACATTTTCTCCAGTGGCACGTTATTCCTCAATCAGGTTGGTGATAGCATTGGCTGTCGAGCATGAGATGCACCTGCACCAGATGGACGTCTCAGCGGCATACCTGAATAGTGATCTCCATGACGTCGTATACATGCGGCAACCAGAAGGGTTTGTTGATGCAGAACATCCCAAGCGAGTGCTGAAACTGCAAAAGTCTTTGTACGGTTTGAAACAAAGTGGCCGTGAATGGAACCATAAACTGGAAAGCATTCTCCTTGAAATTGGTTTTGTTCCTTGCGCTAATGAACCATGTATATACACTAGCAGAATTAACGGGTATTTAAATATAATTGTTGTATATGTTGACGATTTTATACTTGCATGTACCCGAGAGGAAGACATCAGCACCATAAAGCAGCTTATAGCTGGTAAATTAGATGTTGTCGACGGCGGAAAACTGCATCATTTCCTAGGCATGGAAATTGAAAGAGATGGCAAAACTGGTGGCGTTTCTATTGGCCATAAGCAGTACATCGAAGGCTTGTTGAGTGAACATGGCATGGAAGACTGCAAGGCAAACGCTACTCCACTGGAAGCTGGTTACCAGACCAGGTGTGAAGACAATGGTTGTCAAAAAGTGAACGCAACGAACTACCAATCTCTCGTTGGTTCGTTATTGTACTTGGCGCTGACAACGCGGCCAGATATAATGCACTCGGTAGCTAAATTGGCACAGAGGTGTGCAGATCCTCACAAAGAGCACGAAGTGGCTGCTAAGCGCGTCTTAAGATATCTGAAGGGTACCTCTAATATGCGCTTACACTACAAGAAAACAGGTGTACCTGCCCATTGCTTTGTCGACGCAGACTGGGCTAGTGATGGCAACGATCGTAAATCATTTAGTGGTTGGGCATTCTTCATGGCTGGAGCAGCATTTTCATGGGAGTCAAAGAAGCAGAACATAGTCGCCCTAAGCAGTACCGAAGCGGAATATGTGGCACTTTCTACAGCAACCAAAGAGGCGGTGTACGTGAGAAAGCTGATCGACGAAATGGGTTTCGGGCCGATGCCAACACTGATGATGTACAGCGACAACCAAAGTGCTAGTTATCTTGCCAAAGAAAATAAGTTTCATTCTCGCAGCAAACATATTGACATCAAATATCACTTTGTAAGGGAAGTGTACAAGAATAAAGTAATTGATATAAAGTACGTTCCCACAGATGACATGATATCCGATGTACTAACAAAGAACTTGAGTAAGATCAAGCATACAAAATTTACTAGTTCGTTAGGTTTGAAATGAATTTTTTTTAATTAATTTTTTATGTTTGAGTTTTAAAGAAAAATGTTTAAGTTTTTTTTTTGTTTGATAGATTTCGCGTTGAGAAGGAGTGTTAAAATATGAAATGTAAACAACGCTCTATCTCATTCTATACTTATACATAGGTACATAAGTATGTCCCAAGAATAACGGACATTCTTTCTGTTTCTTTTATACTTAAGTTCGCAGCTCAATGCACGCATGTACATTGTTCTTAATATTTTTAGTCGTTAATAAACTCTGCAACCAACAACATTGAATACAAATTATATGAAGAGGGACGGACATGTCTATATTGATAAAACTTTTGTTGCTAATCAAGAACATATGTATATACTTTATGGTATCTGGCTCGCCTGCTTCTGTCTGTTACATACACTTACACAGACCTAACATACCCTTTTTCCCTTTTCGGTACAGTGTATAAAAATTCCACGTAAAAATAATTCCAATTGGACGTCAATAATATGAACAATTAATTTAATCAATTAAGCCAATGAAATGCCTTTTTAGTTATTAAGCCTGGCGAGTGTTGTACAACTAAATAATCATCGCTAGAACCTTGAATAATTATTCATTTAATCTCACTTGCTACTGCTGAATATTGCTCGAACACAGAATATAATTTACGTCAATTTATGTGTGGGAATTTTGGCTCATTGGCAAAAAAATAATTTGGTTAATGAATATTGATTTTGCTTTTTTGTTTTTTGTGTTGCTACAAGCAATTTGCTTTTAATTTTATTAATTTCAGGTAATTTGCATATTTGGTGGCGAAAAATACCAAATTTTTTTAGGTGTGTAGTTTTAAGTATGTTACAACTATATTTTATATTTAATTATTTTTTTTTAGGATATAAAGACTTACACTCAATAAAATAATTTGTTGCTGTATTACAAACGCTTACACTTAAATCTAATTAAATGAAAAGATTATATACGCTTTGAGGTATTTTCTAAGTCAACATCTTAGCTAAAATATCTGTAATTTTTTTCATTTAAAAAGAAATCTAAATATACATATATATAAATTTGGATCTGCTGCAAAACACACAAATATAAAAATAAATGCTTGACTTAATAAATTAAATTAAATATGCTTAAAAAACTCATGAATTAGATGAAAGTAGATTGCAGTAGCTTAACTGAAAATTACTTTGCCCAACTTAACACATTTATTCTAAAAATATGATGAATTTGCAAAACATGCTAAAACAGATATAAGCACACTCAGCCGCGGTAAATACCAAAGTTTTGCATAATTCGTAAATTATTAAAAATAAGTGGCTAATTGGTGGCAGCGTTGTAATTAAGTTTCCTTTTTGATGGAACAATTTTCACGTTTTGGTTATTTTCGTCTACAAATTTTTATTTAGCATAAAATGTTTTATAAGCTTCTTGGAACATTTACTAAGAGTTATTCAAAATAAATAAATAATTAAAATGTCAAGTGCATTAAATTGCTGTGTTTGTTTAACGAAATTATCTAATGTGCATATTTCTGAATAAAGCTAACAAGTGGAAATTAAGTGGAAACACATCATTAAGAAGACCAAGACCTATATAAAATAACATTATTTCTATAACACTCGTACATATTCGAATAAAGGATTAAATCATTTAGAGTTTTAGATTTTGATATAAATGGGTCGCAAAAAAAAAAAAAAAATTCAGTGGTCGAATGGTTCCCAAAAAAATGTTTTTGGTACCGACTTTAAATTTGCTTGAAAGTTTGAGACGCGTTAAATGATGCATTATAGACTCCAACAGCCTATCAGCTCGACAAAACGAGTCGGTCTAGCTGCTGTAGTCTAGTGCGCGTTGGCGCGAGGCGTTTTGAATGCCAAGCACTTATTCCAACGTGTGCCCGGTCGTCATCTATTTCGTCTTCCTGCAATGTGTACTGGAGCTCTTTCATCCATTCGAATGAGGTGACCATCCCAGTGCAGCCGCTGGAATTTAATTAAAAGCTCCACACTATGTCAACCTCATCAACTAGCTCACGGTACACACGGTACCTACTCGTATCTTAAAGTCTTCCAACGCCATTTCGTTTCAATCAATTACGATCCATACCTCTGCGAAATAAAGTAGGACCGGGAGTACCAGCGTCTTATAGATCTTGATTTGGGTCTTTCGAGACACGGCTTCATTTTAAGTTTACATGATTCTTCGCCTGATCTCATTTTCTACAACATAGAAGTTGAAATTCTCCATCATCACTGACCGTCTAAAGGCGTGGTGAAGGCTTGGGAGAAGACACCAAGTACTTCGTCTTGTCCTAATTTACCACTAGACCCATGAGCCTAGATTGTTTTTCAATCTCTGAAAACGCCTTCTGACTCGCCGTTCCTGTGTTCCGATGACATTAATATCACCCGAGTAAGCGAGCAGCACCACTTTCTTTTGATATATCGAGCCCGATATACTCTCTATGTAGGATCACTGGCATAATATACAAGTATATTCCATGACTGGAAAAATCGTACGGTATCGAAGGGTTTGGAGAAGATCTGTTCTACCATGACAACGATTTGTGTGTTTAATAGCGTCGTCAATCAAAGACGAACGATCTTTCCGGGATACCTAGTGCAAACAGGGTGTCGAAAGCGGCGTGCCCAAAGCGGATTTATAATCGACAAACAAGTGGTCCAGGATTTGTCGTTATGTGAATATTTAAACATTGGTCTGAAGCTACATTGTTATTGTCCCATCAATGAATCCGTATATGGCTTCAGCCTATTACACAATTACATGATGGAAAGAAGACTTATTCCACGGTAGTTCTTTCTTAAAGAAAGGAAAAAGAACACTGAGATTTTAGTTATTGGGTATACGTTCATCGGAACATATATTCCATAAAAGTTGGTGCATACTCATAAATAACTCTTCGGCACCGGTCTTTTATAACTAAGCTTGCACCCCATCAGCTTTTTGATAACTGTTTCGACCTCAAATGGTCCGGTGGCTCTACCATAGTGCCATCATAGCTGGTTATTCCGGTTTCATTTCTCTATCAGCTGTATTGTGCACTTCATCGCCTGTAAGTAAGTTAGAAAAATGTCACATCTTCAAACTTACGCCTTTCTTGCTCCTTTTTTCTTGCGTTGCTCCCGACTGCAGAGTCGCCGATAGAATTAGTTTTTCTCTGACCTCCAATGACCTCTGGGCAGCCCTATCCATGGAGCGAGTGATAAGTTTCCACTGCTCACATATATCATGAGAATACGGAAAGGCTTCCCGGAGCAGTCGGCAGAGTGTGTATGAAAGGCTTCGGCGGCCTGATCTAATTGCAGCTTGCCGACGTCTCGCTTGTAGGGACCTGCGGCTTGTACTACGATGTTGAGGTGTTGAAATCTGGTGGTGCTAGCCTCTCTATGTTATTGGAAGTAGTGTCGTGAAGGATAAATTTTTCCACGGTTGGGTCAAAGATTTCTTCCTTTCCAATTTCGGCGTTGAAATCGCTAAGCAAGATTTTGACATCGGATGGTTCTGGGTATGAAAACTATGTTGCTGTGATTTAGTTTAGCTTGAAACAACAAATTTAGTACATATATCTCACACTTATTCCTATAAAATATCTCACACAGATTGAGAACACTTAGAACATTCAATGAGCAGTTTCATGAATTCCGAAGAATTTTATTTTGAATCAATTGTTTTCTATGACGTTTCTTCTATTTTTATTGTATTCCATATCAATTGTTTATCTATTTCTAATTGTTCCGTACAATATGCAGTGAGATTGATTTTTATACGAGTTAATTTGTTTGAAAGACGTAAACGAGAAACATAAAATTAGGATCGAACATGACTAGGTAGGTGTTCAGCAACCTTGGATTTTGGTACAACGGTTATTATAGGGACTAGGAATGAAGAATGTACACGGATCTGAAGTTTAATAGAGAGCTAAAAACAATGTATGTGCCCTCGGAAAATTTAAACTTTTTCTACATGAGTAGACAGTACTCTTATAAGCATTGCTTGCTGGATTTGTGCCGAATCAAAGCGATTCTTATTTAATATTACAAAATAAAAATGCTTCCAATTGACATCGTCGACAATGCAATTCATGTTAACTATTAAAGTGAAACGACAAATCTTTATAAATAAAATGTTTATTTTAAATCGCTTATATCTAAGTTTTATACATGCAAAAGAAATCTTGTAAAAATAAGAGCACAAGCAGTGTATGTAGCTTGAATAAATTGCTTAGGAATTTATTAATAAACAATTGGAAATTTATCTTTTGGGATGGCTACTAGATACTTTTACGTATTTAATTGAAAGTAAATAAATGAAATTTAGTGTTTAAATGGACTTGAAACCCATTGATAGAACGAGAAACCATACAATAAAGCAATTACTTAATGGATATATGTATAACATTTATTCTTTTTCATATTCGAGTATTTATTTTGTAGCATACAAAAGGAAGCGTCACCATATTTTCCAAATTACATTACTTTAGTTTATTGAATTTCGTTAGTTTAAAAAGCAGCAAAGTCTAATCTTTAAATTAAATTGAATATAGCCTGTATTATCTCGAAATAATATAAATATTTATTCATCTTAATTAAGTGCGTCAGTATCATAATTACAATAAAAATCAATAACCAGACAAAAATAGTCCAAGTCAGCAATATGGATGCAGACGGAATGATCAATCAATCATTCGCATTTTATTTATATCAAATTAAAAATAATTCTACATAAATCTCGCTGCAAATATTGACCGCCTACGCACAAAACTTTTCAACTTTATTTATTATTGCAAAAAAATTTTAGCAACTCAAGTAATACAAGCAAAAAGTGCTGTCATGTTAATTAAATACTGACAGCAACAGGGGATTTTTTTTTTTTTTTTTGTAGAACATTATTTTGCCATTTCACATATATTCAGTAACGAACGCCTACACTAAGAGCAAATACTGCATTACATTTTAGGCTTCATATTGATTTAGTCAACACAGCAACAACGAGGGTGGAGTTATTGATAAATGCCCAAGGCGTAAAAATGCACAATACGCACACAACTTGATTGTTATCGACATTGTATATTAACATTATACAGTATTCCTACTGACACACTTTGCCTAAAGTGTTTATTTTTTTGTACTTTTAATCAGACTTAAAGATACGATTGCACGCATCTCGTTGCTGTTTAATAAATACATCCAATGCCTATCTGTGCTGTGATTATGTAATGAGGCTGATATTGAAGCATGAAAATTGACGCCAACGAAAAGAATAAAGGTAGTCTTCATGGAGAGTCCTTATGGTAAACATCAATCAACTGTCGCAAATTGATGATGATTGCCTGAATGTATGCCTCATTGCACATCAAAGGTTACCAAATGTGGCTTTGAATGTTGCGCATACGCCAGGTAATCACGTCATTAATTTTTTATTTCGCAAACCACAAATCGCAGTGATGGCGGCAGATTTATCTTTCATTGGCAGCTTATCCACACCTTGCTAATTTCACTTAATATAATTTGTTTCTCACATCTCACATTTATACGTGAACAATTACGTTTTATCGAACGTTTGTTAGTCGATTGTGTCTTAATACAGCTAACCATCGGCACTGGACAAGAGAAATTAACGATTAGAATTTCTACATGTATATATTTACTTAACACAGTCATATATACTCAGACGATAATAAATTTTCTTAGTTTTAGTTCTAAGCTTAGCAAAAAAAAAAATATAAATTTCTGGCTTCTTGGTGTTGTGAAGCACAATTCTCTGTGGAGATTCTATTTATTGAAAAGCTTTATTGTGCATTAGTAAATTGTTTTAATTGTGAAATATTTGCGGTGCGAATTAAACATTATTTTTACTTAAACTATATAAAAATATGCAGAAAAGAAATTTTAGATATACTTGTTCCGCTACATTTTTATATAAATTAAGGTTTTTTAGTAATAGTCACTTCGACTGTTCGACAGGTGGTTGCACATAAATTTTCATAAAAAATATCCTTTCGCTTCGTTTTATTACAACTCAACTTTGTCTCTATTGTATCATTTTAATGATGATACAGCACAGTAAATCGAGTGACCGATACAGTCGTAGTCATTAATTTCTAAAATGAGTTTTGCTAAATTGTTCTTTCGGAAGTGTCATTTATCCTTTTAATGAAATTGGTCGTTTTTAATACTAAAACGCCTACAAACTAATCGTCTACTTCATATTCTATACATGATTGAGATTAATATTTTTTGAATGAATGATTAATAATATTTTCCGCAATTATCAAACTAACATCATTCATTACCTTTAACCCAAAAATTACATTGAATATTTTTTGTATATTTTTCGACTTCGTTTTTTATTGTCATTTAATATAATTGCTTAAAATTTTCCACAAATGAAAATTTTCATTGTGTAGTTTTAGTTACTCGTTTATAACTCATTAACGTGCTAGCAAGGTCACTTGTAATTTGAATTCATTGTTCCTTGAATGCACGTCCTTGAATAAACAATTTAATTCAAAACGTTAATTGTGTGAATAAATTTGCTTTGTCTTCTTATAGAAAACTTTGCACGGATATTTAATTTTGGATGCAGAATTGTTTTTTTTTATATTTTTACTTTACGGATAGTTTTTGCGCCAAATAGGTATATTTAGAGTTTGCCATGTCCTGAAGAACATTGAACCGCTCGCCTCATTTTTTTGGATTTAGTTGAGTTCTACGTAGCCTCGTCTCCAGATTCACGTCTGTTGACGACCTCCTAGCCGCGAAACACATCAAGGCTAAATATTTTAATATAAGTCTGATTTGTGCACATGTCCCGGCTAAAGAGAAAGTCGACGATGCTAAAAAAATCAATGAGCGCTTCGAACATCTATACGAGCGCTGTCTCAAACACGATGTTAAAATCTTGCTTGGCGATTTCAACACCAAAATTGGAAAGGAAGAAATCTTCGGGCCAACCCAATTAGCTTTCACGACAGTACCTCCAATAATGGAGAGAGGCTTATCGATGGGCTGCCAGCTGAGTTATTTAAGACCGGCGGCGAAGAGTTGGTTAGGAGTATGCACCAACTTTTATGCAAAATATGGTCCGATGAACGCATACCCAATGACTGGAATCTCAGTGTTCTCTCTCCTATCTTTAAGAAAGGAGACCCCGCTGTCTGCGTCAACTACCGCGCAATAAGTCTCCTTTCCAGCGGATATCAGATAGTCTGAAGGATGAAATAGGCTAAAGCCATATACGGATTCACTGATAGGACCATATTGGTGAGCCTTCAGACCAAAAAGGTCGACCAGTGACCAAATATTCACATTACGCTAAATCTTGGAAAGACCCAAATGTTTTTCGACGCCCTGTCTGTTTTAGGTATCCCGACAAAGATCATTCGTCTTTGCATGATGATGCTATCTCACACACAAATCGTTGTCAGGTTGGGGAAAAACCACTCCGACCCCTATGATACCAAAAGAAGTTTCTCGCAGGGTGATTATGCTGTCGTGCGTTTTTTCAATCTGCTGATGGAATACATCCTACGCCAATGCCCGTACATACAGTATATATCGGGCTCGAACTTATGGCATTGATATCATCCGCACGCAGGAACGGCGAGTCAGCAAGGCGGTCTAAGAGATTGAAAAACAGTCTTGGCACATGGGTCTAGTGGTGAATTAAGACAAGACGAAGTAGTTGATATCCTTAGAGGACACTTACTGCCGTCATTGCGCCTTGGAGGTTAGTGACGATGGAGAATTACAACTGCGATGTTGCAGAAATCTTCGTCTGCTTTGGATCCAAAATGACTAGCAACAACAATGTCAGCCTGGAGATCAGGCGAAAAATCATGATCGCTGTATGAGCTATTAGATGAGTTTAACGGATAAAATTTCAGCGGCTGGTCATCTCATTCGAATGGATGAAAGAACTCCAGCATGCAACTCGGCCATGACTGAACGACGGTTGAAGGCCACCTAAGTAATTAGGAATATATAAGGAATCAAAAGTTGGAATCACACATTATTTTGTCAATTTAATAAAAATTAAAGGATGAACAAAAATTAGAAACATCAAAGGTAAAGAGGCTACTAGTGTGGCAACTCTTCTTAAAAAAACAAATACATAGATGAACAAAAATACGATTGGATCATAAAATTTATTTAACGCACACACAATTGAACCTTCACTACCCCGTCATTCCATATAAACTGCCACGACTAGAATGCATCAATGAACGCACGAATACTACTTAGCCCAAACTATACAATATATGACTACATAGTTCTGTTACTTCCACATAACACATTTCTTTGTGTACATATACATTTATATTCTTACACTTGGAAGTAGCTCAAGTCCTTAACAGTCAAAGCTACAGTTCCTACTAGATTTAAGTTAAATCTTGCATATCTACAATATATACATACATTATTAGGGTTCGGCTTATTTATGAAAATACCCCTGCCAAAGTTCTCACGGTCTAAAAATGTTCGTTTTGGTTCAAAACAAAAAAATTTGAAGTTACAGCCCGATCCGATAAGATTTAGTGGTGGCGATTTGAGGCCAAAGTTGCATTTAGGCGATTTTTAGTCAAAAATAGGTATTTTCAAGGATTTAACGCTTTACACCAAAATAAAATTATATATCACTTCAATTATACCTTTTTTATGTATCGCTGACTACCACCTATTTATCGAAAAAGCCATCGACTGCCAAAGTTGGTGCAAAAACGTCGGTTTCGAAGCATTTCTGCAGAAAACATCCGATTTTTTTTCGATATTTCACATATTCGATTATTCGTAAGCTTCAACTTAGGCATTCTTTTCAAGATTAAATGGGGCTGCAGTTTGGCTAAAGGCATCACATCAGCGATATATTTTAAGGTACAGAGATGGAAATTGGTATACATGTTAATAGGATCGGGAGAAGTTATCGTGTTAAGTTTGGTCAAAATCGGAGGGGGCTATGCGGGGAAGAAATTTATTACACGTAAAGAAGTGCTTGGAGTCAAGTAGGAGGAGAATATATTGAGTAATAAAAATAATTTTTATTGGGCGCAGCAAAGCGTGCCGGGTACAGCTAGTATATATATATATATATATATATATATATATATATATAAAAGTATATAAAGTGTTTGTCCTTTAAGCATTACTACACCATTCATCCGATCACCATGAAACTTTGGGAAGTTATTGAGTACATTTTTTTTCGATCCAGTATATATTGAAATTTTGGGAGCAATTATAATTCTCAGATAGTTTTAAATACTTCATATAAGTACGGGTTGAATTATGCGATAGATGCCTATAATTGAATGTCCCGATAAGATGCTGCCAGAGATATTGTGATGAAATAAAGACTGTAAATGATACATATATATATTTTTCAACGTAAATATGCCATTTCTAATAAATATGTGCAGGCTGGATCTCTATTTATCAAAGCTCAAGTCAATCGGACATTTAGTTTTGAAGATCTTGTGATGAGACATTCTTTTTTATATATAAATATTCTTTAAAAATATATTTGAACGCTTAAGACTTCTTTCTACTCCATACTCTTCTTACACTACACTAATTTATATACGTCACAAAATTGACATTTTTAACTCATACCTCCGAGCTTCAAATTCGAAGAATTAACCAATTGAGCAAGCAATTTATTTAATTTACTAAAATGTTACTAATTTACTAAAACGTTTAATGACGCTTTTTCTGCAGGCTAACATTCTTGTTCTTTCTATTTAGTTTGCGTTTAGGGAGCGTTATTTATAAATGTTCTTCTAAGCAAAGATTTAAAAAACGTTTTTAATAAAAATTCTTTTATCTTTAAATCGTTTTTCGCCAATCACATATTTAGTAAAAAACTCAACGTTGTATTAGAAAAGAAAACAGCTTAACCAGCTATATTAACAGTCGTTAAATTGATTTGGTGGTTAGTTAAAAGTCCATTAAGGAAGACATTGAGACATTTGCATTGTCAATGTCAGAGTTAATGACAGTTCGGTACATATTCGTTCGTTGCTTTTTCTGTTCATGACTATATCCGTAAGTCCGTTTGCCTGTGCATGCGCCTCATTGTCAAAGTGCACTTAACTCAGACTTAATCAGCACACACTTCGTTCACTTCCTCCATTTGTCCCATCTACTGGCATTAAGTTTAACCATCATTAGCAACCTGATTTGCATGAAGGTCAACAATAGCAAACTTGTCGAAGACATCATCAAGTTTCTCTGATTTCAAGTTAAGAAACTCGGCTGCCGTTAGCTTCGCGTTAAATTTTTGTATGCTGGTGAATTGAGTACTATTGAACTTGAAACTATATACCTGAAAAGTCGGTATAGTTTAAATTGAGTCCCGCAGTACATTTTGTCAAACCCACCATTCGATTTCTTTTGCAAATTGCAATTTTTCGGTTCGGTTCTTTCGGTTCTTAATAAAAACAAAGCTTTTATTATTTTCAAAAAAGTACCTTATTCCTTATTGACTTAAAGTTATGCTAATATTTCTTAATGATATCTCAATCTTGAGATCTTTCAACCACAGAGTATCGAAGACGCGTACGCGATTTTCCTTAATAAGGTGGATTATTATTTATTGCATCCGAGAAGGTTGCAAAACAGGCTTTGCTTTTGGTGAAGAGGAGACTTAGGAGAAACAATAGGAACCATAATGTAAATAGAGTATACCGTAGAGTCGCCAATAGGACCAGGAAGCTTATGAAGCTGCAGAGACCGAGGGACACCGATCGTGTCCTCCGACGCGAACTAAAGACACTCATTGTTGGCTTTGGCGAAAAGCTATAAACAACAAGTGTTCCCGTTCAGGAGGGTTGATGATTCGTGGGCTAAGTTCCCTAAGGAACTCAGTATTCGCTGATTATCTGGAGGTTCGTTTTCAGCCATTCGATTATAATTCCAACAGCAGAAAACGCTTTGTCCAGACAACACTCGACAGTCCTTGCAAGTTTTTTCTTCCAGTTTCTGCTGTAGAAATAACAGCGCATATAAAGGACCTACAGACAAGAAAGGTCCCAGGCGAGGATGGGCTTAAAAATAAAATAATGAAGGCTTTGCCTGTGAAGGTGGCGCTTTTCCTGGTTCTCATTTTCAATGTGGGGCTAAGACTACATTCCATCACAATGGAAGAAGAAAAGGTTTTGTATGATCGCTGGAAAAAGCCCTTCAGCATTGGAATCATACAGACCAATCAGTCTGTTATGATCCGTAGCAAAGCTTATCGAGGGATTCTCCCTAACGAGAAAGTCTGGAGGAGGATACCACCCTTTCAGTTTGTATTCCGTAAGCCCTATAGAACACCGGAATAGTTAAATAGAGCCAATGGTGAGAGCAATCGATGCTGATGTACCAGCAGATTATCATCAAAATACCTGGGGCTGTATTTGGACTTTTTAAACCCAAATAAACAAATTCGCAAATTCTATATATGAAAGGATACGTAAAGCGGGCTGGCTTTTCAACACTAGAAACAAGCTGCCGCTGTGGAAAAAGTTGCAAATATACAACACAATAATTGCACCAGCCTGACGCTACGAAATGTAAGTCTACGGCATTGATGCTAAATCACACGTTGACAAGATCAGAGTCTCCCAAACGAAGGTCCTCTGCAGCTTCTATGGCGCACTCTTATATATGATATATGCCTACTCATGAGTCGCAAGAGCTCTAGAATTAGAATAAAGAGACAGAACCATAGAATAAACCCAATCTACAATTTCATGCAAAGTCCCAGATGGGGGAGGATGAATTTATATGGATTCTAACACTCCTAGTGCTCCAACCTGGACCCACACGAAATATTTTATTGGATTATATGCAAGATACTTATTTAAGTAAGTCTAGCTAAGCTAACAATATCATGAAGTTTTTTCTTACAAAAAAGAAAACTCAGAAAAAAATGTATATTTGTATAGTGCAAACCTTAAGGAGGGGGATGGCACGTTCACGTGAATAAAAATTATCTGAAGGAGGAATGGGAAAGACTAGTTATACAAACGAAAAGACCCTATCTTCTAGTTCTCGTTCATGAGAACACCAGAAAATTTCCATGGTGAAATAATTACCGTGTGGCCACAAACCACTTTCCGAAATGTCGTCATTATTTATTCAGTATATAAGCGCAAAAAGAGTATAGATTATTTTCTTCTTGATTTTGATTTACAGATCACAAATATAAACATTTGGTTTTTATTCTCAACAAATATGTTTTTCAACACCACCAAAAGTCCATCGCACAGAAAATTAACTAATCTCTCCCACGTACGCACTATTTCCCTCAACAGGAAGTACTTTATAGAGAAGATAACTATCACCTTGTTGATGTTCCGCCACGAACATAACTCGACTTTAATGCTAATCAAGAGAACATGTTTTTTTTTTAATCAGTGATTATAAAAATCAGCCATGTGGCATTGCATAATAACCAACAATGATAAATTGGTGTATTCCACTTCAGGAGATACCCACGTATAAGTAAATTAAATAATCATATAAGAAGGGACAATAAAAAAGAGTAATAAAATACAAAATTAGAAGTTATGAATATGGATACTAGTCTTTCACACCCAAACCACCAAACCAATTTGTATGAATTCCGGTGTAGAAATAAATGGCATGTTGAAACAAAATATAGGCGTCTTTTTTTAAAAATCTGCATCTCTTACAGAGATAAAATTTAATGGGATCGAGAGAAATAATTTTAATAAGTTTGGTTTAAATTGGAGGGGTGATGCTCCGCCAACCCATATAAACGTTAAACAAAATGCAAATATCTTTGCATCGATGCAGTGATGCAATTTGGTTTACATTTTAATGGGAATGGTAGAAGTAATCATTTTATCTTTGATCAAAATTGGAGTGGGCTATGCACCACCCACTTGCGAAATTCTGAGTAAGTGCTCGCTACTTTACGAGCGTCTTCTCCAATCGTCCAACCAGAAGATCCGATAACAGTGAGGTTAATTGTTCCGTCGTTAAATAATAAATTATTCAGTGTTTTATTTTAATAAAATTTTGTTATGAAATCCATTTTATTAATTAACGTTCTCTAAAATATTCGTAACTAAATAGCTTCTTGTAGCCATTTTAAATGAAAAGTTATTTTTATTTCTATTTGTTTCCCATTCGAATACATGATTCATCATAGTCGTTGAATCGAATACATTTGGCTCATCAATCATATGCAAATTTCAATTGAGTCTTTTTTTCTCTTTCTCTAGTATAATGAACGCTAATTTTCTTGACCAGACGCTTTAAGTGTAATAAAATACAATGAAACGCGCTGAATCACATTGTTAAGGTCAATAATTTGACTGAAGCCAATTTATCATAAGTGTCAACAACCTAAAACTGATGCACAGAGTCTGGGCATTTTTGGAATTGATACTTTAATATTGAGAATAATGAATATGCTTAAGAAAAAGTTTCAAGTTATGTATTTGTTGTCTTATAATAGTTAAAAAATATAATAATTTTTAATTTATATATTGAAAACTGTTAATTTAACTCTTAATTTGTGATGTACTCATATGCATTGTATATAGTTTGGTAAATACTGAAACTCGTAAACTGAAACCAGAGAAATGCTACCAATCATGCATCATAAAGGATTGCATTGTCTATTTAATAAATTATATTGAATATATATACATATTATAGTACTTTCGGACACAAATAGCACAGTCCGTTCGTTATTCAATCATAACAATGATTAAGAAACCCACTTACTTTTTCTAATTTATTTCAGCTATACGAAAAATTTGATAAATAAATAGTTAATTAATAAAAATAGAATAGTAATAGAATAGTTCTTTCATTCATACCTTTATTCATTTTTGATTAACTCATACAAAACAAAATAGTGTACTCAACGAATAATTATTTTTGATATTAATTGCAAGCTATATCATTCTCTTAATGACAATCCAAATCATTACATGTAACAAGCGAATGAATAAAAATGATTTTTTTTTACTGATAAATGTAAAAATATTCATTGTGGAAGTCGCTACTTAGCAATCAATATATGTAAGTGTGGTCTGTATGTGATATTTCAATTTCATTAAGTATTTTGTTTCTGTACTAACTCATCAATTCAAGTCAACATTAAGTCAAGTCAAAAGCCAATAAGCACTTGTCAAGATTTACATTGAATGGCTCAATCCAAATTTAATTTGCTTAGGTTATCGTGTATTATATTCTTATATTTATTTGCTTAATATCCCTGTAGTTAATGTGTACTAATATGCAATAATATTGTGCGACATTTTTTCTATACAACTTCAAATGCCATTGAAAAAAATCACATTTTTTTCGAGTATTATAACAGAGAGGAACACTTAAACTTGCCATTTTCATTATTATCCTGTGGCTGAACTTCATAATAGCTGCTTATGTGTATGACTCTTGACTTGAATTCTTTGCTGCCAGAAATTGCCTGAGTATATGCGTAAAACGAATTTTTAGTATAAATGAGAAATACATATAAACGTTTTGCACTTTGGGTACTTGTGAAATTTTCATGAAACTATAATTGTCCAATCAAAAATCGAACGAATGGAGCTGTATTTTTTTTCTTTTTTTTATAAAAAAAATATTTTTTCCATCTCTACAGATTCACGAAGACCAGCTGCTTGTGAAAGCATTGAAGGTCTCGGTTTGTTGACACTTTGAATCAATCCGGAAAACATTTTTATTTGGTGCCAACATGAGCAACCATCCATATAACGACACCCTACACGTATCCATGAAGTAGTATATCTCGATTTGAACTTTAAGACCGAATTGAGAAGTGCCTCTAGGGTAGGGATCCATAGCAGAAAGTTGTAGTCGAACATTTACAAAAATCAGGCGCAATAATGTGCTCAAAAACAGATTAAGGATCCGATGGAGCAACATGAGGTTACATGGATTAAAACTGTATTACGCTGTATAACGATAGGCACTACTTTGAGGTAGCGTAAATTTTTGGACTTGCTTTTAAAATAGGAAAAACGAAAAAAAAAAAAAAAGAGAATGTCTATGCAATGAGGAGCTTACTGCCAATTACAAAGGCTGTAATTGGCGGAGAAACGAAAGCCTAAAACCTCTCAATATACTGAAGATGCTACCACGTCTACTCCATTAGAGGCCAATTCCGGTACGAATCCAGCTTTCAGGCAGTGAACAACCAGCAACAATATCAGCAACTCATCAGAGGATGAGCAATTTTTCAATAGTTCGAACTCCAAATTCAACAATCTATGTGAAAAACGTGACAAATTAACTGAGTGTCACCAGCAAATGATGGAAATGCAAACGCAAATGATGGCAACGCCGACACATCTGATTTCGCTTCTTCAAGCCACTCTGTCCAAATAATGATTTCCAACTTACATATGTATTGGATTCTGGAACGCTGATGGTCTTGTGCATCACGCCAATGAACCTCGAGGTATTTATATTTAATGTCATGCTTATCAACGAAACACATTTAACTACCAGATCCTACTATAATAAATTAGGATATTAGGATATTTACACTGCCAATCATCCGGACGATAGAAGCACTGGAGGCGCTGCTGTTCTCATAAAGTCTGTTATAAAGCACCTTCCCGTTTACTACATGCGTTACTCGTGCGCTTAATATGTTGGCGTCAAAGTTTACAGTGACTTCTTTCTATTACAGATTTACAACGTCTTCATAATCCTAGAACATAGAACGCTTATGACAGCTGAAGTTCTGGATCTAGTAAGGCTCAAGCGAAGTCTTAGGCGACGCTTTATGCGAACTCATAACAAACTGGACAGGAGAGCGTGGAAACGGGTTGCTGCGCAACGCGGAACCAGATAAATCCAACGGATATAACTTGTGGAGGTTTACTCGAAAAATTAAGAAACAACCAATGCGTAACACAGCTGTACAAATGCAAAATAACAGGTGGTGCCGCTTTGTCGAGGAGAAAGCTGAAACTTTTGTCGACAGTCTAGAAAATCGTTTCGAACCATTCGATCTGGCATCACCAGCAGTTGTTACCAATACTTTGGACCAATTTTCACTACCATGCTCTCCATCTATTAGTATCGGACCTGTTACGTTTGAAGAAGTTTAACAGAAAATCAGTGCACTAAAACCGTGAAAAGCTCCAGATTACGATGGTATAGACGATGTTGTCTATCAGTTAATGGAATTCTGTTCCTCGTGCTCTTATTTAGTTAGTTTCCATCACAATGGAAATGTGCAGTAATTACGATGATACTGAAACCCGGAATACCCAAAGGAAAAGTCGACTTATACAGACCGATAAATTTACTCCCATTATTCTAGAAGTTATTCGAAAGAATATTTCTGGATTATTGCCAATTTTGAATGAAAGGAACATAATCCCCGATTGTCAGTTTGGTTTCAGACTTCAGCATGGCACTCCAGAGGTAGTTCAAGAGTTGTTCATCAAATCCTTGATGCTTTTGAAGAGAAGCAATACAGCTATGCTGTTTTCTTAGATGTTCAACAGGCTTTTGACCGAGTTTGGATTGAGGCATTAATGCTAAAAATGTAATCAAATCTACCAACGGCTTAGTACAGTATCTTAAAATCTTTCCTATTCGAACGAAGTTTCCTGGTAGCAGTAAAAGGCACATTTTCTTCGATACGACCAACAATGGCTGGTGTACGCCAAGATAGTGTTCTAAGTCCAACACTCTTTCCTTCTTTCACTGCGGACATACCAAAACCAATTGGTGAACACATGCTGCTTGCTATGTACGCGGACGATACTGTTATAATGTCAAACTCTAATTGCCCTGATGCTGCTTCTGAATTTATTCAAGAAAATTTAGACCTCTTTCATCAATGGGCTACGCGGTAGATCATTAAAATCAACAGATCTAAGTCAACGCATTGTACGTTCACGTTGAAGATGCCCCTCCATTATTTATCATAACCCCGCTTGCTTCAGCTCTATCTGTCAATTCAAGCAGAAGGTGACTCAAGTGGCTCCACCCAAATGTTCTATTAAGGCGATAACTGACTCCAGTTTTTTAAACAATATTTTAGTCAATCAATGTAACACTTTTGTACATTTATTGTTTTTGTCGATCTTCAAATCAAAACCCTTCTAGGAACGAGTGTAAGCGTATTCATTGAATACAAGTTTTTGAAAAATGAGTAGAAGAATCTTAATATTCAAATTTAAAGGTTCTATCTCTTATAGTCTTTAAGATCTTGATTTTCATACAGACACTCAGACAGACGGACTGACGAACATCGCTATGGGATATGTCAAGCTGTATAAACCGGAAACCTACATTCGGAAGTTGGCATGGCAAAGAATAATCAAAAAAAGAATTTGGAAATTCTTGATTTGTCTTGTCATACACTGTACAAAGATTTTATAAACTGGCACAAAATGTAACTGACGCTACTTCTTTATTAGAATCAGATTGCGATCTCGAGCAGAAATGCCATATTTTGACCACAAAAATAAGTTTAATTTTTAAGTTTTGTCATTTAGAAACACGCTTACAAATACTGAAACGACATCTTCATTGACCCAGAGCAGACTTCCGACTCATGAAAGAACTCTGCAATCGGGAGCAACGCGAGCTGAAAGAGAGATATATCAAGAAAAACAGAAAGTAGAAAATCGTATTTTCACGGCCGAGAGAAACAAGGAGCGAGTGCATTTGAAAATGTTTGTAGGCTATGCAACAGACCTTTTTAGCGTTTTTCCATAAGGTCAATAGTCTTACTTTTTGCAAATTCGAAAAAAAGCCTGGCTTGAGAGTTGCTAAAGAAATCACTTCTTCAATGTACAACGGCCTTAGAGAAGCGATGCCAGCATCTCCAGTTAATGATGGTTTTATTGGACACTGGACTTTAACGAGTTCCGTGAGGTATTAAAAAGCTGAAAAAACAAAACTTTTAAGCTGATAGAACAGTGATGAAGAGCTGGCAGAGTGTATGCACCAATTCTAACGAGATATTTGATTCAATGAATTTGATATTTGATACATTGAAATATCTCTGTTGCTTATCCTATTTTTAGGCCCTGTACCGAAGGTACAAGAGCCTATTGGTTTTGTGCAAATGTATGTAACAGATAGAAATAATAGTCGGAGACCCCCCAAAGTTACCTCCATTATGGTCAGGAGTGATAGAGGAGTCGATATAGACATGTCCGTCTGTCCGTCCGTCCGTCTGTCGGAAACGGTAATAAATAGAGACTTCGTGTTTTTTGCATTCGACTAGGACTGCTCCGGAATTTTACAAGTTTATTTTAAAATTTTCAACTTGTTTTTATTAAGATTGCCCCACTATTTGCCCTATTCTATAATGGATCTAGTAATAAGTTACCTAGTATAAATCTACAGTCGTCCAATTTTTGGAAAATCATTTGAAATGATTTTCTATCAATTTCATTTCTGGATTCTGTGTGTTGACAATAATTAATAAGAAACTGCGGTGTACAAAGTTCTGGCTAGCTGGATACCGAAAGCCACCAGCTGATCATGCTTGCTGCTGTTGGCTTGTCAAAACGCTACATCATCGAGTTAGATTACCGGATATATTCTTCTTTTCAGAGTGAAGCAAACGTTCATTCCCTTATCGCTTTTTAATTTTTTTTCTACATCTATTTGCCCAGACTTCAAAGGCGAGCCGGTTTTCATGAAGGTATTCACGAAGACCCGCCCAAAGACAATTTGAATAGAAGATTTGTCCCATGACGCTACCGAACATGACGCTATCGAACTTTAACAAAGACTTTTCAAGCCTCAAGATAATATTGCTATACTAAATAGTTGGGGCAAGGCTTCTTTTACAGCAGCTAACAGTCCATCCTGCCATACGCCGAATAAAATTTCAATACAAATCCACAAAATCTCCAATCCGGGCAAAAAATACTGTTTTCCAACCTTCGAATTGGAAGAAAAACTGATTGTCTTTCGACTTAGGATTTTTTGCGTCTTGTTAAGCAACATATGGCACCCTTATTATGGGGTAAATAAAAAAGGAATGTGCGTTGTGGGGAGTGCCGTTATATATGTCATCTTAACTAGGCTCTGTACATTACTGCTTACTTCAAGTAGCGTAATACAACTAATGGACAGATCCATTGGCAAATAAGAAAATAGAAAATCTTTCACTCATTTTCTTTTTAATCGCTTAAAACAAAAGCCTTGAAACGCTTGGGCCGCTGGGTTTGTATGGATGTGGCACGGTTATTAAGACTGACGGTCAGATGGTAGATCTATATGTTCAAAACTAAGGAGTGAGACAGACGGACGGACATTGTCTGTTCAATTCGTTTTTTCCTTTCCTTTTTGTTGTGGTTTAGTTTAACTTGAATCGGCAAATTTGGTGAAACTTAAAGTAATTCCAATAAATTAATCCACAAGGATTCTCAATACAAGCATAATCGACTACATCCTTCTTTCTGATTGTTTTGTTGCCATAGTTTTATCTTTTCATTATTATTTATTTTTGTACATTTTACTTATAAGAAATGTTACAATCAATCAATTATTTGCTGTCAACAGTTCCAAGAATATATAAGCAAAGCATCGAATGGAAAATTTTACACTATTTTTCTGTTAACTTGACAAAAATCTGTTAGTTGCTTACGTCATTAGTGCCATATGACAAACAGAACATCATTGTATCTAAGACATAAAATACTAATGAACAAGTTTCTAGCTATCACTCAAACAGTATGAAAGCAAAATACATCGCATTAGCAAATATTACACGCCCCTAGATACATACATATAATCATTTCTGTTTTTGCTTAGGGTCCTTTTCAGCTTGAAGTTATCTTTGTGGCGAGTGAAAAAAATACAAATCAAATTTGGGTTTTGGTCGTTGACATCAACAGTTGTTGGTTTCGTTTTCTTCTTGCGACAATGCTTGCCGCCCCTTAAAGCAATCAGTTTCGTTTCATTTGGTTAAAATCTTATCACTGGCAGCCATATAACTTCAAGGAATATTCATGCTGACTAGTGCAAAGTTTAACTTTTGTCATTTATGTATGTTGTGCTTCTGCTACTCTTAAATATTTTTTCTCATTTGCTACAGGAAAACCTTTTAAATTGAATCAGTTGTACAAGACTTAGTTTGTCTTTAAGTTGATTGTTATACCTTTCACAAATAGAGTGAAGAGACAAATGTGTGAGGTAGCTGACATGGTTAACAACTTAATTAATTTTGCTACAAAACTTAGTATTGCATTTGCTCACAATCGACCAAAAGTACGCACGAATGAAAATTTCGAAGTTGTGCTTGGACAATTTTCAACTCAATCCGAAGAACAATGATGAACTCAATAAATAGCTGGTTGGACTATCTCCTATAAAAGAGACGGAATGCAATGCCACAATCACCTACTCATGTGCCCACAATTAAATAGAGAAGTAAGGAATGCCACTTCCTCCCTTCCCCATAAAATCCCTTCCAGGCAAAAAAATTTCTTCGGCACAAACAAAATTAAGTATGCCAGTATAGGATAACGACTCTCTAAGTCAAAAACCAAAAACTTCACCAAAATCAGATACTAAGTGACAATTTTATAAGCAATTGAATTTGAACGACCTATGATGCTTCCGTCCTCCCTTTTCTTTTCATAAATAAAAACATGTTTTATAAGGCACTTATTTGTACAGTGTGCAGTGTGTGGATTTAAAGGATTTTAAAGTTTCTTAATATTTTCACATTTTATAACATTTATTTAGTTTTTATCGCAGCTTAAACTTTCCAATGAAAATAGATATCTCCATCGTTTATATCAACTTTAGACTAGCAAAGTGGTGGTCATTTTTCAATAGAATTTTATAGGCGCAATAATCGTTCATTCGTTTTTATAAACAAACACAAAATGATGCTAATCGACTACTTCAACTTGCATAAGCACATAAAACAAATAGCCGAATTGCCAACATTGTCCTTTTCTTATATGTTGCAGCAAAGGATCCAACTCCGCAGACAGTATTCAACTCAAATGAATTGTCTGCTTCAAACAAATAGCAATGACATTTTTCTTACTAATATTTCTTTTCTCTTTTTTTTTTTTAACTATTATTTAAAACTATAAACAGTTCGTTTTGCAGAAAAGAATTTCAACCGAAATATTTCTTTTGTGAGCACTTTATAAAACGCTCATAAAGTTTAATGTTGCTGGTCAGTCAGTATGAACTCTCTATCGGGGTTATTTAAAAGCCGAAATGTACTTAGATGTTTATAGCAGTTCGAATGCTTTAAGCATAACTTTTGGTAAAATACATGAAAGCTTAAATATTCGGACATTGTTGAAATTCATAGGACTTAAAGTGTCGCAGCTTTAGTACTCAAATCGTGTGGAGAGTTTGATTACTTCAATGTTGCATTTTATTTACATAGGCAACAGCAAATATTTTTGTAGCAAACTGCGCCTAAAGTTAAGCGAAATTGTTTTCGAATATTGAACTAAGATGACAAATGGGAGCTGAAATGATTTGTGTTGGTTTGAGTTGAGCTAATGGAAATATATATGTCCTTACATACACCTATATCCTTGCGAAAGATAGAATTAAAGAAATGATTGGGCAGAAAAAACTGTAACTTTAAATTATTATATTTCTTTCTCTGTGTTTGTTGTTCGTTACTCTTTCTTTGTGTCTACTCAATTGTTCAGCTGCAATGGTGTTGCAGTAGTGGTTTCCCGCAACACCGGTAGTTAGTACTAACTCTTGGTCAGACCAATGTTCATCTAAACGAATTTAATATATTGTAGGCAGGAACTGAGCGGTACGACACGTAGCGACGTTGCATTACCATTCAATAAATTAATGGGGTCAAGTAAACTACCTCCCTGTTAAAGTGACTTGCCGTTCCCCACAGCTGGATGCCGTAGGTCTAGACTATCTTCAATTTTGCATTCTACAGCATCAACTTGTTTTCTTTAGACAACTTTGATCTGCCATTAAATTGACATTGTTGCCACTTGGCACAACATTTTAAACACTGTTCAGAGGGTATGATATCACATCACAGTATTACTTGCGGTAAGTAACCCCTCAATATAGCAAAGGTGTGCCAAATTGTCTATATTTATACCAATATTCCATCGAAACAGTCAGCACTCCAGCGCATCAAGCTGTCTTTGCCAAATCCAAACAGGTCGCAAGTATATCCTGTGGCTAATCTCAGGCATATCCACGGTGTATGCATTACATGAAATGTACTGTCAGTTGGAACGCCAATCCAAATACTACAAATCGCCGACTTACCATTTCCTACACTTAAATAGAAGGACCTGCAGGAAAAGTAGCATTTGAGTAATAGATAGTAAGGGTTGGGTAGCTATTTCTTCAGTTTATACAATTCTATGCCGTGTTAGACTCGATCAAATTATACGTGCAAGCACGTAGCTGAGCAGTACATTTTGTACTCAAAGTCGTGTAATATATGTTCGACCAGCCGGTGACATTATTCAGGTGTGCCCATGACTGCACCTGAATCCAAATTGGTGATCTGGAATCAGCTTCTTTGTTTCTCTTTCGAATATTTTAGAAAATTCTGGCAATAGATAATGTGTTGTTCAGGCTTGCGGATAAGAAAATCTTCCGTTGTAGCCAGCTATTACATATTGCTGTGAGCAATGTCAAGCAGTTGTTTGGAAGGATCTTGATCCCGGCACCATTAATATGGTTAAAGGTAGTAAGCTTTGATTTTTTAACGTTTAATTTCCGCTTTGACTTTTTCAACTTGAACAATAGGTATTGGTATTCAAGTGTTTTGACATTCTCTAAAGTGTTGAATGACACTTTAAATGGGTTCCAGGCTTAAAATTGGTCTTTTAATGTAATGCGCTGCCTTTCATAAATTGTGCGTCCTATCCCTAGGTTCAATCTGTCCTGGGTATGGTAGCGTTGTGTATGAAGCAACTGTTTCATCTTCATGGCTGCTCTCTTGAGAACTGCTTTGTGCGTGCAATGCCAGACTCTCCTGAGTCTATATTTTTCTCTTACCAGAGTCGATACTTCGGGCGACCACACGTTTCGGTTCCTGTTAGCTCGCATTGTAGTTCAAGAATGGAGATCTGCTCATAAGCCGTTCCAATTCCTCAATCGCATCAGTCATGCTGACGGGCGCATTCATGTTGATGTGCTGGTGGTCGTGATGTTGGCGTTCTTCTTAAAAAACTTGACTGGCTCCGTTGATAGGTTGATCTTTATGTTAGGCAGGAACACCACCGCGTAGTGAATAAAGCACAAGTCAAGACAGTTCTTGTTGAGCAGTCTTGTTTGATTGAAACCTCGCGTGAGAGCTATGTGAAGAACATCCAACTTCTGGTGTCAGTGAGTCAGTATGTGGGCTCTCCTCATGAGTAACTATATAGGAAGTTGCAGGTTGGTGTTGAACACCAGCATGGATCCTTTGCATTGAAGTCACCACAAAAAAAAAACTGTTGGAAGTAACAGCGTTTTTCAAACATTAGATGATTCACTGCATTGCAAGGTGGAACATATGCCGTAGCCAGAATTGAATCGCTGTCGGGCTAAATAATTTTATTCTGGTACAAGTAGCTCATGTGAGCTCAACGGGCGCTAATTGGTAAAATTGTATGGCTGTACCGCCTACGATGATTATGATTGACGGTGGTTTTTTTATGTCTGCTTTCATTGTTGTTGCTCTAACGACGCTAGAATAGCTCAACCCGTTTATAATACTTTTTAGAGTGCCCAAAATCTTGGCACCTATGGCATTGAACCAGGTCATATAGCTTTTTGCTCAACCGGCTCAACCGTAACAGCTGTTTCCTTTTTGTTGGCAGTCAGATCAAGATTTACAAAAAATGTTGACATTGGCGATTTATAGATTTTTCGACTTATTATTTGTTAGATATGAATTTTAGCTAACATGTAAATAATCAAGAGCTTCCATTGAAACAGCCAAGCGGACTTGCGGATATCGAAACACGTGTCTCCGTTGCTCTTCATAATCAATGTTTAAAGTTGTTGGTGTTATGCAACGATGCAAACCTTTACGCTACCATTAGGTAGTACTAGGAAGGGCAGACAACCAGTAGTTAGCGTATCGCTAGTGCATGGGGACCACGAGTACACGACTGAACAACTGAATTATACTCGTATATAATACTTAAAATGGTTATATAGTAATGTATAATTTACCTTTATATCCTTTTAATTAATTAATATACTGTGTTCCTATCAATCAGGAAAACATCATAGGCTGTTCGTCAAAAAATAAAAGATGTCTCAAAGTTTCATAATTAAAATGAATAAATTATATAAAAAAGATTAAATTGGTTAAGTAGCTACACTATTTCCGGCTATCCCATACCAACGCAACTGTTTTTAAACATTTAATATAAGTTGATTTGGCTACTTACTTTCACTTTTAAAGCTCTAAACTACATTATTGATATTACAAGGGAGCAGAAGCACAGTTTTTTGTGCAATATTCGCAAAATATGTTTCTTTTTTCCTGTGTTCCCTCGTCTTTATGCTAGTATGTATCTTAAACAGAAGAGACAAAAATTGAACATATATTGGGGTTCAATGAACAGAAATATATATGTATTTGTTTTCTCGATTTGTTTGTGGCACAGATAAAAAGAATGATGGAAGAATAAACAGCAGCCAGGAGTAAAAGCTATTATTTTCGAATTTATTTTGTACAAAGAAATATTTTTTCATGCGCCCTTTTTACACTTCTTAAGAAAAAATTTAGCACACTGCCTTACGTCGATTTGATTCTTTTTTTTTTACGCTGTTTTGAAAAGATAAAGAATTAATGTAGTGGACCCTATAATCAATTCTCGACACGAGTTGACTCCGTATTTTGTCCGAACATTCGCCTCCAATAAACAATCAAACATCAATATTTAAATATTTGCAGAACAAAACAGCTGAAATTAAGGTTTCGTGTTAAAACAATTATTTTTTTATTATTTGTATTCGAAGAGACAAGTTCATAATAAGTTAATGCATGTAACAGTCTTTAAAGTATAAAGCAGAAACAGCTAAAGCGATATAGCCATGTCCATTTTGAACGTCTTTATGTATAAGCGAAAATATCGTAGAGAATATAAGATCAAGAGACAATTACCCGCATATTTTGAGTCTACTTATATAAAGGGTGTCACGCAATATTCGAATTTGTCGCCATTTATGCAGTGTATTGTTTGGCCACCTGGTAGTTGGCGGAACAAAATTCATTGAAAAAATTGGTGCTGAATATTTAGCAATACATCTTTTCAATATCGTGAATTGATAGAATCACCAAACGGAATTTGCAGTCATAAAGTCGAACCACAAGGTTGAACCAGTAGACTTTTCTGTGGTATTGAAAACAACTTAGACTTTTTGTGGAGATGCTGTCCGGTTTTATGGCTTCAAGGTGAGGGAAGTAAAACGATATAAATATGCCCTGGTTACCTATTTCACTCGCAGCGACCTTACTCATGCGATTGAGATATTCAGTGAGCATCTTGTGATATTGCTCCTGAAGTTCTGACTATTTAGTAGGGAACTTTTCTATTCGACTTCATTGTTTAGATGCAATCGAAGTTAAGCGTAATTTGGGAACAAACATCCCGTTTCAAAGGAAGATTAATTACATTATGACCATCATCATTCCGAAAAGTGGTTTGAGTGAAAAGATCTTCGCAAAAAGTATCTTCTTCAGACTTGGGAGGGTGCTGTGTAATTGTGTGCACTCCTTTGATTTCCCAGCATCGTTTGAGTTGTTCGCTAATTCTTTCATTGGGTTCGATTTCCGACACTAAAAAATATGTATAACCCCCAAAAAGTTAAGGTTCAAGTGGGTTAAGGGTATCTCGAAGTGTAGCACATTAGACATCAACGTTCTTGTTTATTTTTTTTACCAAATCTGATTTCTTCTTTTGCTTCACTTTGCTCATCTACCTCTAAAGTTCTCTTCTGGAAATTGATTTTTTAACATCCAAACTCGCTTTTCATAGACCGGGTCACATATATAGAAAACTTACAATAATCGAGAACTATATTGAGTAAACATCTTTCCTTTTTTTCGGACCATATACGTGAAGATATAAATTAGCTTTATGTACTCTAAAAGATCATATATAGGACATTATTCCTTAACTGCCCCAACTTTTCAATGGTGGTGGCTACATCGATAAATTCAAAAACTCATAACTTTTTATCTATTAAAGCAAATAAAACTTCTAAAATTGATTCGAAAAGGTCATTAAAAAATTTTTTAATTGACATAGAAAAATAGTCAATTAAGTTTTTTTTCTTTTTGAGGCCTTTGGGCATTTTTAATTTTTTTTTCTTTTTTTAATCAAAAGCCCATTTTTTTACTACAAAAACCTATAAGGACAAAATGGAGAACATAATACTTACCGAGATACAACAGACAAATGAGCGCAAGGTCGCGTCGAAATTTGAAAAGACGCGACCACGCGAGCACCTCGCGCTCATTTAACTGTTGTATCTCGGTAAGTCGAGGAGTCATGGAAACATGTCCGGTATGAATACCCATTGCACGAGGATGTCAGCGACCTGACAGCGTAAGGGGCTGTTTGTCTTGATGGTGGGTATTCTCCATGACATATCGGATTGAGGCATCAAGTTGTTTTGCGAGGATAGTCCTTAGGATACCTCTTGTACCACACTCGGGTTTTTTAGGCCCTGTACCGAAGGTACAAGAGCCTATTGGTTTTGTGCAAATGTATGTAACAGGTAGAAATAATAATCGGAGACCCCCCAAAGTTACCCCCATTATGGTCAGGAACGATAGAGGAGTCGATATAGACATGTCCGTCTGTCCGTCCGTATGAACGAAAGGATCTCGGAAACGGTAATAGATAGAGACTTCATGTTTTTTGTATTCGACTAGGACTGCTCCGGAATTTCACAAGTTTATTTTAAAAACTTGCCCCTCCAACCCCTTCCCCATAAAATTACCCCCAAGGGTAAAAATTTCTTCGGCACAAAAAAAAGTAAGTATGCCAGTATAGAGATATTGTCCTTCTTAGCCAAAATCCGAAAAGCTCATCAAAATCGGATAATAAATGACGATTTTATAAGCAATTGAATTTGAGCGACCCCCCTTTTCGTTTCATACATAAAAAAAATGTTTTAAGAGGCACTTAGTCGTGCAGTGAGAAGTGGTCATGTGTTTGGTCATAAGCTAGGGGAACATTTAATGTGTTTGTTAGGCGACCTGCACTGGTACAGGGCCTCTTACAGTCGGTTACGCCCGACTGTGATTTTCTTACTTGTTTTCTTCGTGTTTATCCCATTATACCGAAGGTACAAGGGCCCATTGGTTCTGTGTTAATGTATATAACAATGGTCGGTAATAATGGTCGGAGACCCTTCAAAGTTACTCCCATTATGGCCTGGAGTGATAGATAAGTCGATATAGCCTTGTCCGTCTGTCCGTCCGTATGGACGAAAGCATCTTGAAAACGGTAATAGATAGATTGTATAGAGATAACGTCCCTCTTAGCCAAAATCCAAAAAGTTCATCAATAACGGATAATAAATGACTATTTTATAAGCAATTGGATTTGAACGACCTATGATACTTCCGTCCTCCCTTTTCTTTTCATACACAAAAAAAAATGTTTTATAAGGCACTTATTCGTGCAGTGAGAAGTGGTCATAAGCTAGGGAAACATTTAATGTGTTTGTTTGTTACAGTCGGTTTCGTCCTACAGTAATTGTTTTACTTGTTGTTTTTGGTCAAAGCGCCAGTGGCAAGCAGTGTAACTCACTTATATTACCTTGGGTACGAAACTTTTCTTGGTACTATAGTGTAACTAGTATTTGGCCTAGTTTACGAGTGTTACCGAGAGCTTTAATCTTAAACCATGGGTGTCAGGAGCCCATGAAGTGTACTGCATAGTTGCTTCGCCTAAGCATGGGTTGAGGACCTTCGGGGTGCCAACTATCTAAAATTTTTTAGCTTTTAGTACATTATTATAATTTTTTTTTCTTTAAATAGAACCGTTTAAGTTTTTTTTACTTATTTTATTAAATGAAAAACTTTATTTACGTCAATGAAAATTTTGTATAGTCACGTTTTATGCAAATCCGCTTTAAGTATTTGTATTACTGAGTTTGTCGCGTACTCTTTTCTATAGAAGCACAGCCCACCCCATTTATGTGTTCTTGTACAAAAAGTAATTTTATTTATAGATTAATTAAAATATTTATCTTTCGGATAAATTTCAATACTGTATACTCACTTAAAACGTGAACGTCAAGAAAGTTTATCTGATGGTGAAATAATTCTGTATTCCATTGGGCAAGCAGCGATAGCATAAAATTAAATACAAATTACAATATCCTGCTCACACAAATCGTAACAATTTACATATAGAAGCGGATGAATAATTTTTAAGGAAGTATTCAGCTTTAGTTAAACCGTGTCGCATTGTGACCACGAATTTAAATCGGGCCATTTGTAAATTATCGCCTAAAGTTAATGCGACAACAATAAAAATGTCGCTTGATAATTGATTAATATATAAAACGTGACGGTTACAATAAATTCTCTTTTTAATTGCGTAAGAAATATAAATTAATGAATTAAATCAATTTCGGCAATCAGTAACCACATTTTATTATTATTTTTCAGTAATATCATGTGACAATTGGTTGCTGCATTAATGATATATATTGTGCAAAAAGTAATTTATAATTTTTTTTTTTATAAATCGAATCAATGTTTTTTTACACACTTAAATATTTGTTATATCACATATGCATCAGACTAAGATAAATTATATTGAAAATTTGATATTAATTTTTTTTTTTTTAAATGCAAACTTTTGCAAGGCTCATTAATGTGTGCTAAATTGTGTAGGGTGTGGGTGAAAAGTATTTTAACCTTTGTTGCACCATTGGTATATAGATATATAGATATAAATACAATAAATGTGAAGATATTTTGTCAATAACGATCAAAAGTTGAATATATATAATCATGTCCATCTGTCTTAGCGTTAGTAAGTACCTTCTATATAGATATCGAGATTTAAAAGGCTATAATAAATTAAGCCTTCAAATTTACAAAAATATTCTACAAGACTTTTAAAGAGTAAACACCACCCAGACTTTGTTTGGTTCAAAAATAATAAATATTTCGTATTTGAGCACACTTAACTACTATATTGCACTACTCTGTAGAGTCTTTATTTATTGCGTAATTTAAATTTTATCTCTGAGCTTTAAGTTTGTGTTTTTATTTCTTTTTCGATATTTGAATAATAGTGGAATATGAAATAACGAGCCAAAGAAAATAACAAACAAACAAACAAACTGGGCAATAAATAAAATGACTGTCTTGTAAATAAATGCCCACAAAATGCTAATACAAGGGCAAAGAAGCGCAAGCAGATATAAAATCAATAAAATATCTTAGAAGGAGCGTGAGAAATGAGCCAATAAAACAAACTTATATATGCGTGAGAGGCTAAAAAAAATTCTATAGGTTGGGTTAGAAACGGACGTAATTACAATGGAATGGCCGTTGAATTCAATTCAAGAAATATTAAGTATGTGGAATCAAGAAAGTTTAGTTTATGAAACCAATATGGTAAATTGTAGGACTGTGGTCAAAGGCTGTGAGTGACGATAGAACGAAAAGTATTGAAAATGATAGCTCGGAAATTTAACAGTCGAACATCTGAGTCGAAGATGTAGCAGTATATCTAGTTCATTTGATCAAATAAAAAAAAAAACAAATGAAGCCATTGAACAAAAACTAGATATCTCTTGCTTTTCATAATGAAACTTGGTATCTTGTACAGAGACTAAGAAACAAGGACACAGTTAATATAAATTTTTTTTTTTTTTTTATATTTCCCATTGTTTTATACGTCTGTCTATAGGACATCTAGTACACTTTCAAATAATGTTTAAGGGATAAAATAGTTAACAAAAGAACAATTTCTTTAAATTATAATAATATTAGGACTAGAATATGTAATGCAGGAATTTATGCATCCACTACAGACAGCTAATACTTACGGCTGCCCCACTCTTCGCGAGATACCGTAACGTTCACTGAAGGTAGATTAGCACAATACCCCTGCACAACAATTAATTTTACATAGTAATGTCTAGATTAAACTAAGAATAGTTTGGTAAGTCCACTGGCCGTATCCTCTTAAGGCGTCTTCTAGTTGTAAGTTCCAGGAAGGGTATATTGTTTAACTCGGTGTTGGAATGAGCTATAATTCTGATGTGATGCATTCTGCTTACTGCTACTATTTCCTCTTTTATTGTGCGTATGTTGAGGTCTCGGTGTATATCTGCATTAGAAATAAACCAATCAGCTCCTGTAATTTGTCGAAGTATTTTTGACTGTTGCCGTTGAATAATATCAGTGTTCGATGTTTTAGATGTGCCCCATATCTGGAGGCCGTAAGTCCAGATAGGTTTGATGATGGTTTTATATAATAAAATTCTGTTGAACATCGATAGCTTTGACTTCCTGTTCATAAGCCAGTACAATTGTCGGCATTTCTCTTTAATTTGGTTTCGTTTTTTTTCTATATGTAGTTTCCAAGTCAGTTTACTGTCTAAATGTATTCCTAAGTATTTTGCTGAATTTGCAATGGGTATGTCAACATTGTTAATTTTTAGGGGAATGGGTACGAAAGCACGTTTTGTTGTAAATATAACTTGGGTGGTCTTGCTTGCATTAATTTTTATAGCCCATTTTTCAAACCAGGTAGTTATAGTGTCAAGAGTACCTTGAAGGTTTCTGGAAGCTAAAGACAAGTCGTTATGAGCAGAGAGCAGGACAGTGTCGTCTGCAAAGGTAGCAATTATTGAAGAGGGCTCATTCGGGTGTGGTATATCTTGAGTATATAGAACATGCAGGAGAGGTCCTAAAACACTCCCTTGGGGTATTCCTGCATTTATTTGTCTTATTGACGAGAAAGCGTCTTTGACTTTTACATAAAAGTGTCTATCTGATATATAACTTTTAAGCAAAAGATAAAAATCCTGCGGAAGGAGAGATTGAAGTTTGAATAACAATCCCTTGTCCCATACCTTGTCAAATGCCTTCTCGACATCGAGAAAAACTCCTATACAATATTTCTTGTCATCAAGGTCTGTAGAAATTTGGTTAACTATTCTATGTATTTGTTCAATTGTGGAATGGTGTTTTCGGAATCCAAACTGATGGTCAGGTTGCAGTCGGCTCCTAAATATTCTTTCAAACACCTTTGATAAAATCGGCAAAAGACTTATCGGTCGACTGGAAGTATCTTTGCCAGGCTTAGGTATTGCTATAATTTCTGATACCTTCCAAGTCTTTGGAAAATATTTGATTCTTATTATAGCATTAAATAAATTTCGGAGATAAAGTACAGCACTCTACCAGTTATCATATCATAACCCGGGGATTTCTTTGTTTTGATTTTGTCAATAATTATTTTGATTTCCTTAGCAGATACGTACCGGATTGGAATGTTACGAATAGAACTTGAATTTTCTGACATATGTTTACAGTTTTGAAAAAGTCAGCTAGAAGTGTTGACTTTTCAAACTCTGTTTTTGCCCAGCTACCATCTGCCTTTTTTAATGGGGCATTTCGCATTGTGGTTCGTCTTAATTTTTTTGTTGCTTTTCAAAGGGAGAAATTAGTATCTGAATTTGGGGTCAAATGGGTTAGATAACTTTCTAAATATTTGTTATTATTTTTACAAAAAACTTCTTTTAGGTGCTTAGTTGCTTGATTAAGCGTCTTTTTGTCTTCGGGGCATCTTGTAATTTGCCCGATTTTTCTAAGTTTTCTTTTTTTCTCAATTTGTTGAAGAACTGAAGCAGGTGTGAATTGCATAGTTTCTTTTCGAATAAAATCCGGAGTTGAAAACATCGCCGCTTCAGCTACAGCATCATTAAAATATATCACGGAACTTTCTATATCATATGAAGATTTTAATGATATGTCCGATCGTAAATGTATATTTAGAAACTCTTTATATGATTGCCAATCCATTTTTGAATTATAAAGGGTTGGCGTGGGCTTGTTTGTTGCAAGTGTAGTCAGGTATTCGAGCTGAATTGAAGAGTGATCAGAAGACAGCTCAAAACGGGATTTAATAATAAAATGATTAATATTTATGTTTTTGATAATACAAAAGTCAATAAGATCTGGTACTTTGTTTGAGTCTGTTGGCCAGTATGTAGGCTCTCCGGTGGAAAGGTGTTTACAGCTATTTGTTTCAATAGATTGTAGAAGTCTTTCAGCTTTTTTATTTGTAAGCCGCGAGCCCCATGCCATATGCTTTGCATTAAAATCACCTGTAGCTATAAATCTTGGCCTTAAGGATTTAAAGTAATCGTTGTACTGTGCCAAAGTTACTTTGTGTCTAGGAGGACTATACAAGGCCGAAATAGTCAGGGGACCGTTAAGGTCATCTAAATGAATAATAGTAGCTTGAATATAGTCATAGCTATAATTTTCAATTAGAGAACATTTAATATTATTCTTTATAATTATGGCCGCTCCCCCATGACCAGTTCCGTGTGGGAGAAAATTGGTTTTTACAAATAATCATGGGTCTCATCATGGGACATTAGACATTAAGCCAGACTCGTTGTGCGTGGGTCCATATAGAAGTCTTTAATTGATTATGATGAGACTTTTGCGCTAATAGCAATAATCACCAGTTTCCGATTTATTCTATCACTTTTAAACCAATTTTATTTAAAAAATTACTATTTGGATATTGCAACAAAAATCTTATGTTTAATATTGAAGGAAGAGCTTTATAGGATTGTTCTCAAGCTAAACAAATCCATTTATAGGCTTAAGGTAGTTGTTGGTTTAAGTTGTTTGAAGTGAATTTGAAGGATATCGAATTTGTAGATTCTTGATAAAGGAAACATTCTTAAGAATATATAGTTGTTATTATATGTAGACGATTTGGTGATAGTAACTGAGAATATTCAAACAATGTCCGAGTTCAAAATATATTTGATTAACATATTCAAATTGAATGACTTATTTTTCATCCATTCAAACGAGGTGCCAGCCTAGTACAGCCACTGGAATTTTATGCGCTGGACTATGCCAACCTCATCGAATAGCTCGTACAGCTCGCGGTTCATACGGGACCTAAACTCGACGCCGACTCTAATAGGACCAAAAATCCGGCGGAGAATCTTCCTCTTAAAGACTTCCAACGTTGTTTCATTTGAATTAACACGGTCCATGCTTCTGCGCAGTATTATCGGGAGTATCAGCGTCTTGTAGATTTTCGTCTTTCGAGAGAGGGCTTTTCTTCTAATTTGCATGCTCAGCGCAAAATTGCATCTATTTGCAAGCGTGATTCTTTCCCTGATCTCTAAACTTACGTTGTTGTTGCTGGTTATTTCGGATCACAGGTAGACGAAGTTTTCCACCGAAGTTGAAATTCTCCATCGTCACTGACCTTCCAAGACGCGACGACGGCGGCGTAAAGAAACCAAGCACTTCGTCTTGTCCTCATTTACCTCATTTTTCTCCACCCAGACAACACTTTGTATGTGTGAAAGTGTCTGAGATTCTAGTCGTTGGGTATGCATTCATACGACCATATCTTGCATAAAAGTTGTTGCATACTCCTAACCAACTCTTCGACGCCGGTCTTAAATAACTCAGCTGGCAGCCCATCAGAGCCTGCCGCTTTGTTATTTTTCAGGTTTTTAATAATCAAATCAACTTGGTGGCTCTACAACAGTGGTTCCGGTGTCATTTCTCTATCGCGGATATTGTGCGCTTCATCGCCTCCAAGTAGGTACGAAAAATGACCTCCATAATTTCAGATTACCATTTTCGTTTTTACAGAGAGTTACTCCGGGCTTAAAACTTTCAGTCAGACGCTTGAGTTTGTGATAAAATTTTCAAACTTCGTTTCTGTCAAAATCCTTATACTCCCGCCTTTGTTGTTCCTTTTTCTTGCGTCTGAATAGGCGTTTCTCCACCCATCGTTTCTCTGGATATCGCTCTCTTACAGTTCGCGTTCCTCCCGACTGCAGAGTTCGCTGATATGAAGCATTCTTTTCTGCAGTAGCATTGCAACACTCCTCGTCGTACCAAGAATTAGTCACAGGTTTTGTACAACCAATGACCTTCTTGGTAGCCTTATTCATAGAACGGGTGATATGTTTCTACTGCTGACATATATCTTGAGAAGACAAAAATGTTTCGCGGATCAGTCCGGAGAGTGTGTTTGAAAAGGTTTAGGCAGTCTATTCTGATTTCAGCTTGCCGACGTCTAGCTTTAGTTGCATGTTGCGACGTGCGGCGTGCACTACGCTGAGCCTAGTGTTTACCTTGGCTGCGAAAAAAATGGTGGTTCGAGTCAATGTTTAGACCACTTAACGTTCGCACGTCCAACACGCTCGATGCCTGCCTTCAGTCAATCAGAACATTATCAATTTGGTTGCGTGTTTTTTGATCAGGACTCAGCCATGTAGCCTTGTGGGTGTTAAGATGTTGAAATCTGGTACTACTAACTACCATGTTCCGACCTGCGGCGAAATCGGTTAGACTCTCTCCATGATTGGAGGTAAAGGCAAAATTTTCCGACGGTTGGGCCAACGATTCTTTCCTTCCCAATCTTGGCGTTGAAATCGCCATGCACGATATTGACATCGTGTTTGGGACAGCGCTCGTACAGACGTTCCAAGCGCTCATAGAACTCATCTTTAGCATCGTCGTATTTTCCGTCGGGTGCGGACATTCCAGGTGCATATCCTTAAATATCGTTTGAGGGGGTCGACATCATAGTGTTCCTTCCGAGGCTTCCTATTCGTATTCATTGGGGGTTTATTTTTTTTAAAGTGGCGGGTCCCAAGCTCAGCGTACCAACCCCTTATTAAGGAGAGGGGGCCTCTTTCGCCTTCTTACGTTGGCTCACCTATGAACTGCTGTTCAGAGGCTACCCAAGATATACGTGTCCTAGCGGACTTGTGAGTGCTTGGAACGTTTGTAACAAGAAACATTGTTGGCTATTCCCAAGTGAATGGCGGTCAACAACTTTTGGGATTCCTTTATATAAGAATAACATTTAGTAAAAATTTTCTAATATATCAAAAGCAGCGATAACTTTTGGTAGCCCTCATCGCAGTTTCAAAAAAGTAAATCGAAACAAATTGATATTGCTTTACAATGGATTGCTTTTGCATATGCATAGATTTCACTTAACACCATTTGTGTGTGTATATATCAAGTATAAAACCATCTTGTTGAATAGAAAAGTATTATCTTTAGCTTAGCATTCAGTATTTTGCGTTTGTTATATTATTTAACATTTAGTTACTTTTATGCGACAGGATGCGGAGGAAACTCAGACGAATTCGACTGGCTGTTTGTTGCAATGAATGCAATACTATATACAATCTATAATATATATGTGATGATATATCAAAAAAAAGTGCATGTACATAACGTACACATACTTTTTTGTTCGTGATATAGAAATTGGGACGAAGAATGGACTTGCAGTTAACATGAAGACGGACTGACATAAACATGTCGCGCCTTCTCGACTTGATAAAGAACATATAAGCACTAGCTGAGAAACATTTAAATAGAGCAACATAAAATAACTAAAATATAAATCTTACGAAACAGGAGAAAATGACTTGCATCATTTTGCTGAACATATTAAAATTTTACTAATTGTAGGAACAAACTAATAGCATAGCTAAGCAGAACAATTGTATATAAATGCACAACTCAGCCGCAGCAGGTTCTGCTGATGAATTAATTGGGCACATAATGTTTTAATTTCTGGTGGTGTTTTAATTAACATTTCATTTTGATGGCGCAGCATAAGTTATTAATTTTTATTGTTCTCGCTTTTGCTTTTGTCATTTACATAATTTCATTTAGTGAAAATTGCCAAAGTTTTGTCAGCAAAGTGGAACATTTATCTAGGCGTATAAATTTTGGAAGCACAAGAGAAAGTTACTATGATGAGAGGTGATAAATTTCAATGAGTTTACTTTTAATCTAAATGTTTATAGATGTATATAGTTAAAATAGAACTATGAGATGTGTGCATGCAATAGTCGATACTGGTGCTACCAGTGCTGAAGTATAATAATTGATATTTTGCAGAATTAATTTCCTTTTTGTTTACAAGCTAATTTAAATCGCACTACATTAGCTTAGAGGTTGGTCAATTTCGTGTTAAAGTTTTTTTCATGTTTTCATTGTAAATTTTCTTATAACATTATGTACTTTATTTATTTTCATTACAATTCTGACTACTGCCAACTAAATTTAGCATTACATCCGGTTCTCCTTTGTTACCACTTCACATAAAAACTTTATATAATAAATTTGGCACGTTCCTAAATCACCTCAGCACATCCTTAACAGGTGCAAACATAGAATAGTTGCGAAACAGCGAAGGCGGTAACCGCAGTTGGTGTGCTGAAAACTTATTTTAAATCACTTCTAATTGTGTTTTTCTTTTCCAAAGTTGCAACAATAAATTATGTGCTGCGTGAAACCAGAAACAAGTTGCAGGAAATACTAAGTTGCACACATTGGCTGACACGAAACTAAAATGAACACAATATCAAATATTCAGTGTGAGGACAAGCGCAATAACTTAGTTCACGACCAAAGTAGAATGTCGACGACAACTTAAACAAATTTTTAGCATATTAATAGCATGTTAACACCTGTGCTCTTTATAAACATACTTGGTTTTATTACTTCACTTTATATACTTGTAATATATATTAATTAACAACGCTTTAATTAATGAACTTAATTAATTTATAAGAAAACAACTGTTACATTGGGTAGTTTCTATTAAATTTCTTTACATACATCTAAAAACTAGACAGACAGACGGTCATGTCTACTTTTGTTACTGGTCAATGGTGACAAAAATTTGCAAACATCTAATATGGATACTCTTTCCATTGATTTTCTCACAGGCTCTATTAAAAAACAAATCAGTAGCCTTTAGTATAAGAATAAAAAAAATCCTGATTCAAAAATTGTAAAACAAATTTTCATTTTGGATTGTAGTACAATTCAATAAAATAATTTATCAAAATAAAATGCTAAATCGCTGGAAGTATTTGCTTATGTTTAGTATATGTTTCTGCGTATAATTAGCCAGGCTGCACATTAGCCAACATTCCCAAAAGTGCGTTAATTTTTCGAGGCAGTATTATTCGCAAATAGTTCTATAGTAAATATATTTTTATATTTTAAGTCTGATTCGCATTAATGCAAGCCAGATAAGGCGTTTCATTCATATATGACATGCCAATATGATAGTTTTAAAGCACCTGAAAATTCTATGAGAACGTATAGATAGTAAAAGAGTGTACAGATTGAAGTATATTAGAAAGAAACTGTAAATGAAGAGAGTTATAAAAAAGATGCGAAGCAGTAACGACTGTTAATCTAGAGAATTTCATGCAGCGAATAAAGAGGTTCCTTTAGTTGTGTATTAAAAGAGTTAATACAAAGGCACAGCAGTCCATATAAATATATTATTGATCGGCATCAAAAATCGAGTCGAAAAGTAAGATATAGAACCTTCTAAATCTTCTTCTATTTGTTCTTTAAATTATTTGTATTGAATGTAAGTGGCTTCAAACGTCAAATCTGTTGTATCTTACACAAATCTCAACCAAATATCCCACGATTTCAATACGGCTGTAGTTTTTTACTCAGATGCTCGCTCGGACGAAATGAATGCGTGATGCTGCAAGCCACGAATATAAACAGGAAAATTACAGTCGGGCGTAACCGAAAACCAAAATTTTAAAATAAACCAGTAAAATTCCGGAGCTGTCCTAGTCGAATGCAAAAAAACACGAAGTCTCTATCTATTACCGTTTCCGAGATCCTTTCGTTCAGCAGACGGACAGGCGGACATGTCTATATCGACTCCTCTATCACTCCTGACCATAATGGTGGTAACTTTGGAAGTTCCCGACGCACAGTAAGCTTTTTTACTTTTAAAAGACAATTTAAAAGATTATTCTTGCTACAACTAAATGGTTTTTTAAAACATATTATTAAACTTGTATCTTATTATCAGAACCAAAAACATGTATTTTTCAGCATAACATAGGCTTTTGGTAACATTGATATTTGATGTAGTATTGTTATTTTTCATTTCATATTTTTAATCGAAATTTTTTATAAAAATTCTAATTTTTTTTAGTATATGTTTATTAGTAAGTACATACTTATAGTATAGTTCTCTTCAAAACAATTATTGGAAGGAATATCTACAATAATTATGCAAACTTTTTTGAACTACATATAGATATTTGGTTTCAAATCCATTCGCCATCTCACGAGACAGAAATAAATTTAGTGAATCTGATGAGGCAGCCAACATATTGTAATGATCTGCATGCATGGATCAATTGAATTTGTATTATAAGCCAAAATTGTATGTACAGTGGGTGTCAGTTTCTTCTTATGATACATTTGAACCAACAGTTTGGCATATTCAAATTCCAAATTTTGCACCATTTCCTTACAAATTAAGACACTAATCTTTTTATAATTTAATTATCGTCTCCAGAAATTCGGAAAAATGACCGGGACTTATTTCAAATGTTGCTATTTCCATATCCACACTTTGGACAGTGTACTTTTTTTTTTTTTCTAATTTTGTTCTTTTCCTTGGATGGAGAGTCTTCGTCAAAAGTGAAGAAATTTCATATTCGGAATTCTGCTCTTTTTTTTTAATCATTTAAGTTTTGAAAATCTTTCTGTTCCTTTTTATAAATTGTACATGCCAAGGTTGACGATATATTTGTAATATCATTTAAGACTTTGACATCTATCATTGTGAGGAAAAAATCATAGTTAATTTTAATTTTTCCTGTCCTTAATTTGATGAGTTCCGAAAGTTGTTTTGCATATTCAAACAAAATGGAACGGACTATGGTTCAGGATTTTTCCAATTTATTCGTAGATGAACAATATATGCCATAAATATATTCGTATCTGAAATAGTTTCGTCCCTCGTTACCATTTTTTGGTTTGTAAGTGCTATGTCCGAATGAGTGGCTTTCAGGAAGTAACTCTACCTTCCTTGAAGTAAAATCTCTATTAGTCTTGAAGCTTTCCTTTAACCGATTCTTCAGTAACCACTGTATTTGATGGTACAGAACCCTGTTTCCATTTGTACCGGGGAAGAACATTCACATTATGATGCAGCAATAAGTCTCGTAACAAGGAATATTTTTCCGTTGGCAATCCAATACCGGTGAAATCTATTGCGGCCACTTACAGAGCTTGCGGTCATGTAATATCCGATCTTGTCTTTTAGTGGTCTTTCATATACTTAATGAGGCTTCAAACGTCCCCTTTCTTCTTCTTTATCTTCTCCGTCTTAACAACAATAAGTAAATTTTATAAAATGTAATTATATGGCAGAGATAGATATTCTCCAGTGAGAATAACTATTTACAATATGATTTACCCTTATGTAGCTACATGTATAATTTTTAAAAGTTTAGGTTAAACTAAAGGAAATTTGCAATTAATTAATTTTTATAGTCTGAATGGCAAAACTAAAATGTGAAATCTTTTCAATCTTCTTGTATCTTCACTATTGTCTAATAAAGATATTGCTTAGTCATTAGTATGGAGTCTTTCAATATACTTCTGGCTTATTTTGATTATTTCCTTTTTAACGAAAGGAATTCTTAAATCTTTATGAATTTGATCATTAGACACGAACCATGGTGCGTTCACTATACAATAACAATGTCTGGATGCTATAATGGCAGTATCGTCCGCATAAGTTGCTACCATAACATTTTGTGTTATTGGCATATCTGCAGTGAAAATTGTATAAATAATTGGTCCTAAAACACTTCCATTGATTGAGTGAATTTGGGATGCCTAGTCCCTTTCTTTCACAAAAAATGTTTTATCGCTTAAATAAGTCTTCAATAGAAGAAAGTATGGAGCTGGAGCCCTTGATGCCAAACCTTATCAAAAGCTTGTTGAACGTCAAGGAAAACTCCCGTGCAATACATTTTATTTTCTAGTGCATCTGTAATAGCTTTAATGATTCGACGACACTGTTCAGGTGTTGCATGAGCGTGCTTAAACCAAAATTGATATTCTGTTATGATGTAACGTTTCTCCAAGACTGGTAACATACGTCTCAATAACATTCTTTCGAATGTTTTAGAGAAAGTTACCAGCAAGCTTATTGGACAATATGAATTGACAAGGTTTTCGGGTTTGTTTGGTTCTTGAATCATTATAACTTCCGCAAACTTCTATTGAATCAGATAATATCCCAGCCTTAACATTGCGTTGTATATCTTTGTTAGAAAAGAAAAACATTTTCGCGGCAGTTCTTTAAGCATTCGCGCATCAATTTTGTCATATTCATGGGCCTTTTTGTCCTTAAGTTTTTTATTTCTAACTCAACTTCGGTTATTGATAAGTTTCTGACAGGAATGTCCATCTGGCAGGGTGACTCCAAGAAATTTAATATTTCTTCGTCTATGTAACCATTAAATGAGTTTGGCTGAAAAGTTGAGTGAAGGTGATCTGCAAATGCATTTACTTAAAGTATTTAAAAAAGTCAACTTTAGGTGGCTCTACCTCCCTTATGATGAATCAAATTAAACAGTTATTTCGGATTCTTAATTTTTTTGGCCAGACCATTATTGGAGCCTTAAAGCTGTAATATGTTGTGTATTTGCTAGGTCGCAGCAAAACCCTGTAAACTGAAAATTATTTTAGCCCAAGCCAAAGTTATTGTTTAATTAAAAATGTTAAAAAAAAAGTCCATGGCAACCTAAACTGAACTCATAATATCATTATGAAGATCTTTAGGTATGTCTCATACCAAACAATCGTTTTAAAAAAAAAATTTAGATCTGATATTTGTAAAATTGCAACAAAATAAGAACAAGACAAGATATTTCGACAAAGTCATAGAATATGATTAACTTAAATTAACCTAAACAATTCTGTCATAAGAAAATGAAGGCGTTTATATAGGATTATTTGTACCTTGCTGATATTAGGGGAATATCTCCTAAAAGCTAAACAAAAATTTTTCTATTGCAAATAAAATAAAACGTTGAGTTGTATAAAGGACAAATTAAATCTACAAATCCAAAACACGCTCAATTGAGTAATTTTTACAAGCAGCGAATAGTACGCAACCTTTTTTCAATTGTTGCAATTAGATTCAAGGATACATTTCAAGAAATTTGTACAGTAGTTGCGGAAATTAAATTGTTAATGAAGTAACTTTAATTCGAGTAATTGCAACTGAATCACTAAAACGTGCTGAGAGTTTATATCTGTTTGGACTACTTTAGCTGATTATGCATAAACTGCTAAATATATTAAAAGCTTAAGCGGCTATTAGCTTCGAATTGCACTAAATTTTGGGCATATTGGGGAGATCAGAAGTAAAAAATTATGAGTTAACACACTAAACTTTTCAGTGTACCCTTGCTACGCATAACCGTATTATACCGAAGAAATTCACTCCGTTTCCCCACTCGACGAGTTGACTCCCGCAATCACCAGATCAATTCGTACTAATATCGCGTGATGTTCAGTGGAAGTCATAGTACGGTTGGTTCGATAGCGTTTAGCTTAGCTTTAAGAGTTCAGTTGATATCCGAAACTCATCAAAGAAGCGGGTAGCGCTGAACAAATAATAAATTTAGAGATTATAAATAAATTTAAATATTATAATAAAAACTAAACAAATAGTTTTAATTAATATATATATAAATTTGATATATATAAGTAGTCAAATGGCTACTTATTTTAGAGTCGATATGGGCATGTCCGTCTGTCTGGCTATTCGTTTGAACATCAAGAACTTGAATGGTATAAAAGATAGAGTCTTCAAGTTTGGATATTTAGTCTCACCTATTCCTATTCGATATTAGTATTTAATGAGCGTGACAATTCCTCTCTAAGAGAAAGTACTATTGCAGTACTCGAAATTATATCATGTTGAGGCTACGAATTAGCTACTAGGTTGCTATCTGTTGTTAAATAAGATTGTTAAAAACAACAACAAACCACAATTTCGCAGGTTAAAGAAAGAAGAAATAGGAAAATGTCTAATGCTGACCATAGATTAATATTTCATAAACAGATGTTACACATCAAAGTGGGTCTCATTTTTAAATTGTAAAGTTATTCCAAATCCAAAGCGAAAAAAAAACTACAGTCAACAAAAATCATATTACATATTACACTAAATTTTTACCTTCCACTAAATCTCATAGGACGAAACATTAAAGTCAACAATGTGCGCCAAACTTTATGCTTCAAATAAATTAAACTTAAAACCACAGACGATTTAAGCTCAAATTTGGCTCTTCGTGCTTAAAACCAAAAAGGCATAGCATATCTGCTTGCGGCTTTACTTTGTATTATCTGAAGTCGTTTCACACAAACTGAATCAAGATAAATGCCTCAAGCAAGTCGCTGTCTTTGTTGTTGCCAGCCAGCCGTACTGCACTATTAACTCTGCGGTTGACCCTTTTGCTTTATCAAGCTGGCTACTTTTGTAAATTCGTATTAAAGTCCTGTTAAATTTCATTGTTAGTCTCGTTTCTCATTGCAAGCACTTGAAATTAAAAAAAGGATCTTAGGTTTCGCACTCACATTATTGTAAGGAAATTATGCTAATTGTCAAATAAGGCGCTGCAATAAACAATGGGCTATTCAATTAATGGCTAAATGATTATTGCAAGATAATTAAAAGAAACTCCATTTTTGTATAAGTTAAAGTTATTGTTTTGTATTATTGATTTTCTATAATTAATTGCTATTTATACGTTATTTACTAAGCTCTACCAATTATCTATTCATTTCTATCTATTCACTCATTTTCTATTAGATGAGCTCTTCCTAAACACCTTTATCTAAATTCTCTTAATTCCGATCACCTACCAAGGAAATGTCGGATATCATCCGGGATCCAGTTCTTCGATATAGACCATTTAGCCATAACAAATACCCACATACTTTGCGAATTGAAATTATTACAATATGACTTTCCTCTTCCAAAGTCTAGGTACTTATATATCCGATTATCACTCATAATTGCAGGATTTACATATTCTTGACTCACATTTTGTTTTATTGCCACCAAAATCTCCACGCAATTATTGCAACACTCCCTTCGACTCAATGTATTTGTGCATAAAATGCTTTTTGTGATTAAAATTTTGGTTAACATATGTGGGAGTCTGTTGCGCATAATCATGCTTTCTTATTTTTCACATGCGAAGCAAATGACATACTAGGCGTTAATTTTGAACATAAATAATCATATTGTGTCGCCATTTTAACCTCAGTTCCTTCGAAATACCACTTTCTCTAATTGGCAAGCGACCTCCTTTACCATTATCTCTGACTTATATAACCATCCACTCCCCATTTTTTACAGTATACTTCCAGTTTATTTATCATAAGCTGATGTTTCTAAATGTCGTCAGATAGTATTACAATATGGTCTGCATAAAGCAAGAGTCTTATGCTTACGTTGTCACTATAGAGCACAGCATCAAGGTTGTCATGGAGATCGTTCCGGTATAACGCAAATAACAGGGGAGTTAATAAGCATTCATGTTTGACACCGCTCATTGTTTCAACATGTTCAGATAATTCCTCGCCGGTCCATACTGCGTATTTAGTTTGTTTGAAAACATTCTCAATAAATTTAACCAACTTGTATGATATTCCCATTTGGTATAGCTTAAATATTAATAAATTTCTTAGAACTCGGTCAAATGCAGCTTTAAAATCGACAAAAAAGCGTAGACAATTGAGGATGAAATATGTATATACGAGTATATTTTCAATTGTCGAATAATTCTTTTTCAATCTGGCTAGATATTCATTTAGTTTTTTGTGTGTCGTAACCCATGCAGTTAGCCGATGGTTAACAATACCTAATAAAATTTTCGCTGAGCAATTCATAAACGAAATTCTTTTATAATTTTCGGGACTATTCGGATTTCTTTTTTGAAAAATAGGAAATATGACACTTGTAACAAATGTGTCATCTAATTTACAATTATTTAAAATGTTGTAAATGTTTACTAATACATTTAAGAACTGTTCGGATGCATTAGGGTAAAATTTTCCAATATCTGTTTTTGCTCATGGATTTCTACCGGATTATCCAGATCTTCGTCTTTGTAGTAACATGGTGCATTATGTATTTCAACTTTTTTTTGGCATGGATTCAGTAATGTCTGAAAATAACTTCTAAACTGTTCAGCCGAAATGTCTGATCCAACTTGATAGGCGTACTTCTTATTTCTTTAATATTTTTCCACCAATATTTATTATTTGTCAAACTGTTAGTTTTCTGCTCAAGATGTATTGAATATTATCTATAGTCTATTACCATGATCCGATTCAGTTTGCGATGGATTATCACCGTCTGACCGTTCTAGTTTTGTAAAGTGTATGGCCTACAGTATATACCAGAGCTGTGCACAATCGACTGCAGCGTTTTTTCTTGTTTTCAATGGTTTTGCAAAATTTGTTTTATTTTTTTAATTTTTCTTTTTCATTTTGACAGCATTCTCTTCAATAAAGTCTGCTTTCTAAAAAATTCAAAATTCAACTTAAGTAATATGTTTGTTAAAGTAAATCAAACTCTGAAATGCTTGTGGTCAGACATAAAGTTTCGAGCAATCATTCAAATGAATTTATTGCAGCTTTCATTCTTATTTTCAGTACTTTGCAACTGAGGTTTAACACCAATTTGCTGTATAAATCGAGTAGAGTGCAAGCAATTGTGGTTTTTAGTACTCATTCTTAGTACTAGTAGAAATATTTCTGTGGTTAGTAAACAATTTTAAGTGAAGTGCAGTCCTTTTTATAATTCCATGTTGCAGTTTTCTTACACTGAATATGCAAGAACAAACATGTCGTAAAATTTATATCAGTATAACAACAACCATGCAGAAATTTCTGCATTATATCATATGTAAGTTTCTCGTTGCATTTTCAAGTTTTAATATTTAAAATAAATCATGCTTCAAAGCACACCGCAAGAAAATATGTTTTAATATTCGAGTATGAAATGGAGCTGAAAATCAAATTACAAAAAAGCGAATGGTTGAAAGTCACTTTTGAATTCAAAAAAAATATGTAATGCATATCAGTGCAGTATATGATTGCTAAACATTAACCACATGACATATTATATATTATCCAGATATAAAATATCTTTCCATACCTTGTGTAAATATTGTAGTTATGTGTAGGATAGGGTTTATTAATTTTGTTAAATTCAGCGAAAATTTAATATGATTAAAATGACGTTGCAACTGCAGGCTCGTCCTGAGTTTCAAGAAGTGTTGATATACTAACAATAAAGGGCAAGAACAACACCGACTCATTTTTTTTTTTTTTTGTATAAAGAGCTTTGACATTGCGCAAATGCAGAAATTAATCATACACTCGGCCAAATTTTAGTTTTTAAAATATGATATTTTAATATGTAATATCTTAATTTGTGATTTATTATTATAACTTTGCGAACTATCAAGGTGTCTTTGGATGCTAATTGCAACACTCACAAATTGATTTTATTAAATATATTTATTTGTTAAAGGCTCTTGCTTTTGGAACTGTCATAATACTCCATGTTGCGACTTCTCAACTTTAGCAGCATGCAAAGACAATATAGCGCACACCGTAGGGTCAAATCGTGGATACTTTAAACAACAAAATTATTTAACAGCTTTATGTATATTAAGTATTCATCCAAATATCATTCGCGGCTAAAGTTTGAGGAAATTGCGCTCAACAAATTTTGAACCCCATTAGACAGATCAGGATAAACTCAAAAAATCGTTAGTACACACAATTCTTGAGAATATTCATGGAATTTGCTTGAAACTCGTTATTTGTGTGTTCTCGGGGTCAGCGACTATGAATTTGATATCAGATTTAAAAAATTCAAAATGCCAGATTCATGGCGGATACTTTTTGGGGAACATCATTTGATTCGCTTGAAACTAGTTACTCGGAGCTTCTTTGGCGTTGCTGAATACGAATCCAAGTCTCCCGACTGCTCTGGGAAACCTCTCCGTTTTTATAAGATATTTATGATTTATTTGTTGTTATTCAAAACCTATGAATAATTCTTGGTACGACGACGAGTGCCGCAATGCTACTGCAGAGAAGAACGCATCCTATCAGCGAACTCTGCAGTCGGGAGCAACGCGAGCTGTTAGAGAGCGATATCGAGAGAAACGGAGGGAGGAGAAACGCCTATTCAGACGCAAAGAAAAGGAGCAACAAAGGCGGGAGTATGAGGATGTTGAGAAGATTACGTGAACAGAAATGAAGCTCGAAAATTCTATCAAAAGGTCAAGCGTCTGACTGAAGGTTTTAACCCCGGAGTAACTTTCTGTAAGGATGACAATGGAAATCTGGTAACGGATGAAGCAGGAATCACTGAGAGTATGGAGGAGTCATATCTCCAACCTATCGGAGGCGATGAAGCGCACAATTCCGCCGATAGAGAAATGACACCGGAACCACCAGTTATTGATGGCACTATTGTAGAGCCACCGGATATAACGAGGTCAATTCAGTTATTAAAAAGCTGAAAAATAACAAAGCGGCAGGCTCTGATGGGGTGTCAGCTGATTTATTTAAGACCGGTGGCGAAGAGATATAAGATTCTGTTGCGCGTATAGTGTAATAGGCTGAAGCCATATACGGATTCACTGATGGGACGATATCAGTATGGCTTCAGACCAAAAAAGTTCGACCAGTGACCAAATATTCCCATCACGCCAAATCTTGGAAAAGACCCGTGAGTTCAACAAAGACACACACCACCTATTTGTCGAGTATACAGCCGCATTCGACACTGCCGATACGATCGAAGTTCTTCGACGCCCTGTCTGCACTAGGTATCCCGGCAAAGATCGTCCGTCTTCGCATGGCGACGCTATCTAACACACAAAGCGTTGTCAGGGTGGGGAAAAACCTCTCCTATCCTATGATACCAAGAAAGCTTTCAGACAGGGCGATGCTCTGTCGTGCGATATTTTCAATCTCCTGATGGAATACATCCTACGCCAGTGCCCGTACATACAGAGTATGTCGGGCTGCGATCTTCCAAAAGGATGTGATGCTGCTCGCTTACGCCGATGACATCGATATCATCGGTACGCAGGAACGGCGAGTCAGCAAGGCGTTCTCAGAGAATTGAAAAACAGTCACGGCTCATGGGTCTAGCGGTGAATGAGGACAAGACGCAGTACATGGTGTCTTCTCGCACTCCGTCAATGCGTCTTGGACGGTCAGTGACGATGGAGAATTTCAACTTCAGTGTTGTAGAAAACTTCGTCTATCTCGGAACAGAGATCACCAGCAACAACAACGTCAGCCTGGAGATCAGGCGAAGAATCACGCTTGCAAACCAATGCTTTTTTGGGCTGCAGCAAATGAGAAGTAAAGCCCTCTCTCGACGGACGAAAATAATGATATATAAGACGCTAATACTCCCGGTTCTATTGTATGGCACAGAGGCATGGACCGTGATTGAGTCGGACGAGACAGCGTTGGAAGTCTTCGAGAGGAAAATTCTTCGCAGGATCTTTGGTCCTATTAGAGTCGGCGACGAGTTTAGGTCCCGTATGAACCGCGAGCTGTACGAGCTATTCGATGAGGTTGACATAGTCCAGAGCATAAGATTCCAGCGGCTGCACTGGGCTGGGCACCTCATTCGAATGGATGAAAGAGCTCCAGCACGCATGGTTTACATGGGGGCCCAAACTTGATTGGTGGACGCCGAAATAGAGGACGACCGGGAACTCGATGGAATGACCAGGTATGAAGAGATCTCTCCGTACTTGGCATTCAGAACGACTGGCGCCAGCGCGCACAAGATTATGGAGGCTGGCGCGCTTTCCTGGACGCGGCCATGACCGGCAGACGGTTGACGGCCATTTAAGTAATTAATAAAATTCGCCCTGGTAATAATTTTTAAATCTCCACAGATTTGCCGTTTGTATTGTTTTTAGTCAATTTCATTTAAAATTATTTCCTTCTTTAAGATGTGGCATCGTTTTGGTATGTTTTATTTCTTCTTCATGAAGATATTCGTTTCATTCTGTTGGTCCTGAAAGTTTATTGGTTTTATTATCTTTTCTCCAGCTGTTCAACATTGTTTGACAATTATAGCGAAATCGTTGGGAGACATTAAAAATTCACCAACATGCAAATCGGAAATTTCCGTGTATGTAACATTCACTTTTGTCTTTCCACTAAATTGTTTGTCTTTGATGTGAAATTCAACGAATTTAAACTTTGGAATCTAGTACCAACAGCCAAACTTAACTTAAGGCAATCGATGCGTTTCAGCTGCAGATTTCTTTCAATTGAAAAATCAAATAAAAAGATCCCAAAAATGACGTTTATTCGATTGAAATTTAGGTATTTTTCGCACGAAAAGCTGCCTACGCCCTTCATGATAAATGTTAAGTTTATTGTTAGTTCCATGAACTGCAAAAATACGCAATACGAAATTCATCCGCAAAAATAAGATTCTATTAAATTACTTTGAAACATTCGTGCACGTACGCTGAATTCAATTTGTAGCCAAGCGTTGGATTTTTGCAATTGACTTCAAAGGACAATTACATATAAAAACCTTGAACTCCAATTGAAATGAAATTCACCGAATTTTTTTAACTTTTATAAGAAATTAAATATTTAAAGTAAATGCAAGAAAAGGCCATCAAGCCAATCGAAAGTGAAGTGTATTTTGTAGTCGTGAACATACAACTTCTGTATTTTTGTTTGTTCGATTTAACAATTCAATAAAACTTTTCTAATTAACAATTTAACAATTTCGCACCAGCGCACCATCAACTAAAAAGTAGTTCTGCCAGTTTGTACAATATATATCGGAAAATAACTATATCAGTTTTGATTGCTGCTTATTTCATTTAATTGATTATGTACGCGTAGATTCCTCGAATCCACAATTATCGATATTCATTAACTTGCAGCAGCTTGTTATAAGCTCACAATTTTAATTATCTCAAAGTTTTCATTTTTTTTTTTCTGAAAGTAAAAGTAAAGAAAAGTATATCTTATTGTGAAACGTATTTTCTTGAAATGCACGAGCTAAATTTTGAGATTCAACTAAAGCAGGACAGTTTCATCGTCATGAAAAAGTTGTTAATTTTCTTTAATTTTTGTAAAAATACTATTTTTCATTAAAAAAAAATGTTCGTGATAATACAGCGACTTGGCTAAAGTGCTGAAAGGAACCTAAAGGAAAAACAGGAATGCTATTATTGAGCATTAAGTTTTATATTCGCTGCACAAGTTTCAGTTAATACGCAGTAATTGCCGAAACCTTTAACTTAACGACTTTAACTAAAGTAGCTCTCACCTTAAATTACTTTAGTTACATTTCCTAAAACATAATCTGTCTACTCATTGCTGCTTACAAATTTATATCTTAAATACGATACAAATAAACTTACAACATTCATCATTGCCAAATTTAATAACTACTGGTATTTTGATTGTGTTTGTAGGAAATACGATTACCTAAATAGCTCTCTAATAATAATTAAATTAGTATTCAGATTTCACACAAACATCAAGAAATTCTGACTTAGAATGTGACACAATCAATCACTCAATCACATGGGTAGGCTACTTGCTATTCACTCATTCAGTCGATTAAATAATCATTAATTCAGCGTAATGCGTAATACTTATTTCTAATATATTGAAACTAATACCATCAAAGAAAATAAAACAGAGAATATTTCTATTGAAATTGTTATTATTATTAGATCCAATATCATAAATCGAGAAGTAAAAAATGTATGTTTTAAAAATAGATCATATGTTAATTCACTTAAATATTCGCAATGAACAACAGTGCGTATAATTGATTTGGTGTTCAATTTTCGTTTCTTTATAATAAGCACTTTAATTATTTTGTATAAAGAATGCAGGGTGATGTTCTTTCTTTCACTCAATATAATCGAGAGAAATATTTAACAATCTGTATTAATCTGCAATTAAAATTTATTCTAGTTTAAAGTAAAGGATAGACTTTTTTTTCATAGTTAAAGAAAGAATAAAAAAGATAGGAACATTTATTATAGATATAGCACATATACCGAAAAGAGTGCTAACCGACATATTTTTTTGTGCAAAATGTCAATATTACAGGCTCATAGCTATGCATAGAACGGGATGGAAGCTGCAACAAGAAGGATTGAAAGAAATAAGGAAAATCAACTTCCTTACAAAGAATGACAGAGAACATTGTCTGTCAAGTAGACAGGCTAGAAAGATCAAAAAGATCTGAAAAGATCAGAAGCCCAATTGAGGTTTCTAGATAGAGATAGTTTGGTAAAGACCAAGTACGAGCCCTAACCACTTTTAATTCGTACAGCATGCAATTTCGCTGCAAGTCCAATTCCAAATAAATTTCTTGTCTCCAAATGGTTTGAATCAACTTACTGTTAGTTGCCAATGATTAGGTAGATTAAATGTGAAAATAAAAAACATTACAACAACAACAATAACCAACTCTGAAAATGGAAAAAAATTAATTTATATAAAGCATATGTTTTAAGTCTTCATATACCTGACCTCTATTAATACATACACACAGTAATTGTTGACGAAACAGAAGAAAATGAAAGAATGTTGTACTAAAAGAGAATCAAATAGCTTTTTGCGTTACTTATATCCTATTTGATGACCTTCGGCAGTACGATTTTAGTGTTTTACAAAAATTTTAAAAGTTGATACGTGGAAAGCGCGTTTCACCAGAAATTCGAGATTTAATTATTAAAAAAATCGAATTTGGAAGGATTTATGGTGAAATTGCAATCTCTTTAACGAGTGTGGGCAATCGTGGTTGAATCTCGAAGATATCCGCACGCGATAAAAGGGCATTAGTGAGCATTTCCAAGTCTAACCAGTGAAGTACAGTGCGAAACTTAGCAGTACAATGGTCAGAGAAAGTGGGAAGGTCAATAGGACGTGAATGAACTACAAAAAAAAAACCTACACGCAATGGGATTACATTTCTATAAGGTATCCAGAAGCCAACCAAAATTTAAAAGTCATCGTCATAAAAAAAGTATTTTTCAGGCAAAGGAAAAACCGTTGCTAACAATGAAGCAAAAGCAAAATAGATTGAGCTGGTCAAAAGAAAAACGTTTCTGGATACAAAGACAATGGGATTCCGTGATATTTAGCTCCTAATCAATGTTTCACGTGTGTGCTGGTGATGCTCGAAGTAGGGTCATTCGTACAAAAAATGAAGCTTACCATAAGACTTGTTAACGCACTATAAAGATCCCAAACCGTTTTATGGTGCGGGGGTGCATGTCATCAAATGGTGTCAGATAGCTACATTTTGTTGACGGGACCGTGAACACTGCAAGGTACATGGACCTTTTGGAAAAAAATCGAATACCCTCAATTTCGAAGCAGGCCCAGTTTGATGAATACATCTTTTAGCACGATGGTGCATCATCCCATTCCGCAAAATCGATCAAGAACTGGTTAGAAGCGATGAATATTGAGGTTTTAGATTGGCCATCTTCCAGTCCAGACCTTAATCCCATCGAGAATTTATGGGCAATAATCAAAATGAGATTGAGAAATGACCCACAACGCACATGTGAAGGCCTTAAACAGAAAATTCAAGAAATTTAGGATTCTATCACTCTAGATGAATGCAAACACTTGATCGACACAATGAGCAAGCGAATAAACGAAGTAATTCGTTGCAAGGGTGAAGTCACCCAATACTAGTTCTTAAAATTATGCGGAGTATGTATTAATAGTGGTCAGGTATATTAAAACATATTAACATATGCTTTATATAAATTAATTTTTTTCTATTTTCAGAGTTGGTTATTGTTGTTGTTGTAATGTTTTTTATTTTCACATTTAATCTACCTAATCATTGGCAACTAACAGTAAGTTGATTCAAACCATTTGGAGACAAAAAATTTATTTGAAATGTGACTTGCAGTGAAATTGCATGCTGTACGAATTAAAAGTGGTTAGGGCTAGTATATAACGAATTAAAATCTGCTTGCAACAGACTGTGTTACGCAACGTAAGAATATTTAGGCGTCTTAATTTAAAATTATCTGGTGATGATGCATTATTATTTGATCATAATTTATTTGATAAAGAAAGATCATTTGTAAAAAATACGATTAAGATGACTCCCATGTAGCACTCCCGAAAAGACATCCATATTTTCGCATATACAATTCCACAGCCTTAAAAAAAAAAATAAATAAATAAATAAATGGGACAATATCCTCCCCGCACATGGGTGTTAAACCAACAGCCCCGCGTTTAAGCGCCTTGGCACCTCATCCAAACGAGTTGATATGAACCGATTATCTTAGGGCGGCCATCAGTGTCAGCTGTCATAATCAAGTTATTAAAATAACAAAGTTACTTGTAACATTTTGGCCCAAACGCCAAGGTTCAATTTCTCACAACCCAAACAGGACAATTTGCTCTAATTTGTACAAGGCAGGCCTGGTGAAGAATAACTAGTCTTGATATCACTTCACCATCACAAAACATCGAGATGAATCATCGTTATGTTTTATCATAAATACGTTGATTGACTCTTCAAGATTACAATCCATAATCGAATTTCATGAACGACAAAGGTAACCCTTGTGAAAACCGTTACGACATCATTGATCCCTCAAAGAAACGAATTCTGTGGTACCAACGGGTAATACTATGGAGCACCGTTTCTTCTCGAAACCCACAATGAACAACCAAGTGTTCCGCAGTTCTACTGCGCCAACGACATCGTTTTCATCAGACGCTTTCTCATGTGGCCGTGCCGAATTCTTTTTATTTTCAACTCTTCACTGACTTTTATCATTAGCAACTACACAAATATCAAAGCGTCGAAACATACTGATGCACCTGATAACGAAGACCAGCCAGTCACAGAAACACTCTATTAGGTGTCGCTCGGCTCTTATTCGCCAGACTATTAAACAGTCACTTGAGAACCGCGTTGAGATTATAGCCACCGCTACCAGCTAGGTAAAAGCTGTCGATCAGATTGGTGATCTGTGCTTACCCATTATCTGGTCTCGCTCAAGATCAGAATATACAGTTTGGCTCCTCAATTTTTTCTATCCTTTAAAACTGTAGTTTTTGTGCTAACCCAAATAATGTAAATCTTTGAGAATTGCAACATAAACAAGTAAGGAAATACAGTCGGGCGTAACGGACTGTAAGAGGCCCTGTACCAGTTCAGGTCGCCTAACAAACATATTAAATGTTTCCCGAGCATATGAACAAACACATGACCACTTCTCACTGCGCGAATATGAATGAAAAGAAAAGGGGGGTCGTTAAAATTCAATTGCTTATAAAATCGTCAATTATTATCCGATTTTATCCTTTTTGGATTTTGGCTTAGAGAGACGTTATCTCTATATTGGTACACACTTTTTTGTGCCGAAGAAATTTTCACCCTAATGGGCGATTTTATGGGGAAGGGGCAAAATTTTAAAATAAACTTGTGAAATTCCGGAGCAATCCGATTCGAATGCAAAAAAGACGAAGTCTCTATCTATTACCGTTTCCGAGATCCTTTCGTTCATACAGACGGACGGATGGACGGACAGACGGACATGGCTATATCGACTCCTTTATCACTCCTGACCATAATGGTGGTAACTTTGGGGGGTCTCCGACCATTATTTCTACCTGTTACATACATTTGCACAAAACCAATAGGCTCTTGTACCTTCGGTACAGGGCCTAATAATACAAAAAATGTTATTGGTCGTTTCTGTAGCTCTGTAATTTATTTATATTTTACAAAACAAATTTTAAAATTACTTATTGTAATTTGTGTTAATATATCTACGGAAAATTATTTTAATTAATATCTTTACTCTTAAGGATAACCGCATTCACATAGAATAAAAGCTATTTTATATTTTTTTTTACATAAAATAACATCGACGTAATATTTCTTATTGAACGTACGACATTCTTGCAAGAATTCGCTATGCACCACGGCATTTTAATCGAAGTAAACAAGGAGAGAAACGTTTGACCGGAATTGCAATGGTTCTTTTGGTCACAATTTAATAGATTCTGAACAAACTTCGCTCGCATTGGTTTCATATTCAAAACATCCAAGCCAACTGATATATCGATATTATCACCAACTTCACTGTTTCAACATTTTATTCGTTTGTTAAAGTGCTAGAGCGTCTCGGGCCTGCCATGTTGCGCGTTATAACGCACAAATGTGACATGCGAATTGTGTGCACACCTTTTTCACCCTAATTATACTTTAATTGCTATATGTTTTGGCTTTTAAATTGGCAAAAGTTGAACAACAATGGAACAAATTGAAAACAAAACTGTTATCAGAAATAATATTGCGAACTTATTTATGCTAAACAAGATGTTTCGATAAACTCAAATAAGTCTGAAGTTCTATCTACAGCTAGTGTGACAGTCTACAAAATATAGTTATACAAAAATAAAAATCCACACAACAGTTTATATTTATGTTACGGAGTTTCTGAAAAGATATATTTAACTGGAAATTTAAACTAACAGGTTTTTTTGAAAATAGTTTTTTAAACCTTTCAGAAAGAAGTCGTCTATCACAGTTGCACGCGAAAAAATGCTTTTTACTATTAACAATTACAATAAAAAATTTGTTAACATTTTTTGGTTTTCTACCCATCGTCCTGCACGCAAACCAACAGTTAGGAATTTTAGGTATTTGTTTTGCTTTTACCCAAATTAAGATTAATGACCGAATATTTTATTGTGGGTCACGCCAGCAATTTTTGAGGCGTCTCTGATTTCTTGTACCTTTTCTGCTGAGTTCACGGTTATTAAATGTCTTTATTGCTAAATACTCAAATTATACTAATCAACGTTAAGCACATATATTGCAAAATTTATTGTAAATTGTATTTGTAGCATGAAAGCTTTTTCAGCTTAATTGCAACAATTCGCCACTTAAATGTTCATATGTGAATATTCAAACCCGGCACCTCAGTCTTTTTAAGTGTCTGCATTAGACAAATAAACATCAAATGTTTAAAAGCTAAACAACAACAGACGTTGAAGAATAGTGTGCTAGTACATTCGTACAAGCTTACCACTCCCTTTTTCTCTATGAACAAATGGTACAAAAATCTCTAATAAAATATTAAAGAAAGCTTTGGATGATCAAAATGCTTCAATACGCTTCACACTTAATAGTAAGGTCATTTTGCGTCTGGTAAGAGTTTTTTTTATTGAATATATATACATTCAACTTGGATTATGGAAATAAGGCACATACAAAGGAACTGACAGTCAGTGAGATAGACAAGCAGACCGAGATGTCTAGAGCGACTCACCTTGTTACACTGATCAGTAATATAAGTACTTTCTAAGGCGTCTGAAGCATCGTCAAGGCACTGTAATGAGACTAAATTAAAACACTTTTCAGACTCGGTGTAAAGAGAGTTCATCAAATGATCCAGTGGCACACACTATAATTGTTTGATTAATCTTTTCAGTACTTACATACCATAATTACTATTTCTGGTTTTAATTAACTTTTAACTTAGCGCAGCATTTATTTCTAAGCCTCATTTCACTCAGTTTAGCAGGTATTATCATTTACATAATTTTATTTTGTGCGAATTGCCAAAGTTTTGTCAGCCACCTATAACATTTTTCAAGTATCTGTAGAAATAAGTATCTTTTAAAGAGGCGCAGTTGAAGCAGTTTGATAAATTAAATATTCTATTTCCCCCTCAGCATTTTAGCCACAAGTGAAGAGTAAATAAGAAGCCGTTTGCATAATAATTCTTTAGAAATTAATTATAACTTTTAGGCAGCACAACACATTAACTACTGCTTTACAATGGAAATGCCTTAAGTACATAATTATTAAAATATAAAAACAAGAGAAATTGTTAAATTTGCTAATATTTAAGATATAATATAATATAATATAATATTTAGTTTATTAAATTCATGAAAGCCTCCAACATTAATTTCTGGCTATTATTGACTACAAAGTGGGGTGAAAAGTAACCTGTCTTCACCGCCAGAATGCAGCTGCAATAGCAAAAAAGATTATGGTGCCTTATAATCCATTCATAATTTAGGCAGACATGTCAAATTTCAGCGCGATGCAGCCTTTTGACAGCTGGCATTTGTTGACGTGTTTGACATCATGTTGACTATTGAAAAATCGATTTTCGTTCTTTCACAAAACAATTTTTTTTGAGAGAAAAAAACGGCGAAGGAAACAAAAAAATTGGATAAATACCATAAAGCTAATGCTCCTTCAGAATACACCGTTAAATATTGGTTTCGAGAGTTTTGTGCTGACCGTCCAAGTCCGCAGCGGCTATACCAATGTGAAAAAGTACGTAGAAAAGGTGTTGGCCGACCGTAAGGTGAAGGTGTGCGAGCTAGCAGATGAACAAATTATCCTGCCCCGGGGTGCCGCACATGCTGACTTTGGAACAAAAACGCGAGCAAACTTCAAAAGAGTATTTGGCCATACTGATGCGAAATCGGTTGGATTTTTCGCGTCGATTGGTAACTGTTAATGAAACCTGGATTCACTATTATACGCGAGTGAACAGATTAAGTGCCGGCACGAGTCCTCCGAAGCGGCCGAGGAAGGCACAATGTGGCATATTCTTCGTGGACTATCTCTTGAAAGGAAAACCATCAACAGCGAGTATTTCTGCGCATTATTGGAGCGACTGAAGGCCTAAATCGCAGCAAAACGGACTCGCATGAAGCGAATTTTTGCAAGTCAATGCACCGGCACACAAGAGCATCGCAATAATAACCTAAAATCAATGATTTACGGCTCCATTTGCTTCCTCATCCATCTTATTCGCCCGATTTAGCTTGGACAAATTTCTCTTCTCAAACCTCAAAAGATGGCACATCAATAAAAACTTCAGCTCTCGCGAGGAGATCATCGACGTCGCGGAGGAGTATTTTGCAGACCTTCCGGAAAATTACTTTTAAAAAACCTTTTGTTTCATTCCCAGGGAGGTTAATTTCTACCCCACCTAGTACATGTTAATGGGATCGGGTGATGTAAAATTGCATTACAAGTTTGGACAAAATAGTAGGGCGCTGACTCACCGTAAAATAAGTAATAAACCGAATTTCATTAAGCAAGGGCTCAGTACACCTGTTAGTGTGAAAGCAAGCAAAGGTTTTATATATAAGAGTATATAGCGCAAGCATATTATTTGATTGTATTTTTTTTTTATTTTAATTTTTATTTTATGAATATTATATTTCGAAAAACAAAATTTATTTAAATGTAATACAAAAGTTTTACATTCAAATTAATTTTTTTTTAGTTTTACCTACAAATTTTGCATCGTTCGAGGAAGAATGGCTGCCAATGCAACAGCTGGAAATAAGTACTTGTGCGCACTAGTAGCAATTTAACATGAGACTGCTGTACGCAGATTTCGACAAATTAAGGTGCGAAGCAGAATAGAGTAATTAGTTTTGAATTCGGAAAATGCACTTCCCTATTTATTCGAGCGGAACATGGAGTTTTAATAGCGCATTGTCCGATACCTGCAAACTCGTATTAATTTGTTCCCTTTTTACCCGACTGCGTAACGCAAAGAAGGGTAATGTGCTTACCTGGCTATGTATGTATGTATGTATGTATGTATATATATTTGTTCCATTTTTAACGTTAAACGATTTGTTTTAATCTTTCGGTCATCATTAAAGATATGAGAGCAATCAAAATTCAATATGGCGTCAACCCGACGCCATATTGTGAAAAAGAAATAAGTTTAAGTCGACGAACTATGTTAAGTTGGGTAACATTGAACAGGTATTTGAAAATCATTTTTGGTTTTTAATATCATTTCAGCCGCTACTGGACAATAACCTCCTTTTATAGTGGAAATTCGGATTTAGGATAATATGCACTCCGTAAAATTGTATCCGATAGTCTTCAAGCTATGTAGACACTACACAAGAAATAATTAAATATATCTTTCAACAATTTTGCCAGAATTTTATCGTACGACCCCGTTTATATTGGTAAAAATTGGTGGTAGGTAAATATTCTTTAAACTTGATTTATATAAATTCAAAACGGGACAATACCAGAGCTGGCTAAAATAAGAAAGAATGCTGCAGTCATGTGTGCTCAACTTTAAGATACCCTGTCATCCTTAAACCTAAATTTATATCGGAAATTTTTTGCTACCTGAATCTGTGTACTATTAATATTAAAGATAATATTAAGATTCAATAATATAAAAGATTCAATAATAATTCGATTTGTACTTTTATGGTAGAATTAACAAAAAAAAAACTTTTTTTATTCAAAAAATCTATAAAGGAAAAGCAGGTTTGTATTAGCTATTGGGATGGTTCGATCTTAATCTATATTGAATATTTTCCAATTATTAACGCAAGAATGACAGAAATTGGGATGCCCCTTTCAAGCTGTTACATATATTTGCGTAAACTAGGCCCTTCAGGTCAGGTTTGAAAAAACTAGTTTTGGCCGATTTGAATCTGATAGATGAAACAAGTGTGCCAGCTGATAAACTATTGTGGCATCCACTATCTATGCATTACAAGTAATATTGTAAAATTTTCTAATTATTCGCAATTTTTTTTTTTTAAATTCTTTAAACTGTTTTTCTTTAAAAGCTTTTATTCCAAAAAATCTCAACTTAAAACACAATAAGAAGGCTTTTTGTTTTGTTTGGCAAAACCACAAAAATTTTGAGTAGGAAGTAAAGTGTTTCATTTTCCAAACAAAACATGCGGAGGTTCTTTCATATACGCTATATAAATATTATACTTTTGAGTTTGTGTTCCTTTGCCCCACATGCTAAGCTCATGCCTTGAAGCTTCAAATTTCTGCACACATTTTAAAGCATACTGGTACAACAAATATTATCGCATAATTGAATAATGATTTAATTTTCCACTCATTGAGTTAAGCTTCTTTGTTGCTTGCTTGCTTTGGTTTCAATTTGTTGTAAAATGTTCTCTTTTAATTAAATTAATGAGTACTTTGGAATTAAGAATAACTAAGCATTATTTGTACTATGGGAATATTTAATAGCAGCTAATATTGCAAAACAATGTTGCTTAGCAATTTCATATTAAAGCAGAAATTAACATATCGTATGTTTGCAACAACTTATTATATTTGTCTGTTTACTACTTAATAAACTATTTAGATCGTTCATATGAAATGTGGCTTTTCGACGCAAAAAACGTCATTCAGAATGAAATTTTGGTTTGGGTTTTGTTTATTTCCAATTAAAAATGAGAATTATTTACGTTCAAAATAACAACAAACATGCAAATGCTTGTAGTTTCGGATTCCAAATAAATACCACTATGTCACTTGTACTCATTAAATGCGATACAAGTATTCCGAAAATGATGCCAGAATAAAAGCAAACCAAGCTACTATGTGTGTGCTGCCTTTAATTAATTCAATGAAAATTTGTCTTCAAAGCAGCAAAGGTGAATGTAAATTGTATGAAAAACAAAAATATTTCAGTAAAAGGAATAATGGTACAAGGTGGTATTTCTTTATCTTATATAGAATTCTTTATGTCAGATGATATTAAGCGCTTATTTCACATCTAAGAAAAAAACAGACCAATATTGTCGGTGTTATTGGGCTTCAATCATTGTATTATACATTCGGTGGCACTGTTCTGCAAGGCATACTCTACCAAGTAGCATTCGTTCGTATAGTTTGAAGAATACCGGCAGCAGGATTATAGGACGTGCTTTTGCTCTTCAAGTTTACCAGGCCATCATATTTTCATCAAACTTACATTGTGAAGGAAAGTGGTAGATGTGAATGATGGCGTTAAAAATTATTGTTAGCAACAGTATCCCCTATTTTGGAAGTACACACTTTCACAACTGTATCGCCAATAGCAATCAGAGCCCTGCGATTGGTGGACTTAAGAGTTTCGATTATTTTTAAAGTCTCTAAAAGAGTGGTTTATGATATATGCAAGTCCTTTTGGTACTCTCCTTCAGAAATTCTTGCAGTATTAAAATGCTGAAATATTTGCCTTAAAAGAGTAGCAAAAGATCTAGCCGTGACTCTATCTGATCGTTACCATCCCTGATATCTATCTTTGATTGAAGCTTGTATTCGTAAAGAACGCGCATGAAAAAGTTCCCCTTTATCAAACGGTCCAGGCATAATCGCTCCCGAATTGCTTTCTTTCGTACTTTATCGAGCAAAGCAGTAAGATCACTACGTGTATTATAGAAATCTCGTTTATCCATCTCCGTTGAAACTTTCTTTCATTCCATACAAGGGAGATAACTTCAATTTATTAGGCACTGTACCGAAGGTACAAGAGCCTATTGGTTTTGTGCAAATGTATGTAACAGGAAGAACTAATTGTCGGAGACCCCCCAAAGTTACCCCCATTATGGTCAGAAGTGATAGAGGAGTCGATATAGCCATGTCCGTCTGCCCGTCCGTCTGTGTGAACGAAAGGATCTCGGAATCGGTAATAGATAGAGACTTCGTGTTTTTTGCACTCGACTAGGACTGCTTCGGAATTTCACAAGTTTATTTTAAAATTTAATGTGTTTGTTAGGCGACCTGAACTGGTACAGGGCCTGTTACAGTCGGTTACGTCCGACTGAAATTTCCTTACTTGTTTTATATAGTTTAGTTTTTTACGATTCACGGACCCGCTGATTATCCAGTCTAGAACCAATCTGAGTGTGCTTAGCTTATAAAGGGTTTCCCAGCCGGAACTCATAGATTTTGCTAAGGCTACATCTGTCAAATCTGTTGTTTTATTTTTCCGTTCCTAAAGACAAGAACATGCTGTCGAGAAAATTCTTCGTAAAAGACAACCTAACGATGGTCACTAATTTATTTTAAATTAAATTGGATGATATGATGATACATGTCACACAATGGATGCAAGTGCGACGACTAGATTAGACTTTATCATGTGGAGCTTTCTGAAGTCGCAGAATAAACTGCAAATGACTGGTGACATCAAAGTCAACATAGTCCGTGCCATCACTAGGACTCAGCCTGCTGTATGTGTCAGATTCGTCAAGAGTTCAACCTCTTGGATATGCGCTACCCAGCGGAGCCGCATCAGCATTTAAACGATATTATATTGGGATATTGGAAACCGCATCAAAATGAGTGCAGCAGTTAATGTCTTGTATAGAACTAGACTTAAAAACATAGGGACTTATTTCTTTAACGATTAGCAGAAATAAACAACACTGAAATCTTTCAAATGGTTTTGTTTTTTAAAGTCATTTAGATGGTATACCAAAGGAACTTATACCTAACCCTGGATATATATGTATGTATATATATTTTTTTTTCGATAATATTTATTTATGTTTAGCATTCCACTGAAGGAACTTTAAACATATTCTTCAAGTTATACGAATGACAGTATTATTTCATTAATATTTTAAATTAAATTGGATAGATTACATTAAATTGTGTTATATAAAATTAATATTGTTACTCAAATTTAGTGCCGTGTTGGCAGGTCATCCGGGTGGAGCCTATTAAGGCGCCTTCTGCTTGTATTGATAGCGAGTGCTAAGGACAACTGGTTGATGTGATCACGCAGACGATCGTTGTACCTGGAGCTATGTCGATTGATTTCATCAAATACTCATCAAATACTAATCAAGTCGTTACTAATGACCGTATTAGGCAGAAACCACGGAGCACCGAAGATTAAGCGTAGAGTTTTATTCTGCAGTTTTTTGAATGCGAAATACATTTAAAAAAAAAAAAAAAACTTATCATTTATTTAATTATTCTGTCATTAAAAAACAACTTAAATTAAATTTCTATTAACTTAACTACTTATTCTAGATAGGCTAGGTGTGATGTTTTGTTACAATTTGATAAATTGAGAGTTCTAAATTTCTGTCGAGTAGTTCGGCAGGCTGTGTTCTCCGGAGCCGTCTCGTCATAATGACTCCCCCCTTTCTGCGCCTCCTAAGCAGGCTCCTCGCTAGTTCATTCGGTGGTTTTTTATACGCTCTAAGTATTACGCAGTCTGCTTGTTCAGGACATCACCAACTTTAGGCACATTTAAGTCTTTCTCAATATTCGCTGTTCGCATATACCAAGCTGTGCACGAGAATTTACGGGGGACTTTTGCTTGAAGCAATCATCTTTTCAAGATGCGACCTAGCAGCAATACCATAAACTTGCATACCGTACTGCCAGGCAGGTGCAATTATGGCTTTGCACACATTTACTTTGTTCAACAAAGATAGTTTATTATTGTTGTTCAAGAGCCAACCCAGTTTGCGTATCCTTTCGCTGAGCGATTTCACTAATCTGCTAATATGCGTTTTGAAAGTAAGTCGCCTATCTAGATAGACCCCCAGATATTCGTGTCCAGGCTGATGGTCCAGAAGATGGAGGTATACTTCCGAGCAGGCATCAATATCAGAGGCCACCACGTACTCTTTGGCTTCATACCCGTCTAGGATGAAATTTACTATCCTATTCAGTTGTTCTGGAGTTCCATGGGACTTACGGAATCCAAACTGAAAGGGTGGTATCTGGACATCAACCTGTGTATATGATTCCAAGGACAATGGGCTTTTTCTAACCTAATGAATCATATAGATCCTAGCCGTCTTCCACTGTGATGGGATGTGTCCTATCCTCAACACCGCATTAAAGATGAGGACCAGAAAGAGCACCGCTTTTGTCGTCAAAGCCTTGAATGTGATATTATCAAGCTCATCCTCTCCTGGGGCCTTCTTGGTCTTCAGATCCTATATGTGTGCCTTAATTTCTTGGACAGGGCTGTCAAGCGTCTGGACAATGCGTTTTCTGCTATCTGTGTTGTAGTTAAATGGCTGGAAGAGGACCTCTAAATCCTCAGCGAATGCTTCCGCACGTTCCTTTGGGGACTTAGCCCAAGAACAATCCGCCTTCCTGATCGGAAATTTTGGAGATACACGCTGTTTATATCTCTTAGCCAGAGTCCATAAGGATTGTTGTGTGCTCGCATCTAGGGTGAAATTTTCTAGGAAGCGATCCGTGTTCTTCTGTTTCTTTACCGCTAACATCTTCTTGATTATATTGGCGACTCTGCGGTAAAACCAGTCCACAATAGGATCTCGGGTGCAGCAGTACTGAGTCTCCTTTTCCCGAGCAGTAGTACTTCTTTAGCTGGTGGAAGTCTTTTTTGTAACCTTGGTACTTGCGTTGAGTAACCCTGGAAAAAGAATAATTTATAAACACTATTTGGTTTGCCTCATAGTAATTTTCTAAATCAGATACTTCTCTATGAACAACTATTAGTCAATAGCTCAAAAAAATGAATTAAAATGAAATTAGTAGCAAATTGCTCCAGCAATAATGCATACGAGTGTGTATATATGTGATATATGTTAATTTCCAATAAATATTTCATATAATTGCCATCTCACCAATTAGGGTCAACAACAAGTCAAAAGTCAAAGGGAGCTTGTCAGGTTAAGTATCGAAAGCCACAAACAAACCGCAACAAAACTATCTTCTGCTATTAATTCAACATACAAACTTGTCGTTGCTATTGTCGCACTTTTGTATTGTGCTGCCACGATTTCATTACATATATAGAAAAGAGAATATCTCGATACAATAATAAAACCATTTCAAAATAAACACATTCCTTCAAGCATTTTACGAGCAAGTACGATTATTGTACACATTCGACAACATAAACTTTCCATTTTCATGTTATCATGTGGTCGAACTTCAGTAGTTTAGGTGAGTCTCGACTTGGGTTGGCCTTCTGTGTTGACATTTTAATAGACTGTTTGTGTTTACATTTGTTAAGTTCTAACAAGATAGAGAGTTATTTCGAGGTATCGCACTATTTGTGGCACTACCCACTGCAGTAAGCCACATATTTAAGTAAAAGAGTAAAGAGGGTGTTCAAATAAAATATTTAATACATCTAAAATTAGATTGAAACGTATTTGCAACGCATAATATTGTAACTGAATGCTATTGGCTGGGTAGACTTATGGCTAGACTCGAAGCAAACTCGTATGACTTCTGTAGAATTGATATTAGCGTAGAGTTGCAGGAAAGATTTAGCCAAATAGAAGTTTGAAGATTATTAATGCCTATTGACGGTGATTTTTCCAACTATTCCAATTAAATCTAAACTAAATAATGTTTTTTGACTGATAGAAAGGCAGAAATTATGTGAGCGCCCCAATACTTCCACAGAAACTCAATATTTCAACTGCTCTTTGGTCGTTGGTATATTGGATAGATACCTGGTTCGTTTCTGGTTTTGAAATGGCGCCAAAACTCATATTTGAATAATATGTTTGAATAATGGTTATTTGATACTCTATACAACGGTTTGATGTGTTGTCATGTTGAATATTTTTCAAGCCCTATATTTTATTCTTCGTAGCTAGTAGCTTTTTGACTTTTTTGCCATTAAAAGACCACAATTTTGTCGTCTTTACGTTATTTATGCCCTTTCTAATTCCACTTCTTTTAATTTCGTCGTTTATATGCTGACTGCTGGCTACTTGCAAAAATTCGTCATTTGGTATAGGCATTTGTTATAATCAGTCGTCCAGGCCACATAACTTTTAATTTAGTTGCTACTGAACTCCCTCCTGTGCAGATGCGTTCGTTGATCTCAGGATTGTATCAAGAGTCACATTGAACACATTGAAAGCGGTGATAGAACGTATACCTGTCAAACATCCTTGTTAATGGTCAAGCTTTTAGTATATAAGGGCATTTAAAAGCGCGATGACGTTTTCGGAGCTCCAAATTTCTAAAGTTAGCTCCACTTGATTGTGTAAAAGACCTAGAAATACGAAAACTCTGTAAAATATCCCATATAGGTACAAACCAGACCACTGTGTATAGTCTTATACAAATCTGCATCTCCTTTCTTGGTTTTTGTCTAAGAAACATTTTACTGGTGTAGTTAATTCAATTAGATACTTTACATCAACGGGTAGCACATAGAAAAATGTTGAACCGATATAGAATTGTCCGTCTACCTGACTGGCCATATGAACAACAATGGTGCTTTGTCTTGATCTTGCCTTGGGCTAACTTTTTGCCAGATTTCTTCAATGGTTAAAAGTTAAAGTTTCCTCCTATTTTTAAAAATCAATACTAATAGTTTTAATTTCATCCTCTACCTAAATGATTGTGCAAAAACTCTAACAATAAAATACTTCGAAAATAATTAAGCAATGCGGCATCCAATAAACACTCAAACACAAATCCGCACTGAGTACACAGCAGCTACATACAAAAAGACGTCTCTGCATTGCGTAAACGCTGTTCTTATTTTACCAATATCACCTGCAACGAACTAATCCAGATAACAATCAGCTTCGAAGCATTCACTCACGTACACGGAATTCAATTTAATACCATGAGTTGGACTTTGTAGTTGAAATCAAGTTATTTGCCATAAAAGGTCAGTTACAAAGTGAACATTTGAACTGCAGACTATTTGTAATCAACAGAAAGTTTTCTTGTGTAATATGCTTAACAACAAAACTATTTTGTGGTTTAATACTTCTCACTTTGAAAGGAATTCAGTTTACAAAGAGCAAGATAGCCTAGCAGACAGACAGGTGGTCAGATGGACAAGTCATCGTAGGATAATTTATACTGTCCAAATATTTTACTATTTATTTATAATTATTTTATCCATCTTGAAGTTTTATTGGTCTAAACGTGTATAATATACACTGTATTTACTAAAATATCAATAACTAAATTCATTGGTATAAAGCTAAACGAATAATTCTTAGTTAGTTAGTTTTCATCAGAATCGCATTGTTTGTTTTTCTGTAGCTATTTATTGTTTTCATAATTTGTTACTTTTATAGCGCTTTATATTTAATAAAAGCTATATTAATTATTCTATTTCTGTTCTAAATTTATTCAGAATCGCTTCTTTTCTTATCACTGTCAGCCAAACATTTATGATTCCTTTCAAACTTAAGTTTCACTTGCTTTCTATTATGTTTGCACATTTCTTCAAGATAAATCTGGTCAACATTGCGTATGAGTTTTATTAATGTGCAGCATGGGCCAAAACAATAATTTAAACTAGAGAAAAAAAAATATAAATATTTTTTTTTAATTTAATTACAGGCAAAATATTTTAATAGGATATTCTATCCGTACGAGAGCAACTAGATATATATACAGTAAGTACTACAAACCCTAAGTATTGTTAGTATTGATATATCCACAGACATTTTTCATCAAAAACTTATATAGAAAATTTTGTCATTAATTCCTATCTTGATCGGTGTGGGATATTTTATTGAGATTGGTATAAAGTGTAACAACAATAAAATGTTTCTCCTACTAAACCTCAGAAGAAGGGATTTGTTTGGTGGCTCTCATGTTACAGTTACGATATAGACTTATATGGAATAATTCTTTAGAATTTGGTGGATTGGAGGGGAGCTTCATTAAACAATATCTATCTAAAGAGGGAAAAGAAAACATTAAATATAAAACCCTGAAAGATTTATCTTTTATAGTCTCCAAGTTTTTGTTGTTCGTACCCAGAAAGACGGACATGTGTTTACCAACATGACTTTTTGTAGCGTGCCACTTTTTTTAAAGATGCAAATTATAGGCGTTTCTATCTGAATTAATAACAAAACAAAAAGAGATTCTCAATTTTCATATGCAAAATCAAACTGACGGCCATGTCTATATCGAATGGAATTTTTATGCGATCAAGAATATATATGTTATATACATTTGCATAAGTCTAATAACAGTTCAAATATGTTGCTCAAACCGAAAGAAGCATTCCTGAGATTGTCTACCGAACACGATTGATGAGATTGATTAGAACAATCAATAAAAAGCGTGTCCAACACAACTTCAGACACGACATAGAAACCCTTCTGCAATATAATACTCGTTCATATACGTACAAGGCAAGCCTTCTTTGTCGAAGGTTGGGAAAGAATGTTCAAGACGCGGGCTATACCTGAGCTCCAATTTGGTTTTCGGCGTGGTCATGGCACCGTTGAGCAACCTCACAGGTTAGTGAACCACATATTAAAGTCGTTTGATGAAAAGGAGTACTGCAATGGAGTTTTTAGGACGTGCAGGAGGCCTTTGACCGAGTATGGCACGCTGGTCTTTTAGCGAAAATCAAGGCAATCCTTCCCTCCCCTATCTACTTGATGATACGGTCTTACTTGGAAGACCGTAATTTTTAAGTGAAAATGCGAGAGAAGCTCTCAACTGTCCATACCGTCAGAACCGGAGTTCCACAAGGAAGTTGATGAACCGTTGATGTACTTCTTGTTCACTGCCGATCTTCCTGTCCCCGATAAGGATATAACGCCACCCGAGAAATTTATATTGGCATCTTACGCAGGCAACGTCGCAATTCTCTACAACGCCAAATCCGATTACGATGCAAACGAAGTAGGAGTATGTCCACGAGCTACTAAAATTAATGCCGGACATGTTTAAATGTGTGTTTCACACTGAGATTTGGCTTAACAACAACATTGCCCTTGATCAGGCAAACGAGGTGAAGTACCTAGGTGTGACGCTGGACAAGAAACTTACATTTAGACGACTTGCCAATAATTTAATATCTAGATAACGCCTCAGACTAAGGCAGCTCCTTTGTATGCTCAATAGGAGCGTAGACTAGTCTTAAGGTGCAAGCGAGCAGTTTACAACTGTGCAGTGGCTCCTTTTTTGGAGATACGCGATACAAATATGGGGCATTGCAGCCAAAACACATAGGCAGCGAAACCAAAAGCTGCAAAATAGAAGTCTTTGTGTGATTCCAGGTGCATCTGTGTTGTGTCCGCAACACAACACCACACCGAGACTTGAGGCTTAACACCATTCAACAAAAAATCATCAATCACACAAGCCGCTACAATTTCAGGCTGCTAAATCATGCCAATAGGTTTCTAAGGAGTTTGCCACACAAGGTGTTCAATAAGAAGATTATGAAGGACTAATTTTGGAGATGACGCTTCACCTAAAGATCGTGTAGTAAGCGATGAAGAATACTATGAAAAAAACATACGGTTCCGTTCCTTCTCAATACATGCCCAATCTAGTATATAAAAATTACCACCTCGTGGTTCGATACAGACATATATGGAATATAGGTTTAGAATTGCAGTAAGATACACAATATTTGGCGTATTTTGCTAAAAAAAAAAACTAGGAGAGGGGCAGGTTTTTATTGCTACTACCTCTTAGGGAAGAATTGACCTGTTCATTGAATACTAGTTATCTAACGAAGGAATAGAAGAAACTAAACATTCAAACTTAGGGGTTGCATCTTATATAGTCTTTAAATTCTAAATGTTCACACGGAATACCAGACAGAAGAACATATCTATATACACTCCATTTTTATATTGGCGATATAGTATCCAATTGCTCATTGTTCATACGGACATCCATACAAATGGACAATCAAAGGACTACATCGACTCGACTGCTGATGCTGATAAAGAATATGCATACTTTATGGTCTGCCTACTTTAAGACATAAGAATTTAAATACAAATCTATCTAATCTTTGTCAGCATACTGCGAGTACACTTTCATTGTTTCAATTTTAACATATTTAGCTCGCCTGGTTTGTCTATAAACAGGGCAAGAATGTCTCGTTCAAGTTATGTCGATGTCAGACAATTGTATGAATAAATACGTAGTCACTGTCAGCTTATTTTTTCACATTCTAGCGCGACAATTTGTTGACAGCTGCAATAAATTTTTAGTGTTTTATTTTTCTGCTTTGTTTATTTGCTACTCAAGCAAGGACAACAACACCGAAAAGCATATTGAAAATTTTTGCTTTATAAACATTTACTTCTGCCTGTAAATATTTCTTTGAAAAAAAAATATGGATTGCAAATGGCACCAATTTCATAAAGTTCAATGAACGTGTGACACTGAGTGTTCATTACATTTCACTGATTTCAGTTTACACATTAATAAAATTTGTGTAGCTGACAAATGAGCAAATAAACAAATTAATCACAGTTTGCACATTGAAAGGAAAAGTAAGAGATTGTATTAGAATATGTTTAACCAAGTCAAAACAATTAATCATATTTATATGGCAAACTTCAATGGAATTAGTATCTATAACAGTGCATATTAAAATGAGTTTTGAAGACCATTAACTCTAAGGAAAGCATTTTCATGGAGTACGAATCGTTTTATTGATTTCAAGTTAAACTTCTTGCATAGAGCGACAGATACCTGAGGTTTAGGGCTTTTGTTTCACAGAAGTAATCGTTTTTCTTATTTCATTTTTTTTACTCCTGCATAAATATAATATTAAATGTTCGTATAAGTGTGTAGACTTATCAAAAACTTATAGTCAATTACCCTGCAAATAGTTGCATTGAACTCGATTTATTATTATTTTTGCCTTTTTTCTAGTTTTGTCGCACTATTCATTGTCATTGTCATATATTATATATCAATTTAATTTGAATTATTATTTTCTTGCAAAACAGAAGCACAACGAATATTTTCTCATCATAAATAAAACAATATTTACTTTATTTATGGTTGCTACTGTCTGGTTTTTCTGAAATTTATTGACACTTTCTACGCTCTCAATGTCTCAAATACTTCAACTTGGATTGACTCAAGTCATTTCATCATCAATAAACACATTTCTAAAATTGAAATTCAAAGTAGTTTGCTTTTGTTCAAATGCTGATAGTAGAAACTAAGATGCTTCAAATTGAAATACATTTCATGGTTTTAGCTAGAAATGACAATAGCAATATGCAGTGAAACGGCTTTAGTTGGTAAAGTTTCCATTATATTGTGTAGCATGCTTCATATTTGAGCATCTTATGAAATAGTGAAAGTTATCAGGAATTGATTTAAATAGTTTAAACAGAAAATTTTAATATATAGCAAACTGAAAGGAGCTTATAAGAAGAAATAAGTACTAGAATATATTTAACATTAATTTTCAATTGAAATATTCTCAAGTATTCAATTCGGTCTTGGCTCTCTTCCAAAAAATGTTTGAAGAATTTTTAATATCAGGAATCGTAACTATTATGAGGAGTATCTGAAAAAATCAATTATAGAGTTTATTAGGGATTATTCATTATTCATTTGTTAACTTGTGTAGCGACAGTTGAGAAACCAGTCTCGTCCATGTTCCAAAAGCAATTACGGTCTATGAACAATATTCTTCAAATTACACTTTATTATCCACATTTGACATGCCGTCGAATGTTTGTCTTGATTTTTGCGAACAACATCCAAAACATTTTGTTCAGGAACCGAAGAAATATCTGAAATTTGTGCGTCAAATTTTTTCAAGGTCGAGTGTCGATCTGGCAATGTTTCGATTGTTTGTTGTCAATTTTAACTGCTTTGATAGTTTTGATGAAACTTCATCGGCGTCGACTTTTTCGACGAAGTCATACTGAAACTGTATCTGTACTTGCACAATAAACACAGTTAAATCATTTGAAAGATCATTCGCAATCATAACAATGAGGGTGCCACTGGGTGGGCTTTATCGTTATTCTGATACAATAATGTTCAATTGCTCGTCAAAACCGTGAAGAATAATAGAAAAAATAAGAATTTCACTCATATTTACCATTTTAAGTTGCTAAAAAATACTTGAAAATTCGTTTAACAATGACAGCCTCAATTTTGTCGTAGTTTTTACTTTTTGACGACCGTACGACTACGGGTGTCAGTAGCTGTACAGTGAAGAGAAACTTCTTTAGGCACGGATATAAGCAAAGTTCGTAACACAAAATTAGGGATAAGACAATGCGTAACATTCAATTGTTCTCTATATACCTTTTTTACACCTTGGACTTCTTTAGTCCCTGTATGTCGGCTTTAGTGTATGGAGAATCGAAGAGTAAGAGGGCTACCAACACATTTGCATCAGCCCGCTCTAACTACGCTCGCGACGCACCATAGCACATTAGATCCTATTCACACACCACAGCTCACACGATCATGCCCGTACTGGAACTGTATGGGAGCTCGCTATAGTGGTGTTTGCCTCAACTGCTTAGGGCGCTCATTTTCATTAGGGACCAATGACGGAATTTCGAATTTAGGTATACAGCCGAACATCATTTCACACTTCAAGAAGTTTCACTACTTTCGGGAGTGGTTTCCACGCACCAATGGGTTTTTTAAATCATTGAGTTTCAATTGCAAGGCATGTGCCGAAAATTTCGTAGATTTAAAGTTATGAACTTAAATATCTCTGACAATATCGTCCTTATCAAGTTCTTCTTAGTTTTTAAGACAAGCCGAATGTTCTAAATGGTTCTGACCATATTTCGTCCCTTGTCAGAAGTCATGAAGTGAATTTGCCTTTTTGAAATTAAAAAATCTTGTAGAACTATCTGAAATTCGTTGCAGAAGTTTATGGCTGTGTGCTTTTATGGGAGCTCAATAAGGACTAAGGTCCCAATTTTTCAGAATGTCTGTAATGCAAAGAATGGATTAAATTTTAACGATGCTTCGTAGACTCCAGAAAGTATATATATGAAACGAGTATATGGTATGACCAATTGGATGAGACGAGATGATCTAGCTATGTCCATGTGATAGAATCAGTGAATTTGTATCACTGGTACCCCCATAGAATAAAAAGTATGTTAAGTTTGTCCACACGTTAACAAGCAGATGGAAGTAATATCGACCCCATAAAGTTTTCATATTCTTAATCAGCAAAAAATGTCAAGTTAATATAGACAAGTACGTCTATCAATCTTGACTATAAGTGAATTGGGTGTCAATGAAATATAGAGTCTCCTATTCGTTGTTCAGATATTTTACTTTTAAAGAACGTACCAAGATCCCTGTAAGGAAAGGCCCTAATATACAAGTTTTAGTTCGAACAAATTTTGTATATAAAGTTCTTGATATACTAAAAATTTAGTACATTTTTCATCAATCTTCCGAAAATATATTGGAAGGAAATAATTTCATATTGAGGCATGTTTGTGTGTGGATTAGCGAAATTCTGTTGGCACCATATTTTATATCTTAAGAAAGAAATTTCAAGGATGTCGATGGATTCTTAAACAATGACAAGGGGGAGGTGCATTGATTTTTCAACGATATGTACTGGATAATCTTTTTTTTATCTAAAAAAGAGCTCATAGTCTACATAAGCAAGGCTGAAGGGTGTGTTGAAGGCGTGAGCTTACTACTGTAGCACTCTTGCATGTTTAAATTCTCATCTAGCCTTTAATATCTTAGGACGCAAAACTCAATGCGTTGCTTTTTTGTGGCTTTCAATAACTAAAATCTATACTAGCACAATGATACTTAATAAAATTTCACATGACAATTGGTACAATGCATTAATTTAGTTATGAATTATTGAAAACGTTGAATCACTACTCAAGCAATTTTTAGGCCCTGTACCGAAGGTACAAGAGCCAATTGGTTTTGTGCAAATGTATGTAACAGGTAGAAATAATGGTCGGAGACCCCCAAAGTTACCCCCATTATGGTCAGGAGTAATAGAGGAGTCGATATAGACATGTCCGTCTGTCCGTCCGTTCGTCCGTCCGTCCGTTTGTATGAACAAAAGGATCTCGGAAACGGTAATAGATAGTGACTTCGTGTTTTTTGCATTCGACTAGGACTGCTCCAGAATTCTACAAGTTTATTTTAAAATTTTTAACATTCTTCTAAAACAGGTATTCAGCAAAAAAAAGTTTATCTGAATTTGTTTGCCTCCACATAGTACACCAGAACTAGTTTTGACAGACTTCAACTATTAGGTAAGCATTAATGTACAACTTTTGAAAAATAAGAGATAAGATACAAAGCTTAAATGAATCGCAATTATATTTATTTATTGCGGCATTGTAAAAACTATCATTTGAATAAATTTTAATTTGCCTATATGTAAAAGCTTCAGCTGTATCGAAGGTAACGATTAATTTTGTCTTTGTCAAATCTAGAGACCCAACCTGATTTTATAAAGTAAATTAGGCAACTTTCGATTATGCCAAATCACTTTTCAAGTTATGGTAAATGATAATGTGGAGGAAATTCACTTCAGCTCCACTTATTTTAGTTTGCATTTTAGCTAAGTCACCCAAAAGTTCAATAACCTGCAGTACATTGATTCTCATTTAGTTGCGACACACACAAAAACAAAAAAAATCACGATAAATCTATTGGCTTAAATAAAAGCAATCATTTTCATATTTATTCATACACACAAATATATTTATTGCCGGTCTATACTCTACACATTATTCAAACAACCGAAGGCAAGCATAGAACTCGATTTAAACTACATAAATAAACGGTATATAAACTATATTCACATAAATCATTTTCGGTTTTGGTAATATTTTATTGTAATTTAATAGCATAGTATCTTGCTTAAGTTAGATAAAATTTGACAGTCATTGAAAATGTTTCAAATAATTATTCCAACTGCAGACAACGAAAGCTTATTGTAGTTTCAAATATAGTTTTACTCTTTTCATAGACGGTCGACAGTAAAAGAATTTAGGTAGCTGCGCAAGTAAACACTAAAATCAAGAAGCATAAAAAGTTGCGAAACACACTCGCATTGAAGTGGTTTTGCATATTGCGTATACGACACGTTGTCAAAATAAATTCAGTAAAAGATTTTAACAAATCTTGAAATCGAAACGAATTCTTAGCACAAGTTTTGAACGAGAATGCTAAAAACTTATGTTAGAAAAAATATTTTGTCAAAGTAAAAGTTTAAACCTTTCTAAGCACCTCTTGTATTGCACCAATTATTCTCTGTTTGTAGTTTGATATTTTGCGCAGAGGAAAGCAAACATGTAAAAGGAAAATATGAAAAACAAGAAGTAAAGCCAAAGTAGCAGGGCGGATCATATGTACAAGGTTTGATAAAAAGGCGACTTTTCACATATCGCGCGCAATGTAAATTTTTTTTTTTTTTCTGTTTTATTGCTTCGAATTTTCCTAACAATATGTTACCATGATCCGCAATTTCTAAATTTTAGTTTGTTTTTAATAGATGTAATTGAATCAAAAATCCGTAGGTGAAAAATAATTGTATATGCTTCAACGTGTCTATTTTTAGCAAACAGTATGGTAATAGATGTACAAGTTCTTCATAGAATAGAATACCGAGACAATGCTAATTACCATACCCTGTGAAAGAAACGTTGAAACAGTAATGAAAATTGTTAGTGAAGTTGCTAAAGATAATAAAACTCCCTTTGCTGTGTATATGGTATGTTTTATTTCAGTTGTTTTATTTCTACTGAGTTCATGTTTCATCTGAACTGCGTTTTGTCGACTGCTTCTGGTCGACTACAAATATCGACTGGCTTTTTATGTACAAATTATATTGTATTTAATATGTATTATTCAATAGTTGAGAGCAAATCAGAACTGCAAGAATCGCATAAAAACATTATCACAATCAGAGCTCACAAAAAGTGGTCTCTCTTTTACATATTCTCAGCAAAAAACCTGTCGCTTGCAGACACAATTTAAAACGGTCTTGAAAAAACACTCAAACATTGTTTTTGCTCGGCTTGCTCTTCGCTCAACCAATGAGCGGTTTGACTTGCTGTCTCTGCTCATCATCAGTTGAGCATATTTTGCGAGCTCTGATCACAAGATTATCTGCATACAAACTTGTGTGATATCGAACTGGGTCATTTTACGATGAAAACATTTATTAAACTAGAGAATATTTCCTACAATTTACCATTAACATTCTAAAACCAGGGAATGGAAAAATTTTGGAACAAATAAACTCAATTAAAAGTAGCAAAGATAAGACCGCCGCAAATCATATTTTATTCTTGCATGCCTTTAGTTGCTGTGATACAAGAAGAGCACTTTTAAAGAAAGAAAAAATAAAATTTATTGAAGTATTCCGAAAAAATCAATCAAACAATTTAAATTATGCTATTTTGGTATTTAAAAATCCAAACACTGAAGATCGCTGGAGAATGATTTTGACATGATGTCAAAAGAAAACCATGTTTCACAATATCAGCATATAGAAGTAAATTTAATACCACCAACAGAAGCAGCAGCACGACAACATTCGTTTCGTACCTATCACTAGGTGGTGGCATGGAAATTAACAAAATGCAAAGCAATGGAAATGGAACAGAATCAAGAATGGGCTAATTTCAGCTACAGAAACTCTGTTAATACTTATTTCTTGCAAATTCAAATTCGTGGATGATGACCAAGAAATTTCGGTCTGTGATGTCTTCATCGACACTCGAACCACCTGACCCATCAAAAACAAGAAAGCGGAGAATATTATGCTAAATCTTGGACACAACCATAAAAAAGCAACGCGCCACCTACAGATTGATGTTTCATACTCAATCGATACCCCATTAGATGTAAGCCCAGCATCTGAATTTGTTTTTTATGAGCAGTGTTTAAGTTTCCCAATATTTTTATATATATGAGTAGCACATATCAGCTACGTAGTTCAAATCAAGTAGATGTCTGTTTTGACCCAAGATAATGCCTCTTCCATCACACGTTGCTTTGTTGTTACTTTATCCATAGCGATGTTAAAATTAAATGATGATAAGACACAGTTTTGCATCACACTGCTTTCCGCTCTTTCGACTCTGTCGATTTTCGTGCAATACACAATAACTTGCTTCATGTTATAAAGCTCTGATTAGATCAAACAATTTATTCTGAATCATCTGCAGGGTGTCTTCCAAACGACAAGCATATCTAACTGACTGGCTGTTAAGATATTTAGAGTATTTAACTAATGGCTACCAGAAATTTTCTAACTTATACAATCTAAAACAAGATAATACGTGAAACTGAAGCTTAAGTACTCTTGAGAATTGATCCGCAATGCTTAAAGTTAATATTGATTATTTAGTTAGAATGCTTGACAGTTGAACTGTCTTTTATATTAATATAAATGAATATTTTATATATCAGCTTTTATTAATGAAACTAAATCAAATTTGATTCATTACAACTTTGTGCGTAGTGATAAATTTTAAAAAGTTGTTATTTAGAAAAAAAATTTTTATTATTATCATATACTTATTATGCAAATGGGTGGTATCTGTTACTGGGTATATGCTGGTCAATTTAGTTAGCGTGTTGCTACTGATTATAAAAAGTCTACCTTACCAGTTTCCATATAAATATTGTGGGAATAGGGAGTATACTTACAAGCAATCACAGATAGGCGTACATGGCTAGAACGACTCAGCTTATCGGATTGAACACGAATATATAGCCTTCTTTTAGGCGTTGCAAACATTGTGTTTTATTTATAATACTTTTCACACTCTATGTCAAGAGTATTAAAATGAGCGGTGCTACTACTCCTCATATTAGAGAAGAGAGAAAAACCAAATTCATCCTATTTTAATATCTATTTGATGCAGGTGTTATTTAATAGGCAACGGAACGAATTGTAAAAAACAAAGGAGAGCATAGCAGTAGTGTATAGTTTGAGATAAATAATTTTATATTTAACACGTAAAAACAAAGTTTTTTTAATTGGTGTCCTATAATAAATGACATTTCTTTTCTAATCAATTGTCATGTTTTCATTAAGATACGAAACATTATTAAATTGAATTTATAATCAATCGTTCATTAATTTTTTTATTGCAAATAGGTCATATATGAATTTCCAAGCTTATATATTTACATTAAGTGATGTCTTACATATATTCGTAAGCTCATAATTCTAATTAGCCAATGAAATATTATAAACGCACAAGTTTATTTTAGTGTGAAAATCGCTGAGTTGGAATGAACTCGCTTATATTTATTTTGCAGGCAGCCATTAAATAAAGTTCGAAATAAATTTCAATTTCTTGTGTATAAATTTTTTGTATAAATCAGGAGCAATCACAATATTTTCCAATTAAATTGCAAATTTATAACAATTTATCAGCATTTCGGAAAGAAGTTCAAGAATATTCTAGTCACCAATAGTTGAGTTTTATATGTAGCTGTAAAAGTGCAATAGAAAATAGCCTTATACAGCATGCAAACATTGCTATTGCTAAATTGGAAACTTTGTCAATAAAAAATATTAAAAGCGTCTCAATAACAATAAAAAGTATCAATACATTATACAATAAATCGTGACCCAATTAAGATTGTCAGAATTTTAAATGCGATTCAGATGAAAAATAAATATTATTCAATAATTTTTATAATCTATAAAAAAAATATTAAATAAAATACGCGGTAATCTATAAGAAACCTTAAAAAACGCAAGAAAAAGTTAATTCTATAGAACAGAATTATTTAATACTCTTCGCGCACATAAACGTTAGAGATTATATAACATCTTCATAAATTCATTTTAAATATTTTCCTGTAAAAGTGGGCATTAAGTCAACATGGGGTGGAGTAGTCCATTAATTTAAATATTTATAAGTATAACTTCTGTAAATAAGAAGCAATCATATTGAATTTCAAATTGTTACCGATTTTAATATAAAGTTTTCATGCAAAACCAAAAAATGGGTGGCGGATTTGTATGGGATGTACCATTGAAATTCGATGGGACACGCTTTTTTGAAAGTATTTAATACAAAAATTGAAAAGTGGATGGTGTACATCTTCATGTGGCGTGGCATAATGACTCACACTCACAATTACTCACAATGTTCAGCTTCAGAATATAACCATAAGCGAGCTGATCAAAAACACTTTATATTGTCTTCGATGCTTCATTTCATGCTTTACAAACTCCCTGACATAATATGTATGAAAAGTATAACAAGTATGCATTTAAGCGAATGAACCATATATATGCTGGTTTTCAATTAGATGTCACGTTTCCAAATAAGATTTTTAGACAGATAGTGCATGATAGTTGCCAACAGTAACCGTATTTCGATAATTTTTACCATTTCAACTACACATGCAAAAGTATTATCTATCTAAATAATGTAGCTATGCGAGAACAGTTTTAAAAGTAATAGATAAGAGAACACAAGTTTCTTCGGGTAAATTTTCAATTTTTTTTTAACATAGTCTGCTTGTAGCTCGATACATTAAGTTCAACAATGCTTAAACATTTTGAAGCCAACCAAAAATGAAAAAAATGGCAGTTTCCCAATAAACTTCATTTTTGCTAATAATTGGAAAGGAACATGGACTCATGGAGATCTGTTGAGACATTTGCCATGTCAGCTTCTGCAAACACTTTCAATCTTCAAGTTTTCTTATGGATGCGTTGGAATTTTGTACGACCGCATTTTGGTTTGATTTTGTATTCATGAATCTTTTTCAATTTTAATCGATGCACTATGGTCCCAAAGCCCATGTTTTTTACATAAATTAATAACTCGAGAATTGCACAATATTTTTTAGTCCTGTTTTGGCATTCAACTAAATAATACCAATTGAATTTTTGACTGGGGAAAATAGGCGTGGCACCGCTCTTTTTCTTATATTTTAATATGCAAATTTTTTGATTTCATAGCTTTTTGAATTAAAATTATTTTTTAAAGCTTTAAACTATAATATTTAACTTACTTATATCAAATATATAAATAATCAACACAATTATAATTTAAAAATTTAAATAAATTGTAAACTTATTTTTTTTTAAATTTTTAGGCCCTGTACCGAAGGTACAAGAGCCTATTGGGTTTGTGCAAATGTATGTAACAGGTAGAAATAATGGTCGGAGACCCCCCAAAGTTACCACCATTATGGTCAGGAATGAAAGAGGAGTCGATATAGCCATGTCCGTCTGTCCGTTCGTCCGTCCGTCCGTCTGTATGAACGAAAGGATCTCGGAAACGGTAATAGATAGAGACTTCGTGTTTTTTGCATTCGACTAGGATTGCTCCGGAATTTCACAAGTTTATTTTGAAATTTTGCCCCTCCCCCCCTTCCCCATAAAATCACCCCTTAGGGTGAAAATTTCTTCGGCACAAAAAAAAATTGAGTGTACTAATATAGAGATAACGTCTCTAAGCAAAAATCCAAAAAGTTCATCAAAATCGGATAATAAATGGCAATTTTATAAGCAATTGAATTTGAACAACCCCCCTTTTCTTTTCATTCATATTCGCGCAGTGAGAAGTGGTCATGTGTTTGGTCATAAGCTCGGGAAACATTTAATATGTTTGTTAGGCGACCTGAACTGGTACAGGGCCTCTTACAGTCGGTTACGCCCGACTGTATTTCCTTACTTGTTTATTTTGTGTTATTAGGTTTTTATGAATTTTATTGCTAATCCAAAAATTCAGATTCTATATCAACTGCGTATTCGTTGTCAAAATCACATTCGTCCAAGTCAGACTCATCCATATCAGAGTCATCTAATTCAGCATCGCTTCTGGCATTCAAGAGCTCGCCTTCACTGGGTGTAGAAATTGGCTCTGTTGAGCCGTCGAACCCATATGTGGCTATTAGCTTTAATTCTCTAGTTCTAGCAAACCTTTCTAAAACTTCATCTTGAAGTGTCATTATTCGCTTGACAGTGTGATCCCAAAAATATCTTGTAAAGGAACTACGGCAACAGTTTCAAAAAGTGAAATAATGTCAGGTCTGCACTTTTCTTTTGCCTCAATCACATGCTTATAGCTAGGATATATACCGCAATTACGACTTTTATTCTGCAGCCTGATGTTCATATAACTATTCTTGGTTAAACCATTTTCCAGAAGAAATGCCAAAGCTTCATCAGATGCTTGTTCTGCAGCCACACTTTAAGCAATTTTGCATGATCGAACTCAAAGTTGCCTGGTGAAAATTGCGATTATATGGAATCGGGGAAATTCGGGGACAAGATTATTGGTGTTTATAAAAAAAAAAGCATTGACACACAAGACTGCATTTATAGCTACGACAATACACGACAATATACTTACTTTTACTCCACGAACCAAAATTTATGTGAGGTTATAGTCGGCTAAAACAACACAGCACAAAAGCACATTAAATAATAAACAAAACACTTCTCCAAACAAAACACATACACAAACATGTATAACAAACCTGGAGCTATGTTTTCCATAGTTATTTTTATTAATGGGCCTTTTTCTAATTATTTTATAGAGGAAATAAAAGTGAAGAATATATTGTGTAAATCTCAACCACGTGCGCACAAAATAAACAGTCAATTTTCAGGGCCGAAGAAAAATTACACGGATGTTTAAAAAAAAAAGAATTTCATTTCTTAGTTCATTGGAATATTTGCTATTGGAATAAAATGAGTTTCTTGCATAAATCACGATTATGATTTTTTGTATTTACGTAAAAAAAAACGGTTTTGGGACCATAGTCGAATGTTTGATTTTATAAATTTTTCAGAGAACACAGAAGTTATTTTCTACGTTTGGATGAAAATTGTTATTATATACAAGGTGTGTCTTAAAATTTGCCGAAATCTTCAGTGAACGAACAAAACATCAAATTTGTCCGTGAATTCATCAAAAATGAGCTGAAATCGACAATGCGATTCATGGAATCGGAATTGGGATTTTCCGAAGGGTCAATCCATCGCATTTTGATCGAGCACGATTTGTTCTGCATCAATAGAAAGAAGTTCGGCAAGCTAAAACACTGATTTGTAATGTAAATGGATTGAGCTAATAAGTGTATTTTGTCGGAAGGAGATTACTTTGGATAATCATAAACCAGTATTAAAAAATCTATTCGTTTTCATTTTATTCCAAAAGTTTGGGGAAATTTTGATACACACCTTGTATGTGTTTGTAAATGTATTATTAGGGTCAAAATTTTAAAATAAACTTGTAAAATTCCGGAACAATCCTAGTCGAATGCAAAAAACACGAAGTCTCTATCTATTACCGTTTCCGAGATCCTTTCGTTCATACAGACGGACGGACGGACATGGATATCGGCTCCTCTAACACTCCTGACCATAATGGGGGTAACTTTGGGGAGCTTGAATGGTTTAAAAGATAGACTCTTCAAATCCCTCCTCAAGTTACTTGTATTCAAAGAACGTGCCAAGCGCTTTCTAAGGGGACGTAGCCATTAAAATGGTCTTACCCACAATAGCTCCGATCCTTCTGAATTTTATATCATTTAGCCTGTCTGAGCAGCACTTAACATTAAAGAGACTGTAGACAAGTAGTGACAAACGATGGACATTATATAAACATATAAAGTTTCGCTTTACCCAAAATAAATTAAATTTTTTTTAATAAATAAAAGGCAGAATCTTATTCACATATTCACAATAGAGCAAGCGCAACCTCATTGCACAGTGGGTTGGGAGTGAATATTAGTACAATATGTTATTGAATCGCTTTGGGAACAGGACACGAATATCTTTTTTGACAAGCAGAGGCTTCATTCTGATTTTTTACCTATTTTTCGGAGGCAAAAATTCTTTCTGTATTCCGTCGATAACGGTTCTGCTATATGTTTTAATTAAAAAAAACAAGTAAGGAAATACAGTTAGATGCAAAAAACACGAAGTCTCTATCTATTACCGTTTCCGAGATCCTTTCGTTCATACAGACGGACGGACAGACGGACGGACGGACAGACGGACATGGCTATATCGACTCCTCTGTCACTCCTGACCATTATGGGGGAAACTTTGGGGGATCTCCGACCATTATTTCTACCTGTTACATACATTTGCACAAAACCAATAGGCTCTTGTACCTTCGGTACAGGGCCTAAAAATTAAATAGAAACAATGGGTCTATCAACTATATATATTATACATTTTGTGCTTTTTTTACAATCTGATTCATTCAAAATATGAGGCTACCTTGTGTTTATTGTTTTTTATATATTCTTTAATACATAGTTTCAAAACATCTCGTACATAGAAATCGAGCCAATTAAAGACTTAAACTTATTTTATAAATGGTGGATTATTCAATGAATCTGATATTTAGATATGAAACGCATTGTCGTGTTGCTGTTGCTTAACTCAATATTTTGAGCCCTTCTGGCAAGCAAATACATCTGTACCAAAATTATTCGTCCTATGTTTGCCTGGTGCAACAGCTGCGATATGACTACTTCTTCCGAAAAAAACAGACCACCAATTGTTTCGTAGTGCTTGCTTCGTGAAAAATGTTGTTGGGATTGTTAATCTTCGTACACTCAAACGGTCGATTATAGTTTTGTTTCGGTCAAGATCCGTGATTCGTCATTTTATACCCTGGTCCCATAGACAATAATGGTATATAATGTTTGTGCAAATGTATGTAACAGGCAGAAGGAGGCGCTACAGAACCCATTAAGGATTTCATGATCGGCTTCGAAAGGCAAGTCCGTAAAATATCGAGAATTTAAAGGCTATAATTGATAGAATTTGAATATTTATATTATTTTTGCAATCGAGTAGAAGGGTGGTCCATTACAACAAGTCAAGTCAATATAGATTTAGCCGTTCGTCTGACTATGAACAAAAATTGGATTTAATGTTTCCTAGTCGTTGTTCAGATATGTTTAATTTACTGAACGTGACAGCCTCTAATTGTAAGTAAAAGTACCGATAAATTTCCACCACTCTTCTTTGAGTTTTTCAATAAAAAAATTGCTGTTTTTTTCGTCATTTTAGGTAAAAATTACAAATTAGGTGTGGTCATTCTAATCAGACCACTAAAAGGTGTAGCCCCAAGACTGTCTATCCTCCTGAGGTTCTGTAAGAATGATTGTATTTAGCTTAAATCGACAAAACTGGTGTTTCTTATACTAATTTCAGTACACTATGAGGGTTGAATGGGTTAAGGGTATCTAGCAGTTGATCACACTCAACTACAGACTTCTTTTTCATTTGCCTATTTCTGACTATGACATACATTTACACTGACTTAATATACCGTTTTTTGCAATAGCTACAGAGTATTAATATTTTAATTATATTATTTTCTTTCTCATTTCACAGCTTTTAGCAATAATTTATTTTAAGTGTGAACAAAAAAATTGAATTAAAAGTGTCATATATTAATTGTATGCTGCCTATAATACTTTTTTATTGATCAACAACAATTTGTAAATTAAATAATTTTAAAATATTTTTTTTTATATATATTTTTTTTATATGTATATACATTTCTCTATTAGAAAATTAACAATTGATGTTACACACATGCTTCGAATTACGTGAAATAACAAATGCACATAAATTTATTATAGATTTGGAATTAAAAATACATTTATGTAAAATTGTTTATGCATGTACGAATATTTTATGTGCATACAATTAGTCTAAATTAAGTGTTTCGTCATGTAGAAAATTAATACAAATCAATTGAAATATTGTTTAGATATTTTTTACACGGATAAACATGTTTTCTGTGATTCCAAATTTTTAATAAACAATTTCATATTAAATAATGCGAAGGTCACAAAAAAAAAAAACACTTGCGAGCAATCAAGGGGTAACAAAAGTTCGAAAAATTATTTGCTTCAAGTTTCTCAATTTCAAAATTTGAGGCATTTTTTATAACAGTAGACATTAAATAAATATTTAATTTTGAGTTTAATTAACACACAAACTTTATAAAACAGTTGAAACTGAAATACTCGACAGACTGTGAGCTGTGTTAATTTATTTTTATACCTTTTACCATTAAGTTAAATGGGTATATATTAATTGTGTGCAAATGTATGTAACAGGCATACAAACAAGGGGGAGGGGAGGCTGATATATATTCTTGATCATCATCAAAGTTGAATCGACTTAGAAATGTCCGTCTGTCTGGCAGTCAGTATGAGCATCGAGACGTTGGATACTATAAGAGCCTTCAAGCTTGGAGATTTAGTTGTATTCCCTCTTACGTTATATAGTTTTTTATGAACGTACCAACTCTATTCTTAGGAATAATACTCATAAAAATCCGCACCTCCTTTCTGAGTTTTTGAATGCACAAATTTTGAATTTCTTCTTATTTCAATTAAAAATGCCAAAATTTGGCATTCCATTTACATCCATAGCACAGTACAATTCGTATCCACTTCATAAGGTTTTCTAAGAAAAAAATTTTGTTGTAGTTAAGTTTATCCTATAATGTCAATAAAATTTCCCACATGGAACCAGGATAGTAATACAAATTTAAGGTTCAATGAAGGCGTAGGGTATCTTGATGTCAAGCACACCCGACTACAGCATACTTTCTAGTTATTGCACTAATTATGTAACCAATATATTTTAATAAGTAAAGATTAGCCCAACTCTGCAACAGAATAATGAAAACTTCTCCCTAATGAATTAATTGTCGACATGATGTGCAAATTTCACTGGTAGTTTGTTTTAATTAACTTTTCACTTTTCTGCAGCTACATTCATTATTCAGCTTCAACGTTCACATTAAGCATTTCATTTGGTACAAATTGCCAAAGTTTTTACAGCCGCGTACAACATTTGTCAAGACTTCAGCACAATAAAGTGTCGTATTAAATTACGTACTGTGCGACGATAAGCGATAATGTAAGAGGTTTGTAATAAGTTGATAAACTTTTGCATATGGTAATCTCGTTTGCGGCAAATACTTGTTACAATAATAAGAAAATTGAAATGTGCTGCATTCTATTTGACTGCCGTTACGCTCAGTTTGATTGAAATAGCAAGCAGATACCTTAGTTTAGTCATTCTGATCCATTGCTTTACCATGCAATCTGCATTTTTTAAGCTATTTCACTTAACCCGTATTCCGGTGAAGGTTAGCATATTATAATCAGGCCACACGATGAAGTTTTACCAGAGTAAAAGCAACCATTTTTAATTAGAGTGCGTATCAATTCATCTCTTATTCATAGCCACAACTACGACATAATTTCTTAAAGGGGAAGTGCACTTGTTGAGGCGTTGCACCAATGGTACAGAGTGCCTTTGGACAGCAACCTGATCATCTTTACTTGGCATGTTGTTGTGTCTTCTGTAATGCTTATACCATCGATAATATGATTTTTACTTATCTTGCGTGATGATAAGGCCTTGATTGTAGCTTGTATATTAATGCAAATGGATATGTTCCTTTCAGTTTCCTCCAGTATACTATTTGGTTTAGCTGACTACAAGACTACATACATATATCTCTTTCTAAAATGCGCTTCATTAGTCAGGTAGTCGGTATGACGAGTGCATTGTCAGTTTCTCTAACTCAATTCATTGCAGCTCTGGAACACAGTATTCATACTCTTTGATCTCAGCCAGACCAAGACGAGTTTACTGCGGTTTACCTGCAGTGTAATACAAATTAATGATGAGCGGTTATAGTCCCATTTCCTTCCAAACTCTCTTTTACAAGCATAGAATGCGTCTATTGCCTTTTTTATTCATTTCTCAGCGTTTCACCTCTAAGAGAGTTTTACCAGGAGCCTGAAGCTCATAGTCTTGTATTTTATATTGTGGGGTAACACAATACCGTTCTATTGTGCCCATTTTAAAGAAATTTGTAGTGAAAAATCTATTTTCTAAGAAATTGTGTTGTATAAGAATTTTCCTAGTTCCAGTAGAGCCAGATCAGCTGCATAGGCAGTCAACCGATATCTTGTTTAAGCTTTGTTATAATATCATTGTTATCCAGATACTATATTAAAGGAGATATAACTTCTTTCTGCATAATATTTAAATTTTTTTTTGACCGATCAGAGTTCTAGACCATTGCATGATTTCCGGGTGTGAGCCGATTTTAAACGATATCGATTCAATCCTGATATTGGTTAGGACCCTCAATATGATGAAGGACTGCCAACTCTAACTGCTTTAGTTCTACTCAATGTTGTATTTCTTAGATGAAGGTCATCCAGTCGATCTAACCATTTTTTTTTTTTTTTTCATTTAGAATAAATTATGAGAGACCTATGGACTTTTTGGTGAGTAGTGATTTATCTTCCCACACCGGAAAGTAGAGCACTCTCATCTCCATCTCTTAGGGAGGTTCACTGAAGAGAGCCACCCTGAATAATTGAAGCAGCCACGGAAAGTGGTCTAACACAATACTTGCAGCAAGGCTTGTCGAATGTCGTTCATTTTTGATGATTTAATTGCGTTGAAATCAGCTATAGCCCTAATAATCTATATTTAAAACTACCGCGGTTTCGTCCAAGTCATCCATAGATGCTTCACGTAATCTCCTTAGTTATCATCTTCTGTGCATTCCATAAAGTGAAATTCCATGAGCTGCTCCAAGACTTCCAGGCTACATATGTGCAAAAATGTTCAATGTATCTTCTTCAACTAGATTCTATATTAATAAGCTGCGATGTATGTAATTTAAGCAGAGCTTGCCAAATATGCTTAACCAAATTTTTCTGCGCGGTCTGCTCACTCAAAAGACGGTAAAAAATGAAACGGGACGCTTACGGTCTCAACAGTAACCTTTATTTTCGTTTAGTTGGTGTCCTCGCTCTCGGGTTTCGGGTTGAGCGAATCACACGATCGGTCTTTTGTTGACCGCTCAAAACGAATAGACTTGTTCGTCGCTCAGCTATTGACAGTTGGTACCTGACCCGAACGAGCAAAGTGTCCGCGAAAAAGGTATTTTTTGTTGTTGGTGCGTTTGCCTTATGTTGTTGCCGAAGAGCAAGCCGAGCAAAAACAATGTTTAAGTGTTTTTTCAAGACAAAAACGATAGAGCTACAGCCACAGTTTTATGGCTGAGTTAAACCCCAACATGGTACCGTGGTACCTTTGGGTGCTCCAAGATACTCCAACTCCAAAAGTTCTTTTCCAGCCATCAAGTATGGAGTTTTCTATCCCGAATACTACCTTTCGATAAATAATATGTTGACTCAATCTGCACCACCAATCACCATTGTAGGAGTCTCGCTGGAGCTCCATCATAAATAACCTTCCTACAAATAATCTGGCTAGGAAGTAGAGATTATATGAGCATTACCCACCTGAATCTACTGGAACCGCGCTAGGTTTGGAGGCGTGGTAACATATGTTATAAATTTCAATTTTCTAGAATAGTTTGGTTACATGAACCGATTTTATTTCATGAAACATGTTGATATTTTCGACAAAGTTTTATAATACAAAAACAAAGAGCGGTGGGACACGCACATTTGTATATGCATATGAAATAACCGTTCCAAAAAGCTATCATATCAATTTTTACAAACAAAATTATTTCAGTTGGTATGGGGACTACCCCAAATAGTGTGCTGGGCTTGGCATATCAATTTTAATACTTTCAAAACATAATATAATATTTGGTCTATGTACCAGGTATCAGCTGGTCTTTAAACAATTGATTCACAAAAAGTGTTCATATGCTACCAGACGGTTAGACAGACATTTCTTTATACAATTTTTGTTGTCTCAACTCATCACAATACTGTCAACGTTTAACATACAGGTTCGTATGTATTTTTTTTTTCAAGAGGTGGGAATATTAATATATTTCATCGATTTAGTATTTTAGTTGTACGAAAAACTAATTCATATTTTCATAATATTATACGAGTATTAAAATAATAGTAAAAAGCAGAAATTTTTTTCATTTTCATATTTTTGATTACAGAACGTAACGCCACATTTAACCTCTGAATTTATGTTAAATGAATTCTTTCGAATAACAGAAAAGCATTCAATCGATTTGATGCGGCTGCCAAAAGAAAACACATATTTACGACATTTTTGCTCTACTCCTAACCCTTTTAGCAAAGCGTCTTAAAAACTTTGGGTAGGGTGGCTGAGTATTTTTAAATGATTTTGCGGATGACTAAACATTTCCTTGTGTAGGCGTCGTCAATCTATCGAAAATTGTGTCACGCAATTCTCATTCCTCTGCAGCAGCATTAAATTAATATGGAATAAATAAATTTCAAATAAGAAACAACAAAAAAAGCTTTAAAAGGACTTTACAAATAATTTTATAAATTTTCGTAAGTATGAAATTGATTTCAGTATCTCCGCAAAATTGAAATATGAATTTATTCATTTATACTGCAAATAATCAGTTGAAACGAAACAAAACGTCGACAAAAAAAAAAAAAAAACTGTTAAATAAGAAAAATAAATTACTGTCATATACATAAATTGATATACAATCGATAGATTGTTCTAGCTGTTGGCTGATATACTCTGCTATGCTGGCCTTTTGTAGTTGCTGTATTTCGTTTTCTATTTGATGTTACGCGTTGTGCGAAGCACGTCTCAATATTATAAATAATATTTGCAGGAAAACTTTTTATTTGTTTTTTGTATTGAATTATTTTTGAGTCGAACGTTTTTCTCTGATAATAAGCTCCACAGAATTATCTGTGAAAAAAGATGTATTATATTTCTATAGTGTTCAAGCAGAGTGCGACTTATATCAGAATTAGTTTTGCAACGCCCTAAAGAAATTATCGGATACACTACAAAATTTAACTTACTGATCTGATAGACCTGCCAAGTTGTTCTAACTATGTGTGTCTGTGATTTTCCAAAGTTACGTCATGGTGAAAAAAGGAATTTGAACTAAAATATCTGTACATTTAATCTAAGAACCTGCCATACTTAGGATTTGCATTAATCCTGCTGCAAATAACATTATTCGATTTACAAGAAAGTACAAATGAAAAGCATTCAAATCAATAAGAGTATGATTCTCTAAAGATTTAGTATCTTGAGAAATGGTCATTATCACAAAGAAAAAACAAAACAATGTCGATTATTGTGTGTAAATTTAATGTAGATTGCACTAACATTCTGTTGCTAGTAGTGCAATCCTTTAAAATAAGGAAGGTAGAGGTTTTTGATTAACTCTGAGGACATCCTACAGAAAAAGAAACTGCTAGATTTTTATAATAGGAAGAAAACGAAAGTCTGAATGGGGCTATGATATCAAATGAGATCCCATTAAAACATGGTCGATGCCATCTCCCATGAAGGCTAATTTGATTCAACGCAGTTTTCACAGCTAAGTACTAAGGATTAATGACAATTTATACAATGTACAAAATCCTGGGTGGACTTGACTCCGCACACACATTGAATGCACTTATATATTCAAATATATAGATTTGAAAACCCGGGCAGCACTAGGTATACAGTTAGTATTTCATAAAATGGACCTGTCGTCGAAGAAGTCGATAAAATCAAGGAAGTAATCGAGATAGACCGCCATAGTAGCAGCCGTACAATCGCCCGGAAGCTGAATATCATTCTTATGACCGTACAAAGGCTTTTGAAGAAGCTTGGCTACACAAAAAACTCGATATTTGGATGCCACACGAATTGACACCAAAAAACTTCATTTGCGAGTCGCTGCTGAAACGCAATTTACGACAAATTGAAGCGCAAACAGTCGTGGATGAAGTGTGGCGAAGCGGCTTAAACGGTTGCCAGTCCCGGATAGGAGAGGATTTGTGTTCCATTAGGACAATGCCAGCCCACACTTCGATTGTGACGCGTCAGGAGCTCCGGGAGGTCCTTATGCATCGACCTTATAATCCGGACCTGGAACCATCGGATTAAATTATTTATTTCTTCCTGTCAATATCGAACGATTTAGTTGGCGAGAAATTGGCCTCAAAAGAAGCTTGCAAAAATCGACTATCTCACTTTTTTGCCAATAGGGAAGCAAGCTTCTATGAGCGGGGCATAATGAATTGAAATTATTGGCAACCAGTTATTGATCAAAACGGCGCTTATTCGAACTAAATCCGATAGTTGTAGGCAATTTTATAAATATTTGAAATAAAGATTTTCGAACTACTTTTTATTCCAGCCTAATATTATAATATTATAGAGTATTTGTCAACCTTGATCATAATCAGACTCAAATAACTAGGCAGCTATTAAGAGATAGAATGGGTATTGCATGCAATAAATCTAAAGAGCACCGTGGTTTACTCTAATGTGAGGGGGCTGGATGAGGCCTAATATTTAGTTAAATAATAATACACGAAGAGCACAATTGATTATATATCCCGAAAACTTCCATGCGTGTTACCTTAATTTAGTTGAATTTAAATATCGGATAACACAAATAGGAAAATAGTTTTGTATCCTATGACATAATTACTGTAGACTGTTTGCTACTAAACTAATATTTGATCACAGTTTACAACGAATGCGAAACAGCATCATATTTTTCATACTATCACCGAAAGAGGATCGCCAAAATAGGCCCGTTTTCGGTACCTCAATTTTTGAAACTATTTTTATGCCAAATGGTTACTTTTGGTGACACAATAATCCCTGCTAAACTTGAACATGAGCATATGCCCCTTTACGAAATACAGGAGGTCAAAGAGGACTAAGTCAAAAAAAAAAGTACAAACAATTTAATGTTTATATTACAATAATAATGTTTAAAAAAATGCAGTCTAAATGGTTCCTTTAAGAATTGTGGAAGTTGAAAATTTTAAATGGCGAGTCCAATATGGCGGACAACATTCTTTAAAGGTCATGGAATTACCTTTATTATAAGGTGGTAAACGCTGCTATTATTTAAGCTCTATTCTACGTTTACTTGAAAATACCTTCAACACTTTATTCAGTCTTGTCACTCTAAGAAAAGGTACACGTTTTTTCGGATTCAGTGGTATCAATTCTTTACCTCGCAGTAGTTACTGTCATAGATGTAGAATCCTTGATATAATCAGGACTGTGCAGTCATTCAACAAATTTGCCGCTGTCTTGACAGGGTCTACATCTGTTTTCATTTTCTAAACCAACTTTGTATAGTTGATTGCAATTTCCAATTGTAGCAACTCTTGCAGATAGAATTCTTAAAAGAAGTAAGAAACGTTCTCGTTGAGTCTTTGTTAAATACTATCGCTGAGTAATCTAAACTATTTATGATAGTAAACACACGGCTATCATAAATAAAAACGCTGCACTTATCAAGCATTAATTTACACACGCAGCACAAACTATTAACACAGGCGACTACCCTAAAATAATATGCTGCATAATCAAGTTTTTGTTCACATGCCTTTGACAAACTGCCACATCGCATCACCCTTTTTGGCCGCATAGGCAGTAAAATCAGCTTCACCTTTGGCACTCTCTTTCTTTTCTTCAGCAGAAGTTTTTTCACCGGCAGCAGCAGCATCTTCACCTTCTGCAAATTCTCTTTGGTCACATCAACAATAGTAGCGTAAGCATCACTCGTTTTGATCGAATCGTCAGTAACATTACCCTTTTTAGCTGGTTTCTTGCGAAGCTTCTGTGGTGGACGCAAATCAAGTGTTTCATCCTTTTCGGCAGATAGCAAATGGGTGTCATAATCAATGAGTATTACGAATTCATTGTTGCACTCGGTATACTTGGGTTGCAAGACTTTCTTTAACTGCAAATGTCTATTAGAATTTCGATGAGTCGAAATATGAACATGGAAATTTAGGTAGCACATAGAGCAGTAGTCCAGTTGACGCTGCTTGTTCTTGTCCATGCACTTCAAACGATTAAACTCAAGCGGCTTTAATTGCTCAAAAGAGTAGGAATCCTTATTTGCTGCAGCAGTTCTGGTCTTCTTCGGGACAATTGGAAGTGAAATATTCCATTTCGTTCGGTGGCGTTTTACAAACATCCCTAGTTCAGCCATCTCATCTTACTCTTGTTAGTATGGTATGCTGCATTGCATAATCTAACTTGCATTAATTTACCAACAGCATTACTCACTTCTCCAAAGTGAGGACTTCCCGGGGGAAAATAGTACCAACTTATTATTGGCCATCTGACTATTTTTTGGAAAAATTAGTCCTAGTCAGCATAAGTTGGCTGCTGAAAGTGCACCATTTGCTTCCAAATTGCCAAAAGTCCGCTAAATTTCGCTTCTTGTGATTTTTCTGTAGGTGAAGTGATGTTGCTCGGTGGTGTTGTTATGTTCAAATTATAAAAGCTCGTCGACAGGCGGATGTCAAGATCTGTAAGATCTTGCTCCGAATTTATGCCAACTCCAGCAAATGTTTCCGAAGACTGTTGTGTATTAAAAGTAAAAGGGCGCACTGTTTCGGTATAATTGAGTTGGTTACACAATTGAGGTATGCGCGTGGTACCTGGTGTAACCTAGCCTGTTCTTCTTCTTGCTCTTTTAGGCTTGGCTCGCGCTCATTACTGATGCGTTGCAGTTGCACATATTCTTCTTCAGAGAATGTAATTTTCTTGAATGAAATTTTGTTGAGGTGGTGTCGTAGCTTTGCCTTTTTTACTCTTGCTCTTTGACGCTTTTATTAATGAGTACCTCAAGGCTATCTCATCAGATGCATATTTTTTGTAATTGACCTCAAATTTTATTAGGCTGTCCTACACTGAAGACCAATAGCTTTTCAACATAGCTTTTTTCATTAAGAAGAAATTTTCATTTAGTTTTTCCAAACTGTCTTCGATTATGCAATTTGGTTGCCTTACACGATAAGCTCTTCTTTCCATGAGATCTACCATTCTTTCAATTGGGCTGAAGCTTCGTTGTGAATTTATTTTCATCTGCCCATCATATACTTATAATGCCTAGATGGGTTTGCTTTTTTGCACTTCGCCCTCAGGTACTTTAGATGACATCGTAGACTCTCTGTAGGATTTTATGCTTGCCAAAGTGATGTAAAATAATGTTCTATTAAAGTATTGATCATTCACTACTCCAATTCTTACCATCAATGTATTATTGGCAATTAACTCTTCTGTCAATTTATTAATGCTTGGTAGACTGTCCTGTTTCATTATTGATCGTTTGATATTTTTTGTTTTAGTTTATTTTTGGCTTAACCCGATAGAGATGATTTAATTGATCGCCTTGTTAACTTGGCTGTGCCTCGACTCACAGCTGAAATGGGATTAACCAATAAATAAAACTTTTCACTTTCTTTCTAACTTGGAAGTCCTAACGGATTTCTCTTGATGTTTTCGCCCCAAAACGCATATTATGATGTATCGCCTCAGACACACTTGATTGTGTTTTCTTATTTAAAACCAAGAATCACACAATCAGCCTAACATACCAAAATTGTATAAAATTGATTTAGTTTTCCGTATTTAAGCCAATGAACAAACAATTTGGCATTCCACACTAATGAGAAAAACAAAAACTATGTGTATAATCCCTTTACTTATCAAGTGAACCTCACTTTGACTGTAGTTGCTTGAAATAAAAGTCCCATATCAGTATAGCTATTACACCATATTCTTGACCAACTAGATTATTAGTAAAATAGTTATTTAAAACTTTCGTTAGTATTACAGTTCCAAAATTAAAAAATTTGAATATCGCCTGTTTTGTTTATCAATGTTCAGTCACTAGCCCGAATAGCGGAAACGGAAATGAAAAAAGGAAAAAGCCGATTCGAAACTTTAGGCGAAATTGTATTTTTTTTCCATTTGTTCAAAATTAGTTTTTTTTACTTTAGATGTTCTATTTGTAAACTAAAAATAAACGCACTCATTTCAGCTATCATAACATAAATTGATGTATATTAATTTGATTTCATTCAAATTTTTTCTATCACTCCCACAGTTGCTCCATAAATAAATGTTCATTTTTTAACACAAAAATGTATTAACATGAATAAAATATGACATAAATAAATGTTTTCTATTTATGTAACAAAGTAGGTAGAACTAAATGTTAAATAAATGTTTATTTTTTGCGTTTATTTATACCCTTTTGGACAAATACATGCGTGCAAATGAATAATTTGCTTGTTGAAAGGTCAAAGTTAAAATAGTTTAACGAAACAAAAGTAAGGACTTTATAAAGAGCATAAATATATGAACTTGATATTGATAGTCTATTCGATTTTTAAAATATAAAGTTTTAAAAATTAAACAGTCCGAACTTTTATAATCTGTCCAGCCAATATTTCGCTTTAGACGAACAGACATACAAACACACAATCGCACTTTTAACACTTGTTTCTTTTTGTTCAATCATTATCAATAATAAATTTTTTCAATTTACTTATTCAATATTTTTACTGGAAAAAAAAACGCATTCATTCAGCTATTACAACATAAATTGACGCATTGTCTAATATACTAAATTGATTTCATAAAATTTTTTACTGTCACTCCCACGCTAGCTAAATGCATAAATGTTCAATTTTATTTAGCACCAAAATGAATTAACTTGAATAAAATATGACATAATAAATGTTTCCTATTTTTGTAATAAAGTAGGTAGAAGCTAACTAAATATTTGCATTTTCGTATGCCCTTTATGGAAATAAATGTGGACAATGAATATTTTGCTCATTGAAAGGTCAAACTTAAAATAATACAGCGCTACATAACCGTCCGTCCGATTAATCGTATCTGAAATATTAATATGTATATATATAGACCTTCCTGGTCGTACTAAAAAAAAACAATTTCACTTGAAATTCAGCCACTGTGGTACATGTTCGAAAAATTCTTTAGTATTGTTCTACAGACTTAAGACAATTGTAAGCTCCCATATATACATTTCAATTTCTATCAAATTTAATATTTTTTTAACATTTACTTTAACATAATCCACATACCTATGCAGGGTTTAATTAAGTCGGCAAGACTATATGAATTTGCTATTTTAATTTCTGTTTTTTTATGATTTTAGCTAAAAGTATCACTCACTGCTCATAAAAAATTACTTTATTGAAACATGTCCATTAAAGGAAAACATTAAAAATTTCCATGAAGCACGACAATGAAGAGAAAAATATTTAATAAACATAAGCAAGCAAAGCCATTTCCGTTTCCGCTATTCAATATTGTTGTGACAGCTTCACAAAGTATGCAATGGTTTAGGTCCATTTTATGCGGATTGAGCTGGAAATACGCTACAAAGGGTGCTTATAGCTGTATTAAATCTATAAAGACATGGATAATGCCTTTAGGCTTGCATCACCATACTGATATTTCGAACATTAGCTAAAATCAACAAGACATTACAATAAAAAACAGACAATCATTGTTTTTTTTTTTTTTTTTTCATTTATTTTCTCCTTTACTCAATGCTTCATTGCGATTTATTTGTTCAGCATTTTGATTATGGAATTTTTTTAGCATGTCAACAATCAAATTATTTGGAAATCGCTGTCACTAGAATGCTAAAATCGCTTCTTATGGTCAAAATATAAAAGTAAAATAAACAAGAATGAACGTTGGAGACGAATGTGTAAATACCTTATACCATTGACCTTTGAATTTGTACATGAAATAAGTTCAAATCTGCAAAAGTTTAGGATATTTTAGTGGGATTAGTGTAAGTTACAACAAATTTGTTGTTTCAAACCTAAACCATAACAAAATATTTTGTTTACAAAATCCAGGAACTGATTTGTATGTGCGGTATTTGACGTTTTTAGCTAAAGTAAGCAAAAAACAATATTTTTTGTATTCAAAACTTAGAAATGAAGTGTAGGTATTTATGAGTACTATCTTTTATTAAATACTAATAACTAGTGAATAGGAAAGAGTACAAAACTGAACTCCAAAAGATCATTGATTATACGTGCAAGATATATAATTTTATACGGTGTGCCTCGCCTCCGTCTGCATTATAAAGTGAATAAATAAAGCAATCCTACAGCATTTATGCGGCTACAATTTAAATTTATATCAAGATTCGTTGAGTTTGTTTTAATTTTTGTGTTTGAAAAAAAATGTCAATACTATTCTATAAATGCATCAGATCTGATCCTGCCTATAGGAAAATAAAGTATTTTTATCTTGTCATTGAATTATAATCTTCATAAGTCCTATATTTTATACAATTATTAAAAAACGAAAAAAAAATTACTCCTCAGAATGCTTAGTCTAGCTCGAATTTTGAGCAGATACTTGTTACTCTCGGAAACAGATTTATTGCAGACAGTGATTTCAATGCAAAACATTCTTGGTGGTGTAACATAAGGATATGCTTCCGCGGAAAACGTTTACAAGAAGTCATAGCTAACTCGACCTATCATACAACAGACAGAATGTCCCGTCCTTTCATGCAGAACTTAAGAAAAGCTACAAAATAAGCTACTCCGAAGCCACAATGTTCTTCTAACTTCCGGGCGTTTCAACGTCTGAAAATGAGGGTTATACGAGAGTATGCCAGAACAGGTGTCGAAAGTGTCAACCAAATCTATAAAAGATTTGCTAATCGACTTCAACGGACTCTCGCTAGGAGCAAAGAAGCTCAAATTGACTATATTTTGGTCAGTCCGGATGAATAGTCCAACTATCTTTGGAAGTTTACGAGTCGCTTTAAGAAACAGGGTATTCCCAGAGATCTTTGCCAATAGTTTGGCGAACACCGTTTGATCTTACATCAGACGATACGAGAGTGTTAGTTCAAGCATGGCTCGAGTCTCCTCATCCTATGTCTCTGCAGACAAATCCGGTCACCCTGCAGGAGGTAATGTAACAGATTAGAAAGTTAAAAGCAAAGAAATCACCAGTTGAAATATAGAGCACTTTTATTAATAGTTTTGCGCTTTTACCACCATCCTAAGACTGGGATATTATGCAATCCGCGATTATTGCTATGATCCTTAAGCCAGAAAATCAGTTTACCGTAGTTGGCTCATACAGGCCAATGGAAATAGAAATTTTGAGCCGGATTCTGCAATTAGAAAGCGATACCCAGAGAATCCCAAAGTGGCAGTTTGGATTTCGTAAAAGTCACGACGCTCCGGAACAACTTTACCGTGTTGTCAACTTCGCCCTTAAAGCGATGGAACATAATAATAGTGAAAATCGAAAAAGAGGTTCATCTACCTCAGGGCAGCATTTTAGGTCAAACGTTAGTCATATTGTATACATCAGGCATACTGCTAGCTCAGTCACAGCAGTTGATGATGACGACATTCTAATTGCTACCTATGTGGACTACACTGCTGTGATGGTAAGAAGCCTTCATAAAGTATTGCCACAGAAGCATTGCAACAATGCATGCGGAGTTTTGTGCATTAAAATAGAATATCGACATAAATGTTACAAAATATGCAAATATGTATTACATTTGCATCAAGAAGAAGTTCTTGCAATGTGGTAACGTTGCTCGGTTCTATCTTGAAGCATGTACGTGCCCACAAATATCGCGGCGTCATAATCGATAGACGCGTTGCAATGGTGCAGAAAACAATCTTATAGTAAAATAGCGTGACTGCTGGGTCAAAATAAGCTATCTCTATCTAACAAACTGAATACATAGAGTCTTATATGGAAGTATGCGTTTCAGGTATACAGAATTTCTGCCCAGTCCCATCTGAACAAAACTCCAGTTGCGCTTAGCAAAGTACTAAGCACGACCGCTGGCTCGACGACTGAAAGCGCAAAGATCAAGTTCCACAGCCAAAAAGAGAAGATTAAAATGGTGTCATACACTGGACCTTCTCAGTAGAATCCTTCTATAAATGCATTAATGTTTTAATATATGTACTATATAATGTATTGTTTACACTTATTTTTCTTAATTAGTTATTAGCATTATTCCAATATAAAACTAGATTAAAGTTGCATTAATTAGGTAACAGAAGGCTTCTTCAATATAAGACTACATTAATGAGAGTCATTAATTATAAATATTAAAAAAAAAAAAAATAACTATGCAGTCTTTAAAACAAATTAGAGACGGGAAAACACAAAGTGCTTTTCTTAACTATACTATTTGCACCGCTCTTCTCATCACTTGGTAGAAATCCACAAAAATTTTAGTTCGTTACAAATATTTTCACAAAAGAAAAATAAATTCGCAGGATATTAAAATGTGTAAATGAAAGCACTCCATTATATTCTCGTATTTGCTCTTGAGCTGATGATTACATAACACACATCGTCTGCCACAAACATCCCAATTGAAGTTTACGTACGCCAATTTATTTTTATAAAAAGATTAAATCTGGTATACCACTCGAGTTGTGCAGATTGCAGCTATTAAGTACTCACATTCATAAAATTTGCGCTGAATTTTCATTCTATCGAAGATTTCATCTTAAAATTTGTGTAGTTTTCTCACGTTCTGCTTTGCGCTACAGTTTCGCTTACACTCTTATTTTACCACACTATTTAAAATATTTTAAATTGTAAATAAGCGGTTGAATCCAATTCAAAACTTAAGTCAGCATTCCTATTTTTCTTATGTTTACTTTCAACACATCGCAAAAGACTTTCACAGAAAACTATTAAAAAAAACTTTAACCATTTATCATTTTAATATAATAATAATTATTTTGCTTACATAAATATGTATCTAATTGCACTAGAATTGTAAAGGTAATCGTAATACCTAATGCTTCAAAATAACATAATTTGAAAACTCGTGATAAGAGAGAGTCATGTTCATCGATCTGTGTCTGTCCGTATGTGTGTATCAATGCCTAAAACATTTCTATCTACATGAAAATAGCTTTGTAGACTTTTAGCTTGTAGACGTGTTCGAAACACCATGTCAACTTTCTTATGTAGACTTAAAAAGGCTTTGCATACTGTAATACAATTTTAGAATACTTTAAATAAATAAAAAACAAGTAAGAAAATCACAGTCGGGCGTAACCGACTGTAAGAGGCCCTGTACCAGTGCAGGTCGCCTAACAAACACATTAAATGTTCCCCTAGCTTATGACCAAACACATGACCACTTCTCACTGCACGAATAAGTGCCTTATAAAACATTTCTTTATGTATGAAAAGAAAAGGGGGGTCGTTCAACTTCAATTGCTTATAAAATCGTTATTTATTATCCGATTTTGATGAACTTTTCGGATTTTGGCTAAGAAGGACGGTATCTCTATACTGGCATACTTACTTTTTTTTATGCCGAAGAAATTTTTACCCTTGGGGGTGATTTTATGGGGAAGGGGGGAGGGGCAAGTTTTTAAAATAAACTTGTGAAATTCCGGAGCAGTCCTAGTCGAATGCAAAAAACACGAAGTCTCTATCTATTACCGTTTCCGAGATCCTTTCGTTCATACGGACGGCCAGACGGACGGACGGACAGACGGACAGACGGACATGTCTATATCGACTCCTCTATCGCTCCTGACCATAATGGGGGTAACTTTGGGGGGTCTCCGATTATTATTTCTACCTGTTACATACATTTGCACAAAACCAATAGGCTCTTGTACCTTCGGTACAGGGCCTAATTATTAATAATTTTTTTTTTATGACACATTTTTTTTAAATATTTATAAATCATAAACAAATAAATAATTAGAACATAATAATTAAACAGATAAGAGATATCTAAATTCACATCAGTGGCAGAGTTTTCAACAACTAGCTTGGTCGCATTGTAAGGAAATTCCTTACTTTCCTGAAGTACATATCAATATACAAAAACTGTTATGTCTACATTAAATGCATGAAAAGGTTATTGAAAAGTGTCTCTTAAACAGTATTTAAAAATTTTTAAGCGAAGCTCTTACATTGTATTTCTATATAAAAAAGTAGTGGACACGGCTTGCGTTGCTAAGCCTTTTGATGCATCGCCGAGAATAATGTTTTTCGATTCTTATTTTACCATAATGGTTTATCATGGCACTGTACGATTTGTAGTTAAATCCGCGTGCTCTGCTACGCAACCCATTTTGTTTCTCTTTTATTAGAACACTTTACAACATGTAGTTGAACACCGCCCGCTCACGGCCAGTAAAACCAAAATGCTTATATAACCTTAACCCATTGTCATTACCAATTACACGTTGTCATTACCCATTACTATTAAACATTACCATTATCCATTTTTATTAACCATTACTTATTATCCATTACTTTTTACAATCACCCATTACACATTATCTATTAGCTGTTACAATTACCCATCAACCATTACCTATTACGATTAACCGTTAGACATTTCCCATTACCTATTAGCTGTTACAATTACCCATCAACCATTACCTATTACGATTAACCGTTAGACATTTCCCATTACCTATTACGATTACCCATTACCTATTACAATTACCCATTACCTATTACAATTACCCATTACCCTATTACAATTACCCATTACCTATTACGATTACCCATTACCCTATTACAATTACCCATTACCTATTACGATTACCCATTACCCTATTACAATTACCCATTACCTATTACAATTACCCATTACCTATTACGATTACCCATTACACATTACTCATTACCTATTACGATTACCCATTACTATTTACAATTACTCATTACCATTTCCCTTTACACATTACCAAATACCATTACAACATTACCATTTCCCATTACCATTACTCATTGCCATTACCTATTAACATTTACATTACTATTATCATTAGTATTACCATTACTCCATACCGTTATGAACACCCAGTACCTTTACCCATTTCCCATTACCGCCCCCTCCGACCCTGACCAAACTGACTCGACACAAATCAAACATGATTTGATTTTCTTCCGATCACATTAAGATATATACCAAATATCATTCCCGCAGCATAAATAGATGCAATTTTGTCAAAACCTATAAACCTATGTTCTTTTCCATCGTCCTATCTATCTCTATACCAAAATTCATACCAATTGGTTTAGCGGTTTATACGTAAAAAAATCGATCATTGTTTGAGCATTCCACTCATAATACACCTAAAAGTACTCGAACAGCCTAATTAACCAATCTAATCGATTACCAATAGCTTATAAATAGTTTTGTATACAAAACGAAAACTTTTGACAACGAAATTGTTTTGAAACTATCTCGGCCTATCGTCGTTGCTGCCTCCTGAAATCGACTCGTACTTTCACTGAAATATTTGTCAACTACAAAACTTTTCCCACATGAATAAAAAAGTTGATGGGATTGATATGTATTAGGCTAAATCCAGAGACTTACAATTTATCAAATGATTACAAGCGACGTCGACGATGGCTTCCAGAAAGGGGAAGAAGTAATTTAAATGAAAGATATATACACCTTCTCGATTAAAGATGAGAAAGTAAAAGTAACTTATTGCATTACATTTCGCAAACTATTGTTTAGTTATAAATTAAGTTTTAAATCGAATCCTTTTTAAATATGTATTACATGTGACATTTGCATTAGTTCCACTTTCATTGCTCCGGACTAATATACATATATCAAATTAAACGTATCTGTATACCGGACTCAGTTTAACTTGTACGTGTTTTTAACTACCACAAAGTTTATTATTAAATGCAAATTTGTAAACAACAAATTAGGTCCACAAATTTGGTTTTCTAAAACATATTTTGCTAGAAATTTCTTATTTTCTCCACAAAGATGTTAAGAAACCAAATGAGAATACTATACATTTTTTGATAAGTTAAGTTTAAACTGTACAGTTTAATCAATCACAACATGTAGCAATAATAATATGGTCACTATATTAAATATAATTTAATTGATATCTATCAAATATTTTTCATGCAAAAAGCAACCAAATATAAACCATAAAAAAATAAACAAGTAAAAGCTATACACCAGGTGTTGGATATTATTTTGCAATTGTTATGCATTCAATTTAGCGTTCTAAAAACTTTATTTCAAACTTTGCTGAGCAAATATGACAAAACAATTTTTAAAGCAAGTCTAGACTTACAATAAATATATCAAATAAATTTCAATTTGTGTTCAATGATTGGGGGTTCTTTTTTAACTTTTCTTAAATCGCAGCCTTGCGAGTCTATACTACGAGTTTAGTTCGTCGAGTCTACTCCAAGTCAATCAATTTCACTTTTACAGAGACATACAAACGGATGGTCAAAAGGACGGTTGAAGGAATATAACTAAATCGACTAGCCTCGTTGTGCTGTTTCCGAATATTTATATTATATTTTGCCAATTCGCTAAATCTAATATATCTTACTACAAATATTTTCTTTTGCATGAAAAAAAAATAAAACACATGCCTTCAGGTTTATTGAAATTTAACCAAAACAATACAAAAACTTCATCATCGATGAAAATTGAATATTATACTACATATAAGCTTTTAATTTTCTTTCTAGCTTAAGGCTTTAGTTGCTACGGCTTGGTATAGTTGGACTACATTTAATGCAATATTTGAATATAACAAAGTATGTACATATTCTGTTAGAAAAATATATCAATCGTGTTTATGGGATTGATGAAAAAGTGACACAAAAAATAAATTTAAACATATTTGAGACTTTTCTACTTAAATTTAGTTTATAAACAATTAAAAGATATATAGCTTGCTTAAGTTGATATAAACTAAATTGTTTTACATTTAAAGATAAATAGATTCTTCTAAAAATTGTTATAAAAAAATATATAATATGACAAAATAAATTACATTTTTAAATAAAAATTTTAAGCTATATTAGTCAGCAATATGTCAATTGCCATATATAAAAAATAAGATTAAATGCACTTAGATAATATAAAGAGCATATATGCTAAGATGCATTACCATAAATTAAATTATTATGTTTATATGTTGTTAAACTGTCAAACTATAAAGATTTCTTTATAGAAAATTTCTTATTGACAAGCGGTTTTGAGAATTTATATTCGTATGCATTATATATATGTACAACCGTGTATAGACATTATCTTTTTTTGTTGCCACTGTTAACAAGTCCACGTAGAGTTTATTTACATTCTTTTTTTTTCAAACAAAACCAGTCACCGTGACATTTTCTGCTATTAACCATTGCTGCTATTTAAGCTTTAACAGTGGCCAAAACATAACACGGAAGCAAAAGGGATTTATGCTCGCCATTAAATGTAATAGCAGTCATTAAATGTTTGCTGCTCAGCTATACCGTTTTATATCTCCATTTATGTGTGTGAGTATTTACTATAAAAACATATATAAAAGGAAAAAATCCTAAAATATTTACTGCCTATAATCACGTTTGATATGCGAATATATGTATAGACAGTACATTGTCTTTGTCATTGCTTGAAATTGAGCAAAATGGGCAGATAATTTTAGCTCTAAGGTATTAATGTCAATTACCATGCCTCAATTATCCAGCAGTAGCAAAAAAAATGGTGTATTCATTTTCAAAAAAACAACCAATAAACACTTATCCTGATTTTGATTAACTAAAAGACTTCCGATTGCGAATTAAATGCTCTTTAATCACTTAAACTGCAATTTAATTTTATAAAGAAATAAAAGATTCATATTTCGTCTTTCCCAAACTGTTAAGTCTAAATCACATGGAAAATTTCGTAACAGAAATTTCCGCAATTAAATGGTTAAGTCACTGCATTAATAATATAATCGCAAAATTTCGTACTAAGTCTTGGAATACATTTTTGTCAACAATCGCCAAAAGTTTATTTCCATTTTGAAAATTATTGTAAATAATTAAGAACAAACATACAAATATTCTTACAGAACACTACTGAGCTGAGCAAGTCTAGCAGTCTAGCTTAGTTGTATAAAGCGGCCCAAGAACTGAATTAGAAGACCAGGAATGCGTTAATGCACTTAGTACTGCACTCATCGAACCACCTGATAAATATCTCATAATTTCAAATGCACTCTCAAGATCAGTTAAAAATATTAAAAGTAAGAAAGCACCTAAACTGTACAATATAATGAATGTCTGTTTAAAGGCGATTCATTGAAGTAAGTTCCGCTTCTGTCATTTTTAATGTATGTCTCCGCTTTATGCTTAAAAACATCAAAAGTGTGACAAAAACTTGCACAGACTTCGTTCTCAAATAGGCCAATATGTCTTGTCTTCGATGAGTAAATTTTTATAGTTATGGACCACAAGTTCGCAACGTTCGTTCATGCCGCTAATCCGAATTAAAAAAATATAAAACAATACTTCCAACGCTCCTTTCGGATATTCAGTTTGGTACATGGGCGTATCTACAAAATGATAAAGCTAAATTTCACACCCAAACTGATTAAAATTGTTCAGAACTTTTTAAACGCAACGTTTAGAGCTTTTACACATTATGTCACCATCAAATGGCAAAGCAATTTTCTGCCCAAGTTTACAACTATTTAATATAACAGATAAGTTACAGAACTCTTGTAGAACCAAGCATTACTATTTCAAATGGAGCATAATGGTAAAAATGCTGACAAAACCCAATCAATTTACTACAGCAGGAAAGAAAACCGCAACCACTCTGGCATTAAAACTAAGGCAACATTGCTATTGGATGCAAAACGATGTTTCAGTCAAGAAATATTCTCAAGAACCATATCTGTTGCGTCCTTGATGAATTTTGTTCTCACAAAACATTTTTGTATTCCTTTATTAACCGAAAATCTCGTTTAACAATTGAAAAGCTGTATCTCTTGAGATCAATTTTTAATGCTAAGTATTATTTTATATGGAACCCCGGTCTTCGTTATTCCGTGAGTGTAGTTTCTGTAAGTTTTCTTCAAGAGCAACTTTAACTGACATAGATCAACTTGTCTCGTTGTGGTGATCAAACATATGTGTACTTTATTAGATCTGCGAGGCTTATTTCGTTATGTAACATAGATAACATAGATATTAAACACAGAGAGAAAGAAGATCGTGTCTAAATCGATTCGTCTTGTCGCGCTAATCACAAATATATATACTTTATGGTGCATCCTATTGTGATTTTATTAAACACCAAGCTTTAATATTATTTTACTGTAGCAACGTAAAATGTAATTTTTGACCTTATCGACACATTTTTTGATTAAATGTACGAAGACTAACATCGGCGCAGAGCTTCTAAAAATAAATTATGTTAATATTTACAATCTAACAGAGTTTCTAATTAGACGAAACATTGGCAAGGAGTCATTCTACTGAATCTTGATCTGTACCTTAAATGGATGCAAAGATATGACAAAATTTGATTATCGCTTATATGGTGGTGGGGTATCGACCCCTCCGTTTTTGACCAATCTTAACAGGTTTACTTCTTTTGATCCTCTTAACATGTATACCAAATTTCATCTCTGTACCTTAAATGGATGCAAAGATATGACAAAATTTGATTATAGCTTATATGGGGGTGGGTCATTTTTGTCAAGACGTAGCCTATGTTATTTTCCATCGTCCCATCTATCTCTTTATCAAAATTCTTACCAATTGCCAGATGACACATAAACTCCATAGCTTAGTATGAGTTTGCAATGAAAAAAAAAAGAGCGCAGTACTAGACACTCACACCTTTCAAACGCTATACATAATTATATACTTTATGGCGCATCCCATTGTGATTTTATTGAAGATTCTATATAGCGCGGTCGCTTATCAAATGTACGAAGACAAACATCGGCGCAGAGCTCAAACCGTATTGTAAAAAAAAAATATGTTATATGTACGGGGTTCCCAATTAGTCAAAATATTGGCAAGAAGTCATTCTACCGAATACTGATGAGACAGTAGACATGGACACAAAAATATTTATCAATTTGAAATATATTTAATTTAAAATAATAATTTTTGTTGTTTTTAGCGACCTTATCGTTTAACAATCTTCTATTAATAGCAGGCTCAAGGTCCAATCGAAAATTTAAAAACACAAATGTTGGTTTTTTAATTTTTCTATTTCCAATATATTTCAATCCTCGTCGAGGATCGCCTTCAGGGATTTTTTTACTACAAAAAATATAATAATAAATATATATAGCCTAACGACATATACAATTTATAATCTAACTAAAAAAACTTTTTTAACATTAAAACATACATTTTTTACACGCACAAGTCCTTCTCCTTCAGCGTGGAGTTTGTCACTACTTCTTATTTGCAAAATTGTCTATATAAATGCGCGCATTTCTCTGTGTCCGTTTTATAGTTGATTCTTTGGTCAGCTGGTGTGTTAATTATGTGCAACATTTCAAGGAAATAACGTTTGTTATAATGTGGTTCTTGTTTTAAAATTTCCGTTTGATCAAAGTTCGCTTGATGTCCAGAGTTCGCACAGTGGGCCGCAAGCGCTGTTTTATGATCAATAAGCCGTCTGCAACGTTGGTCCGATCTGTGGGCGAATATCCTTGTCTTTAACTTTGACTTCGTCGTCCCAACATATACCATATTGCATATGTTGGACCCGTCTCCTCCGCAAGGTATTTTGTAAACCACATTGCTTCGGTCGTCTTTTTTAATTGCACATTTCGTCTTGCTGAACAAAGATCTCGTTGTCACGTATGCCTTATGGGCTATAGTATATTTTTCTTTGTCAAAGAGATTTGATTTAACAAATCTGTCAGATAGTCCTGGTACGTATATGACTAATTTGTATTGTTGATGTACCCGGTTCATGTTCTGTGGTGGCTTATTATAGTGAAGTTGTATTAAATTGTTAATTAACTTCATTGGGAAACTATTTATCGTCAGTATTTCCTTGATCCTTAATAAATTTTGGTTATGGAACTTCTTGTCACTTGTTTCTAATACTCGTCTGATGAAATTGTTGGCGGTGTTAATAATTATACGTCTTGGGTGTTGTGAATAGAAATTGTTAAGACGTCCTGAGGAAATAGGTTTCTTATACCAGTCAATTAATAACTTGTTCCATTTTCTACAAATAAGTGTGTCCAAATATGGGAGAGTTCCATCTATTTTTCTTTCCATCGTAAATTTTATATCACGATGGAACGAGTTTAATGCTTTTAAGGTGTTGTCCACTTCCTCCCTTTGGACTATTGCGAACAAGTCTTCCACGTATTTTGTCATTAATCGAGGTTTCTTAGAAAGTGTTTCCGTTTGTGTGTCTAAGAGCTCTTCCATAATTATGTCCGCTACGATTGGTGATGCTGGTGATCCCATCGGCATACCTTTGAGTTGGTTATATAATTTATTGTTAAAAATGAAGTACCGGTTGTCTTTGATAACGAATTTTAATATGTGCAGGAATAAAGCTTTAGGTAAAATAGTATATTTTGCAATTTTGTCCCATTTATTGCTAATTATACGTATTACCAGGTCTATTGGTATGCTCGGAAACAATGATATGACGTCAAAGGATATTATTGATTTTGTTCTTGAATTCAATCGCGTCCTTAACATTATATTTGGAGTCTATGGTAATATTTCTTAGAATGTTAACCAAATACTTGTTAAGTCCATACGATGGTGAATTCACTGATGAGCATATTGGTCTCATTGAAAGGGTTGGTTTATGTAGTTTTCGAAGTCCATATAAACGTGGTGCTACAGCTGTTCTGGTTACCATTTCAAGCTTATCTTGTTTTGTGATAATATTGTGTTTCAATAGTTTCTCCACTAGTTCATTGTTTTTTGTTTCTAAACTTGTTGTTGGGTCCTTCCTTAGTAATTTATACATTGTCCAATCTTTCAATATGTCTTTAATCTTCGTCAAATAGTCACCTTTTTCCAAAGCTACCGTAATGTTTCCCTTGTCTGAATTTAAAATTAAAATATTTTTATTTTTATTCAGAAACTTTCTAGTCTGTTCCACTGTCTCAACTATTGCCGTCTCTATTGCACTTAATTTCTTTTTTTATATAGACAATTTTGCAAATAAGAAGTAGTGACAAACTCCACGCTGAAGGAGAAGGACTTGTGCGTGTAAAAAATGTATGTTTTAATGTTAAAAAAATTTTTTAGTTAGATTATAAATTTTATATGACGTGAGGTTATACATAATTATTATTATATTTCTTGTAGTAAAAAAATCCCTGAAGACGATCCTCGACGAGGATTGAAATATATTGGAAATAGAAAAATTTAAAACCAACATTTGTGTTTTTAAATTTTCGATTGGACCTTGAGCCTGCTATTAATAGAAGATTGTAAAATAATAATGTTAATGAAGTTAATTAAAAATTGTTTGAGTGTATGGCATTTGCAACAGTGATAGATCTGTCTAAATCGTTTGTACATAGTAGTTCAGCTTATTTTAACCTAAGTTATGGTTAGTTCTGTTTAAACTGTTCCTAGTTACACATAATCCGTCCAAGGAATCAGGCTCAGCTCAACTAAATTCCTGCTTATTAGTTCTTTGTACTAAGTACCTGTTGACCCATCAAACTTACTATTAGCTTGCAATGAATAATATATTCCATTTGTTCTAAAACTTCCTTTTTCAGTCGGCTTTATGATTGAACAGCTTCTGTAAAAAGATACGATTGCCACAGTTTCTGTAATATAAATTTCAGGTGTCAATGCAATAACTTAGACTTTCTTATCTTATCATATCCAGAATATAGATATAACAATGTCGTGGACTTTCTTTAATTGCTTTATGTTAATGTATTGTTTTTAAAGACTATTTTACAATAAAAAGGCTAGTGTTTCAGCATTGGGGATGGAAACCAGGTCAATTCGTTTTCCTAATTTGTGATTTTTCACTTTTTTCTCTATCATGGCTTGTTTCAAAATTTCAGCAACTTCCTTGTCTTTTCTTTTTTTTTTTTTTTTGCTAAAACAAAGGCTGCATGCAAAGTTGGGTAGTTAAGATGTCACACTCTTAAACAAGATCTTAAGCCAATTTTTTGTTTAATCGAGCTCATTTAAGACGGCCAACTTTGTGCTTGTGGTATTTTCTTGATTAACTACAGCACACAACTTTTATAAAAGCCACTTTGAGTACAATGTTTTAAGTCCCAACAGCTTTCTTTGATGATAAACAAACTTATTAACTTTTACCTTTTTTTTTTTAACTATTGAACCTCAGCACATGTTGTTATAAATCAAAACCATTATATATTCTATAAATGCTGAGTGAATGTAATATTGAATTAGTAAGAATGAACAATATATAACTAAATTATTAAAAAATAGAACTGGCAACACAAATACTATCACATAATGTGCTTTGTGTGAAGCAGTATAAAACAAAGGTTAACTTGTTTCAATCATTTGATTTTATTTACTTTGCCGAAATGTGTATATGTGTTGGTGTATATGTGCCAATGTCGCGCAAATATAATTTTTTTTTATTTATTTACATCAACAAACTGGTACGCGTAGTATTTATTAAACCCTTTAGCTAAAAATATCGACTAATTTCAACAAATATATTAATTTCCGCCGGAAAATTCACACCATTAATCTTAATTTTCGTTTAGCAGCGTTTATAAATACTTAAGCTTCTTGCCACGAAAATGTCTTAATTCCACACAAAGATAAATAGATTTCGCACGCACAATCACATTCGACAGATTTAATGGTATTCACTCATTTATTTAGTAAGTCAGCCAATTAATTAAATAATTTTTAATCTGCTGCATATATTCTTTAAAGTTTGTGCTATAAACATTTACTTATTCTGTCGTTAGTTCTAATTATATTTTAATTTCATTTAGTTTTTTTGCAATTATTGGCAATTTGTTTAGTTTTGAAGAATAATTTAAAGGTAAGTAAATGAAAATGAAACTTTTTCAAATGTTGCTTTACTATAATAAAACTTTTCAATAAAATTTAAATTCGAAATGTTTAACATTTGACACGTCGATTTGTAAAGGTTGTCCCTTTATTCTCGCAACATTTGAATTTGTCGACATTTGTACAGTAAAGCGTTGGCTATAAAGAAAATAAAACAGTTTGACTGCTGACAGTTTAGGGTTAGTAAAGATGGAACACAACACGAAAGAACAAAGCGTTAGCATTGTTGAACAATATTGAAAAAATAAAAAAAAGTTTTCATTGTTAAACGATAATTCAAAACTAATCAAATAAAATCTTATCTTCGGGGGATCCGGTGTCCGAATACTCTTCATGGTTGCTCTTAGCTCAGTTACGCTGTTGTTGCTTACTAATTATGCTAAAAATCGACCTATTTTTTTCTAATATCAAATTTAATTGTTATATCTTAATTTCAAAACTATTTGGATAACCCTTTGTATTTAGTGAATTAATTTCAAGTTCAAATTCGACTCATATTACAAAATCGACAAACGCCAATTACTGTCATTAATTGTTTATATTTTCAAACTATGCCAATTATAAATTTAGAAACATAATACTTGTAAAAACATAAGTATAAAAAAATTTAAAAAAAAATTATTTTCCACTTGTATTTTCTTTATTATTTTTTTAAGTTTACTATATAGTATTGAAAAAATATTCTTACAGAGTAGCTCATTTTGTTGTATTAACCTAAAATATCAAAGCATCTCTTTATCTGACATTTCTGGGTAGGCTTCCATAAGTTGCATATGGCATCATATCGTAATTTTTTTTGTGCCCAATCGTAATATGTTTTGTTAGAAAGACAATAAAAATTAATCATAACCACATGACAACTTTTCGCATTTACTGCCAATTTTTTTATGAATTTACGGAATGTCATATGATACGGTGATATATTTATGACAAAACGTTATATGCAATATGTCGCATCAGTGCAGACAGGTATAACAATATGACAGCACACATGTCTAAAATGTTTGATTTTCCGCAATATTTGATTTCAATTTGTATTTAATTTCTGACTAACTCAGTTGCCTTTGTATTGTATTGTCATCAGCTGCATTATTGCTGGCTTAAACAAAAATGGAATGGCTAAATTTTTCCAACGATAGTTTCGTTAAAAGGGTAGAGCAAAAAATTTAAAATAAAAAAATAAATTAAATAGGAAGACAAAACTCCATAAATATCCGAAAAAATACAATGCTCATTTCTGAAATAAGTGCCATGGAGATTGTCAAGACTGTTTCAATAGCAGCTATCAGTTGTAAAGCTATGCACATATTGGCAAATAAATACCAAACAGCTGTGTCATGGCTGGTGTATAAAATGCAGTTGAAAGTTGCGCGTGAACTCGAGAAAAAGAGGACGACTGTGACTCTTGGATAAAATACCGCAGTGTCACAATGAATCACCACAGGTGCCTTCTATAATTTATTGACCTTTTGGAATAATAGCGACACGAAAGTTACTAGCATAGTTACATAGTTCATAAATTCATGTGAGCATTTTCTGGAGAAGAATCCATTTAATCCAACAAGAAAGAGCACTTTGCCTTTGATGCAGTCTTCACACAGCCAAGTGATAATCATATGATAGCAACAGTTTGTACGAAAGAAGACCCCGCTGTTTGCGCCAACTATAGCGAAATAAGTCTCCTTTCCATTGGATATAAGACTCTGTCGAGCGTATTGTGTAATAGGCTGAAGCCATATACCGACTCACTGATAGGACGATATCAGTGTGGCTTCAAACCAAAAAGGTCGACCAGTGACCAAATATTCACATTACGCCAAATCTTGGAAAAGACCAGCGAGTTCAACAAGGGTCAGGGTGGGGAAATACCTCTTCGACCCCTTTGATACCAAGAGAGGTTTCAGGCAGGGCGATGCTCTATCGTTCCATCTCCTGATGGAATACATCCTACGCCAATGCCCGTACATACAGAGTATGTCGGGCTCGATCTTCCAAAAGGAAGTGATGCTGCTCGCTTACGCTGATGACATCGATATCATCGATACGCAGGAACTGCGAGTCAGCAAGGCGTTCTCGGAGACTGAAAAACAGTCTCAGCTCATGGGTCTAGCGGTAAACGAGGACAAGACTAAGTACTTGGTGTCTTCTCGCACTCCGTCAATGCATCTTGGACGGTCAGTGACGATGGAGAATTTCAACTTCAGTGTTGTAGAAAACTTCGTCTATCTTGGGACAGAGTTAACCAGCAACAACAACGTCAGCCTGGAGATCAGGCGAAGAATCACGCTTGCAAACCGATGCTTTTTTGGGCTGAGCAAGCAAATGAGAAGTAAAGCCCTCTCTCGACGGACGAAAATAAAGATATATAAGACGCTGATACTCCCGGTCCTACTGTATGGCGCAGAGGCATGGACCGTGATTGAGTCGGATGAGACAGCGTTGGAAGTCTTCGAGAGGAAGATTCTTCGCAGGATCTTTGGTCCGATCAGAGTCGGCGACGAGTTTAGGTCCCGTATGAACCGCGAGCTGTACGAACTATTCGATGAGGTTGATATAGTCCAGCGCATAAGATTCCAGCGGCTGCACTGGGCTGGGCACCTCATTCGAATGGATGAATGAGCTCCAGCACGCATGGTTTACATGGAGGGCCCAAAACTTGATTGGTGGACGCCGACATAGAGGACGACCGGGCACTCGATGGAATGACCAGGTATGGAGAGATCTCTCCGTACTTGGAGCAAGCAAATGAGAAGTAAAGCCTTCCTTGACGCGGCCATGACCGGAAGACGGTTGACGGCCAGATGGCATGTATGGTATCTCTAAATCGAGCACGCGTGCAATATTTCTTTCATTTACTTTCGTCTATTTATTTTATTTACTTATATGTATTTATTTATTTTCTTTTCTTTTTGTTTTCAAAGGCTGCATAAATCTACACAAGCATGAGTGTAGGGAATTTTGCAGTCGAAAAATCACAACTGCAGCATTCTAACTTGTTTTAATTTTCTTTACTACCAACTATATTATACTCGCAAGCGTTTGTCTTAGTAACATATTTGTTTATCATATGAATTTATCCAAATATGGTTGTAATTAAATTTTATATACTCGTTCATGTATTCATTTGCTAACTCGCATTAATCGAATGATGCATTAAGCCAACTAAGGCATGATTTATCTACAACTGCAAATTTACATGAATTGTTATTATAATTTCTGTATAAATATTTCTAAGTACATCAAGCCATTTAAATTTATATTATTTTTGAAGATAATTTATAATTAATTTTTAAAGCATGTCTTATAATAATATTTTCATACGACATGTATGCCTACAGTTTGTATGTACTGAAATTTATGTTAAGGCATTTGTATTACATACTCGTAAATACAAAGATAATTCTACGCTGGAATTTATGAATGAATTGAAATGAATTATTTGCACAAGAATGTGGCAAATAAAGGAAAAAGAAGAGAAGAAGAGAAAAGAAAAGAGAGTCATTCATTAGAGAAACAGCAAAGACCGGTTTGAGCGAGTACAAAACTTTGCAGACTACACACTGTACACAGCTGTTCGTAGCATATCGTGCAGCAGGTTGATTATTGTCCTTTGTAACCAGTTGCTTTTGCTAACAGTTTACTTCTTAGGTCCTATAATAACAGAAATGGTAACTGTTGATGTTATATTAACATCTATTAAACTGCTCTTAATAAACGTTACATGCGATGTTTTGTCGCTGTTAAGCTGCTGTTAATTTACTTTTATGTTTGAACGGTTTATTCGGTTAGTTCTTAGATTTTGAAATCAGTTCAACATTGTTGCCAAAGTGCGATGGACGTTTAAAAAAATTAACGCGGTTGAAATAATACAGCAAACGAATAAAATATTCTAACAAAAATACGAAACTAAATTTGTGAGTGAGAAATAATGAATGAAGTGCATAAAAATTAATAAAATTAAATATAATATAATCTATATATTAAAAAAAAAAACAAAATTAAAATTTAATATCACTCATTTTAGAGTACAAAATATACATTTTATGTCGATTTATTTGAAGAGTGCAAACAAAACTTATAAATTAAGCCAGAAGTTATTAAAAAAAATTTTATTATTGCTAAAATAAAATAGTATCTCAGCAAAATTTCAAAATTAATTTGAAAAAGGTTTCAAACTGCAATTTAATATTAGTTCGCGATATTTTAAGACAATGTTATTGAATTGTGAAAATTAAATGCTTAATACAATTTAAGCATTTTAAATATATTCATTACTAATTAATTTCATGGTGTGTAATACAAATTAATTGAATTAATCGCTTATATGTAATGAATATGTCATAAGCTAAAAATTAAAATGCTCAGAAAAATAATTTAATAAATGAAATTTAATTCAATAAAAATAATACTGTAAAAAAATACAATTACGATAAAAAAAGTGGAACTGCAGTTTAAGCACCTTTAATATTCCAAGCAAAAAAAAAAGACAGTTTTTCAACAAATCAAAAAAAAAAAAAAAATAATCACAAATTAGCTGATGCTAAATCAAAGAGAATGTTAGAAAATCTAAATACTATATCTGATAATAATCAATGTAGAGCACGGCATATACGCCATATTGGCTTGCTTAGTCTAAGTCTTGAATATTTTATGTGAACAAAATTTTAGAAAATTAAAAATTTTCTTTTCACATAAAATATTTAAAATTTATTGTAGTTTTGGCCATTATGGCATATTTATATACTCTACATTGATTATAATGGGATTAAAAATTAGTTCTATTTGCCATGTTTATAGTTTTTATTCCACGTATATGTTAAAACATTACCATCTTGACCGTAGTGGTATATTTTATGATTAACTTTAACTTTAAGAACATGTAAAATCATTTTTTTTGTATCATAGAAAATCTCGTGAAATTGATTAAGAATACATATTTCTGCGTTAAAAAAAATTGCTGAAGCACTCTTAAAACCTTATTCTGTGCCATTTCTAGGTTTACGCATTTTAATTGGATTTATGTACCATTTTTTAAAAGTGCTCGAAGCATAACACAGTTTAATGAAATCGCCAACAACAAGGACTAGAAAAGTGTCATTTGCAGTGCTTCATTTAATGTGGTTAGGCGCATAAATTGACAACAACGAAAAAAATTTAGAATTTTTCCAAAGAAAATAAAAAATTGTTTTAAAACAAAAGCGGAATATAATTAATTACGCTACGAGAGACTTGAACATCAACTTCAGCATTCAAAACCAAAAAGGGCAATACTTGCTGACAAATACAGTCAAAACTTGTAAGTAAATGCAATACAGGGTCATCAATTAGGATAGTAAAAAGTATACTCAGTCTTTTTAGAGCTATTTATTTATTTAACATTACAGTAATATGTATAAAAAATAACACTACCCTGCAAATCTAAACTTTTTTTCTTGCGAATCAAATGGGACATAGGTTTTCAGAACGGATGTTGAACACGAATCCAGACTCAAAAACTTTCCATCAAGTCATGTTTAAAAAAAAAGAAGCTGTTTAAACCCCTAAAAATAGCTAAATCCTGGCAAACTACAAACAGGCTGATATTAGAAATAAAAGACTAAACCATGCCCTTTAAAATGAACCCTATTCCAAACTGTTCGCATGCACCCTGTGTTTATATCTAGGAATGCAAGAAAAAAATTATATAAAATGTAAAAATTTTAAGATCGGTTCATTTCGATTAAACATCATTCTTAGGAGTCTCCGGAATAGCTGATTACAAATCTTTTAAAAATTCAAAATGGTGAATCCAATATGGCGGACATAAAAACTAGAAATTCATTATATTTTAATAAAACACGGTATGTTTCGGTGTCGCTGATTACGAATTTGGAGTCAGATTTCACAAATTCAAAGTGAAGGATCCAATATGTCGATCCTGAACATCCCTAAGTATGATGTTTATTGCCGAAGTTAAAATTGTCTGTTTTGCCTAAATTTTTTTTGTTTTGCATCCCCATATATAAACACACCACTGCTTTAAAGGTGCATGCAAATAGTTTGGCTGGCGCTTTTTTTAAAGGGTTGATTCAGCCTTTTATTTCTAATATCAGCAAAGTTTGTAGCACGTCGAGATTTAGCTGTACAATATTTGAACAATTTTTTAAGGACTTTCAACCCCTTTTTCTCGAAAACCTGACGTGATAGGATGGTTTTAGGGAATCGTGTTCAGCACTTAATAAAAACAATGTCTAATTTTATTCTCAAGACCCATGCAGGGCAGTGTAATACATTAAATGTTATTTTGAAAATCGTTTCTTAATATCAGTTTTGGGGTTTCTTTTTTGAAGAATTTAAAATCAAAAATATTATTTAAATCATGTATGTACTTGTATTGAGTCTATAAAATTCTCCTAAAAATTTAAATGAGCTATAACAATGTGTTAAAAAAAATTAATCAACTATCTTTCTGAATGATATAATATTTTGACACTGTTGGTAGGTTCAGACTGTGATTCAGATCTCTTTAAAATTTTTGTTGCATCTTCTTTAGTTGAACTTTGTAAATATTTGAAATTATTTTCTATGCAATATAATAAAGGTGTCAGATGTCTGGCACCATCTGAACCAACTTTAAGTGTGAACACTTTTTGATCATCTGTCATTATAAGATTTCAGTGCAAAAGTACTGTAATTATGAAGTAATAAAAATTCTCTATAAATCATTGCGAATTCTCGTTCATCATTTGTGCCAAATCTAAATTGGCATTCCAAAAAGCTGTGCAGAAATAATAGTCGTGGTTCCTCACAACCCCATTGTTCAATTATCAACAAACCATTTGTCCATCTGTAACTTTTCGATTGCTGAAATGCCAACAGAGCACAAATCTGACTTGTTTGGTTTTTTTTTTTCTTTTTGTTTCAAATATCTTTGATTTGAAAAGTTTATATACAATATTTTGAACTTTTATTGCAAATTCCAAATTTAATTTAATTTTTAATTTAGGCTGTTTTTTTCCTGAACAAAATACTAATTAAATAATTCTTTTTTTGTGTCTTATATAATGCTTAAATTGTTAAGAGTTCAGGCTGTAAATACCCATTCTGATTAATGGTTTAAATTATGACAATAATAGTCGCACTTAAAATACATTTCATTCCACTAATTCAAAATATGCAAAATAAAACCTATTATGAAAATAAATAAATAATTGCAAACTATAAGCACTAAGCTAACTCATTAATATGAGGAAGTGTAAAGTATGTACGGGAGACTCTATTCGCTACTATTTCAATATTGGACTGTCTGTGCAACTCATTTTAAATATTTTATTTTGAGTTGAAGCAGGTTCGCACAGTGTCAGATATCTGACAGTAATTATTATTTTTGTTGAATTTGCTGTCATTTTTAGTTGTAAGTTGTACATATTTAAAACTATTTTTAATCTAATATGATGAGAAATGACGGATTAAAAACAAAACTGTATAGATACAATTTGTTGTCTCTATTTAAGCGGAAGTTCCTATTTATAAAATGTTTCTCATTTTACATCTACATTATTAAGTTCCAGGGAGAAAAATTTCTTTACGTTTCGTAGTAAAAAATATTTCCTCCGTTTGATCTGGGTTGATACGGATTTTCCATTTCGAGTAATATATCACAAATGTTTCGAAAGCATATCGCAGAGAATCGTTGTATCATTTAAATATTGATGCAGTAAAACCAGCCAAAGTCGGTAGGTCTGATGCAAAAATGTTGTAAAAAATGTTCTGGGCTAAATTTGCGATGCACAAGTGAACCGGGAAGGTTAAATTATTTTTTTTTCGAAACTATAGAATATTTTTATGAGTTCTTTTGGTTTGTGAATAATAGCTCATCGTGCCAGACAGAGTAAACTGCGACTCTTATGTCTAACAAGACCATCCCTGTGGACTTCGACTCAATTAAATTGTTTTATGTCTCGACTGTGGATGCACTATGCAATGCCCCCGACAAACGCCAAATTGCTGAGGAAGAAGTCTTTTCATTCTAAAAACAAAGTCAGATTTTCTTTGATAATAAGCTAACAGACCGATAGGAGGTGGATACATCAGCAGACTTATTTGGTTCCATAATGGGTATATCTTTAGATGTGTTTTATGCCGTGGCAAAATAGCATAACGGTAGGCACTACTCTATAATGCAATTAAGGAAACGTATTCCAAAATTTGAAAACTTTTTAGGCATACAATATCACAATATTATTAAAATGTTTAAGTGAACTTTCCATCCTTCGCACTGTTACAATTATATAACTAAAAAAACATTCTTATCGTATGAATATTTATTTGATATGTTTTGATTTGCCCCACTTTGTAACATCAGTTCACAATATGTCAAATAATTGTGCGTATAAATGCTATTTCCTGAAATGTGGCAATTGTTGAGAGGAAAATGTGAATTGTATGATACTCTGTTGCTGCGGCAACAACAAAATATACCACTTGGATTGGCCCTTTTTGCTTCCACTGCATTATAATATAATATTTTTGTTGTTACTTGCTGCCACCTCGTGGCAACTTTGAGCTTTTTCAATGAAATTGTAAATGTCACATAAACAACTATAATGCGTATTCGTGAAATGAGCAATTGGTAAAAAGAAAAATTAATAGAAAATAAAGATTTACGAGGAAAAAGTATGTTGGGCACGTATATATTATAGTTATCTATGTCGATTAGAAATTCAATCCAACTACGAATCACATCAATGGCAGATTGTTGTCGATCTCAAGGTTTTAACTATTCTTTCCAAAATACAAAGAACTAACACAAAATATCGTTGTTATCTTTACGAATGAGCTTCTCGTGTCAAATATTCTTACAATTGCAGTAAATGACCGTTCAGAAAAAAATATTAAAATTGGGAGAAAAATATTATTTTAACTGCATCTGGTGCCAACTCAACACAATATTTTACCAGTGCTGCATTTGAAGCTTGGCTACATAAAGCAAAACTTGATATACAAAGCAAGGCCTTTATAACATCTTAAGTTTCCGTTTCCCAGACTAAGTTATACAAAAATTAAGGCAACATAATTTTTTTTTTAAGTGAATTTATTAACTTGGCTAAGCTTTAAATGCTTCAGCTAAAATTTTCTTGAGAACATCATAAGTGCGGACTACGTAGAGGTGGTGAACAAATTTCAGAGAAAATTGAATGTCGAATGTCAATAAAAATTCATTTTTTTCATTCGCACTTTTATTTTTCCCGGAAAATCATGTAAACTTGAACGATGAACGAGGCGTATAATTATTCATGGAATGTCATTGATAAAAAATCGTTTTTAAAAAAGTGTAAAATTAATTTTCTAATTAATTCCGCTTAAACTGAAAATTAAATTTTAAATGTATATTGATAAATAAAAAATTTCTTACCTCTTTACATTTTTAGGCCCTGTACCGAAGGTACAAGAGCCTATTGGGTTTGTGCAAATGTATGTAACAGGTAGAAATAATGGTCGGAGACCCCCCAAAGTTACCCCCATTATGGTCAGGAGCGATAGAGGAGTCGATATAGCCATGTCCGTCTGTCCGTCTGTCCGTCTGTCCGTCTGGCCGTCCGTATGAACGAAAGGATCTCGGAAACGGTAATAGATAGAGACTTCGTGTTTTTTGCATTCGACTAGGACTGCTCCGGAATTTTACAAGTTTATTTTGAAATCTTGCCCCTCCCCCCCTTCCCCATAAAATCACCCCCAAGGCTAAAAATTTCCTCGGCACAAAAAAAAGTAAGTATGCCAGTATAAAGATATCGTCTTTCTAAGCCGAAATCCAAAAAGTTCATCAAAATCGGATAATAAATGACGATTTTATAAGCAATTGAATTTGAGCTACCCCCCTTTTCGTTTCATACATAAAAAATTGTTTTATAAGGCACTTAGTGGTGCAGTGAAAAGTGGTCATGTGTTTGGTCATAAGCTAGGGGAACATTTAGTGTGTTTGTTAGGCGACCTGTGCTGGTACAGGGCCTCTTACAGTCGGTTACGCCCGACTGTGATTTTCTTACTTGTTTTTAGCTCATTTTGTTTGTGTTTATAGAAAAAAAAAATAATAAAATACGTTGCCATATAAAATTGAATTTTAAAAAATGTTAAAGTTGAAAAATAGCTTTAAGGAACTCCATTAGGTCTCAATAATCAAAATCAATGTAGCACTGTTTTTTTTTTTAAATCGGTTCTGTTAATTTTACACGCTTTTGTTACCTTTACTACACAAAATTGCAGTTGAATAGTCAATAAAATCAGTGGCAACATTCTTTTCAGTGACAGACCGCGACATACTATTAATAATGAATAATATATACCTCGTAACGCCAAAACCTACTTAGGTTCGCATGAAGTAACATTGTCGACGGTTATAAAGACCGAAGTTCGATAGCTGTTGTCCTCAATCAAATCATATTACGACATTCCTCATAACCTATTCATTGTGCCTATACATATGGAAGCATCCAATCGAGATGACCTCGTTATTGAGACTTGGCACCTAGGATTATATTTTAACTAATTTCATTATTTTTCAACTCTATCAACAAAAACACTATAAAGTCACATTCTTAACTGACAACATTTTTGAATATCGAGCTACTTGAATTACCTAATAAGCATAGAAAGACGTACAGACAGACAGAGATATATAAACTCGGCTTGTGACGTAAATATTTTAGCCCTCCAGACCAGGGTATAACAAAAATATATATGCTGCAATCATGAGTATACGTAGGCGACTTTATCATTCTACTTAATATTATAAATGCGAAGGTTTGTAATGATGTCTGCATGGATGGATGTATTTTTGTATTTTGATGATGGAATAGAACAAATAAAAGCAAAAAAAAAAATACCTTTGTATCGATTTGAGCTTCAGAGATGAAATTCGATAGATTTGTTGATGGAATATGGAGAAGTAAACCTGATAAGTTAAATCCATATAAACGATAGACAAAATCCTACTAATATTATAAATGCGAAAGTTTGTATGGATGTTCCTCTCTTACGGCCAAACCGCTCAACCAATTCGTCTGAATTTTGGAATAGAGATTGATGGGATGATGGAAAAGAACATAGGCTATGTTTTGACAAAATCGGTGGGGGCGTTGCCCCACCCCCCATATAAGCGATAATCAAAATTTGTCATATCTTTGCATCCATTTAAGGTACAGAGATGAAATTTGGTATAGATGTTAAGAGGATGAGGAGAAGTCAATCTGTTAAGTTTGGACAAAATCGGAGGGGGCGTTGCCCCACCCCCCATATAAGCGATAGTCAAAATTGGTCATATCTTTGCATCCATTTAAGGTACAGAGATGAAATTTGGTATAGATGTTAAGAGGATGAGGAGAAGTCAATCTGTTAAGTTTGGACAAAATCGGAGTGGGCGTTGCCCCACCCCCCATATAAGCGATATTCAAAATTTGTCATATCTTTGCATCCATTTAAGGTACAGAGATGAAATTCGGTATAGATGTTAAGAGGATGAGGAGAAGTCAATCTGTTAAGTTTGGACAAAATCGGAGGGGACGTTGCCCCACCCCCCATATAAGCGATAATCAAAATTTGTCATATCTTTGCATCCATTTAAGCTACAGAAATAAAATTTGGTATACATGTTAAGAGGATGAGGAGAAGTCAACCTGTTAAGTTTGGACTAAAGCGGAGGGGCGTTGCCCCACCCCCCGTATAAGCGACAATCAAAATTTGTCATATCTTTGCATCCATTTAAGGTACAGAGATGAAATTTGGTATACATGTTAAGAGGTTGTGGTTGTGAATCCATTTGAGGTACAAACATGAAATTTAGTTTACATATTAATAGGATCAGGAGAAGTAATCATGATAACTTTGGTTCAAATTGGCGGATGTAATGCCCCGCCCCTTATATAAACGATGAAAAAATTGGTTATATTTTTCATCCATTAAAGATACAGAGATGAAATTTGGTATATATATGTTATTGGAATCGGAAGTAATTTTATTAAATTTCGCGGGGCATTGCCTCGCTCCTATATAGGGCATAAAATTCGTCATATCTTTCCAACCATTTGAGATGATGGGTATACATGTTAATGAGATTGGGAGTACTCCCATGAAGTTTCGTCAGAATCATAGAGGAGATGCCCCACGACCCTATAAGCCATCCATTTGAAGTATACGGTGAGATTTGGTATAAATGGTAATGGGATCGGATGAAGTAAGATCTATTGGACAAGTATGAAGAGATTGACAATATTATGAGCGGGTGCAGCCGCGAGTTGACTTCGTTCTTTTTAACTTCGCCGGAATTTTACGAGTTTATTTTCAAATTATCCTGAAGTCTAAAAATTTCTTCGGCACAAAGTACGCTAATATAGAGATAATGTCCCTCTAAGCCAAAATCTATTTCATCAAAATTGGATAATAAATGATTTTATAATTGAATTTGAACGACCTATGATGCTTCCGTCCTCCATTTTCCTTTTCATACGGTGACAAGTGGGAGAAGCAAAATACTTTTCATCAGTACAATTTTTGTTATTAATTTCCTACCTTTTTGTTTTTAGTGCTTGTTGCATAAGCTAGAGAAACATTTAATGTCTTTGTTAGGAAAGGATCCTTAATAGGTTGGGAAATTCGAGCGTCGACCTGTACTGGTAAAGGGCCTCTTACAGTTGGTTATGCACGACTGTAATTTTCTTACTTGTTCAAAAGCTTTTGTCAAAATGAATGTTGTATATAAGTATGCTTCCTATAGACAACCAAATCATCCCCACTTTTTCCAAGAATATAACTTTTCCTGATCCCACTTACATGTATTCCAAATATCATCCCTGTACCTAAAGTAGATACGAAGATATTTCGATTTTTGTTTATCGCTTATATGATAGGTGAAGCACCGTCCCTCCCGACCATGACCAAAAACATCTTGTAATCTTCTATCGGCCCCATTAACATGTATACCAAATATCATCCCTATAACTCAAAAGGATGCAAAAATATGACGAACTTTATTTATCGGTTATATGGTGGGCCCTGATTTCTGATTTCTAATAAATTCCTAAGTTACTCCTTATGACATGAGCTTTCAGACAGTGAACGTGCCGTTGGTCTATTTATATCATTTGCAAAATTTATATTGAAATCTCCACCAGTACAATGGGTTAATTGTCAATTTTTTTTCGATTATTGCAGAACCTTCTTTTGAATATATAATTAATTTTTCGAACATATATTGTCTATCCGCCTAGTGGATTTTGCAGACGAAATTTAAATGGCAACCATTAAAATGTATTATTCATTAATTGAATCGCAACGAGCAACGCACATTTTGTCTATATCAGAAACAGTAATCCCAATTCCTATATATGTATGTTCTTATTATATATGTTTCTGGCACTAGTAACTGGTGACACTAACTCATAGATTTTACGCCAACAAAAAATCACTCAACGTGCCTTTAGATGTGTTCACTTCAAAAACGATTATTCTCACATTTGGCAGCACATATCAGCAAAAGTAAATATCAAAAATGTCCAAAATAGATTATAAATAAATATGACATCCTATTACATAGTACAGAGCAATTCCAAACAGGATCAATATGGCGGACTGCCATATTGTTGTTGCCGTACTTGGAAACTGAAAACTAAACAGATTCAGCTTAAATTCAAATTTTGCGCCAACAGATTTTTTACACAATTCACAATTGCCACATTTTAGGAAAAAGCATTTATACGCAAACTTTTTTTTTGTTTTATCGTGAAATGATTTCATGAGTAAAGCCATCGTATGTTACAAACTTAATATTCAACTATGGCATTATTCAAGAAATATTTCAGGATTAGCCAAAAAATTATACGCTTCTACATGATATGTGGTAAATGTTCTGTGGCACATGTGCGTTATGTGACTCTGAAGATGTTTAAAAGCCTGACTGTGGGTTCTTAGTCCATCCATTATTTTATTCTAAAAAAATAAGTAAGATATATCCCGATCGAATTCCTTTAATATATATGTTTTTGAAGTCTTGAGCAATTTGATTCATACACAAGCTAAAAAATCGACGTTTATGCAAGCTAATGTTACAGAACGGACAAAAACTAAAACTTTGTTGGAATTCTTAGTAGAGTAGCATAAATCTAAACAAAATAAAGTAAACACAATACTGCATATCGGATCATTACAGCACACAAACTATTGTAATCTATATCTTCATATTGGTAATGATACATATTAATCTTTAGTCCTTGCAAAAAAGCACTTGACGATGTCACAACTAAGTGACGAAAGGCTTTTTAAACTCACAATATTTCAGATATTCATTTTTGGCAAAGCATTTCATTGTACTCTGTACTCATAGAGTAAAAAGGTATATTAAGTTTGTGCAAATATTTGATATATAAAAGATACTTTCTTCAAATATGCATATTTAGACTTTTTTTTTATCCATAAACAGACGTAGTGTATAAATGTAAAAGTGACAGCCTCTCTATAAAGGGACAACTGCAATACAAGCCTACCACCTTTTTTAAAGTTTTTTATTGGGTGTGTCTTATGTTGAACCTTAAAAACTAAACTAATAGTTCAGATGGCAGTGTTCTCATTTGTTATTAAATAATTATAAATTATTATTATTATAATTATAATTATTATAATAATTGTTAAGCTTCTAAACCACCAAGGCAAGTTTTTTTTTTTTGTATTTTTTCATTTACCATAATTAAAGTAAGCCCATTGGGCAACTAACTAATTCGTAGATACAAATTTGTTTCATATATAATATACAATAAAGCATTTTTCTTCTATGCTTCACACTTTTTGTTTCGTCCTTTCACTTAGCCATTAATAGTAATAACTTGTATAGCCTTAAGTGTTTCTAATGCATAAAGAACTTCTGTTCTTCATACAAACAAATGAACAACAAATTGTCAAAGCAAACGATTTCATTAAACCGACATGCGGGACAATTTCTGAGACATGAAACCCACAACGTGCTTCAGCTGCGTGAAATACTCTGCTCGCTTTCATAGCAAATAGTAATAATTTGTTATACAAGGCGTGCAGTACAGCGCTGATCCAATCGCTGTTTGTGCTCAAAGACACCCACACAACATATTTGCTCGCATATTTACTCTCATATTTACTCGAAAAGCAGCAATATCTGTACGAAAACAAGTGTGCTGCAATCATGCTTATACGACTTTTAAATACGCTGCCAATATTCGCATGGATAATATAGACTTCATTCAATACAATCATCCCTCACTAGATGATCCACAATGTTGCTCGAATTGTATGCTGAAGTCATTAAATATTCTGAAAGGATGAGTTTAAAAAGTTGTCAATGCACTTTAAAAATTCTTGATGTTCGAACTGACAGACAGACAGACAGACAGAGGGACAGGTATATATCAATCCAATCGTTTCTAGAGTCTACACTTTTTCGTGGTCCTATTAAAATCATTATAGAATATAATATTGGGATTGATACAAGTTTGGCTATTGTTCTTACAAACAGCCAGGCAGACATGTCTATATCGAGTCGACTTTTAATGCTCTTCAAGAACTGCATCTGTTACGACTCCCTCTGTCTGTTACCTACTTATGCACAAACTTAATATACTCTTTAACCTTTTGGACACGTTCAGTGGGATTTATTTTCAAAAACGCCACTCAACACTCATCTGGCTCTGGTGACAATTTAATTGATTTTGCAATGTCAATGCAAAATTTATAAAGAATATTTACGCATAAATAATTGAGATATTTATACACAATTATATTGTTTGTATGCGTATTCAAATCAGTACTGCAAAAAAAAATTTTACACGCGCAGTTTTCAGTCACGTATACGCCTTCCGTTATATTTACATATAAAGAATACTCGTGCATCCATCCACGCAACACACAGATACAGTTGATTTAAGTTGAATAATTGCCACAAGCATGCGAAAGTACTTTGATATATAATCTGCTGTTCTAAGTCACTCTTCCTCTCTCTCTGACTTTGCATTGTAGTAAAAGATACATTACGCGTATAACCTAAGGCATAGCTTCGTCTTGCTTGCATAAAATTTTATACCTACATAATTTATTTATGTTATATCCAAAGTGTCAAAGTAGCAACGCAAATGACTTGCCAAGTGTGAAATGCGATTTTATGTCACATTCTCAACTTTATACTTATCTATCTTTTGCACTTTTGAAAGCCTATTTTATATAAGAGAATCTATATTATATATCTGTTACATACATATATGACATGCTAAAGTTTAAGCATATGAGTGGGTGTGATGCCTGATGGCGCAGCTGCAGATGACTGCATTAAATTGATTAATATTAAAAACGTGATATGAAAATTTACACGTATCGGATTTATGAAATAATTTTAAAACAAAATGTGGCAAAGAAAAATACTAAAAATCTCTAATTTATTTGAACCAAACAAAAACAAAATAACAATTCTCTTTCTTTCATAACTTTTTCACTTTCTACACGCGGATTTATGGCCTAATATTTATCACGTTTTCATTCATAATATGTAATAGATAATAAATGTGCAGGTGTTCGTAATCATACGAACAATTGACGCCGTTTATAATGGTTGGTGTTCAGTAAAATCCTTCATTACAACATCAAAGTATTTCGCTTCTTACATTACACACTACATAGAGCATACCTCATACTTTTGCTAAAGTTCAGTATAGTTTATACAAGCGAAGTTTCACAAGTTGTCTGAATTCCGTCCATGTAATTGGCTTTCACATCTGCTTTCAATGGCAGTGAAGCACAAACTTAAATGTATAAATTACAAAAAATTTGAGTTCAGTTAGTGAATACAAGTGGTACATCAAACTTCTTTATAAACTACAAAAACTATCCTTCTTTATAAACTACAAAAACTAGGTTTACACTCGTAATACATCGATATTGTTACTTATGCACAAGTTTTATAATAATAGCATATACTAACACTTATTATTCGCAGCTTTTATAATTACTAAAGTATTGCAAAGCATTCTCTTCACTTCGAGAAACCTTTTACACCCTTGAATTTTGCATTAATTTAAATAATTTAATAAACAGGAATGGAATAAAAAGTGTTTTGTGTGATATATGACGAAAACTATTATTGCTGATTAAATTACCATTTTCTTTTGAAAATGACAAAAAATTTTACTTCGGTAGAAACAAAGCTTAAATACTCTTCCCTCTGGACATTCGCTTATCCATGCTGGAATTTGGTATTGCTTAGCAAATATGCCTGATAGTTAGGGTATCTAAGACTTAATCAAATAAGACTTATCAATGATATAAATTAATTTACTATTTATACAATATCAATTATAATTAATGATTCTTAATGTCCAACCTAATTAAATTCTCTTTTGTATTAAGAACAAATTTCGAACCAATTATTATTAAAAAAAAAAAGAAATGGTTTTATATTAAATACTACAAATCAAAAACTAAACGCATATCCATAGAACGAGATGGCAAATTCAACAATATGCACTATGAAGTATGGGTCAGCTCAACTGAAAAGAAAATATGTTTGATTATAATCAATCGTATCAATTTTTTTTTTTTTCTGGAAAATAAACTGCAGAAAAATTTATCAGAAATTTATCTTGAAAATGGTATGAATTGAGGTGAAAATCTGGTTTGGGTCATCAACTTTAATTTTAATTTAATTAAAAGTTGATAAACAGAATCATTGGATGAAAAGTTTTCCAATGAAAAAAAAAATTGAAAATTTCCGAAAAATAAACTGCAGAAAAATTTATCGGAAATTTATCTCGAAAATGTTATGAATTGAGGTGAAAATCTGGTTTGGGTCATCAACTTTAATTTTAATTTAATTAAAAGTTGATAAACAGAATCATTGGATGAAAAGTTTTCTAATGAAAAAAAAAATCGAAAGTTTTTTTTTATAATTTTTAATTGATTTTTAAGTAAATTTAAATGTTGTTTGCGTTAAAAATGTGAAAAGACATCAAACAAATATGTTCTAATGTTAATAATGATAATGATGTGTTAAAGCTCAAAACACATGACCCTTAAATTTGTTTTTTTAGGCCCTGTACCGAAGGTACAAGAGCCTATTGGTTTTGTGCAAATGTATGTAACAGGAAGAACTAATTGTCGGAGACCCCCAAAGTTACCCCCATTATGGTCAGGAGTGATAGAGGAGTCGATATAGCCATGTCCGTCTGTCCGTCCGTCCGTCTGTCCGTCCGTCCGTCTGTCCGTCCGTCCGTCCGTCTGTATGAACGAAAGGATCTCGGAAAGGGTAATAGATAGAGACTTCGTGTTTTTTGCATTCGACTAGGACTGCTCCGGAATTTCACAAGTTTATTTTAAAATTTTGCCCCTCCCCCCCCCTTCCCCATAAAATCACCCCTTAGGGTAAAAATTTCTTCGGCACAAAAAAAATTTTGTATACCAGTATAAAGTTATCGTCCTTCTAAACCAAAATCAAAAAAGTTCATCAAAATCGGATAATAAATGACGATTTTATAAGCAATTGAATTTGAACGACCCCCCTTTTCTTTTCATTCATATTCGCGCAGTGAGAAGTGGTCATGTGTTTGGTCATAAGCTCGGGAAACATTTAATGTGTTTGTTAAGCGACCTGAACTGGTACAGGGCCTCTTACAGTCGGTTACGCCTGACTGTATTTTCTTACTTGTTTTTTTTTTAAGTTTGACTGAAATAAAGAAACAGGGATTTTTTAGATATGTCGAACTGTAGAATTCATGCTTAACATTTGTCATTTCGTGAATATTTCTAAAAAAAAAAAACAACATACATATATTTCCTTTATTTCGTTATTTTTAAAATATTTTTTTTTTTTTTCTAAAAATTTCATTTCAATTTCCGTTTTTACCTTTTATTCTCTGGCCGAGCATTTGTCGCCGAGATATCGATGATTGAAAACAAAAGGATTCTTTTTTATTAAAAGTCTAATACTTCGATAAAAAATTATCGTAACGAAATTTACAAACATAAAGAAAATATCAGCAGAATAAAGAATCTATCTGGTCTTTTACGTCTAATACGCTAAACCAATCGATATGAATTAGATAGTTGGGACAATGGAAAAGAATATAAGGTGCACCCCCACCAAAATTTGACATATATTTCTATCGATTTGAGGTACAGAGTTGAAATTCGATGGACATGATGATGGGATAGGGAGAAGTAATCCTGATAAGTTTGGTCCAAATCATAGGGGCCACCATATAAGCAAATACACTAAAAAAAAATTTTTTCCTGAAATTTAGGAATCATTACCTAAAACAATTTTTTTTACCTAAAACAGAAATTTAAGGTAAAATTTTGCCTAAAAATGAATTTTAAGGAAAAAGTTTCCTAATATTTAAAAAAAAATTTTAATTTAGGTCATAAAATTCATTTTTAGGCAAAATTTTACCTTAAATACCTGTTTTAGGTAAAAAAAATTTTTTTAGGTAATGATTCCTAAATTTTAGGAAATTTTTTTTTTTTGAGTGTAGACAAAGTTTGTCATATCTTTGAGTCCATTTGAGATGCAGAGATGAAATTTGGAATACACGTTAATGGGAAAAGGTGAAGTAACATATTTTAGTTAAAATTGGAAGGGGCGATAACCCGCCTGCCATATAAGGCATGAACAAATTTAGTTATATGTTCGAAGCCTTTTGTAGTGCAGAGATGAAATTTGGAATACATGTTAAGAGGATGAGGAGAGTTAACCTGTTAAGTTTGGACAAAATCGGAGGGGCGGAAAAGTAATTAGATATGCTACTTTTTTTTTGGAAGATCCGCGGAAGAAGTCGCGGGTAAAGCTAGTAATTTTATGAAGTTTCCTCAAAATCGGTTCTGATAATACCCCGCTCCCATATAAGCCATAAACAAAATTCGTTGAATCTTTCCAGCCATTTGAAGTGCTGAGTTGAGTTGATGGAAAAATTAAAAAAATCTTTGCATGTGGTATAAATGTTAATGGGATCGATAGAAGTATGGTCCATTGGACAAGTCTACAAAGATTGACAATATTATGCGCAGGCTAAGCCGCGGGTTCAGCTAGTCTATTATATAGCTTTATTCGTTTTAAAATATTTTTATAAAGTTTGTACTTATTTTACATTTTATTTATACACTTAATAAAAACTTTTGGTGGTCGAGGGATGGCAAATGTATTCGATCCACAACTAATGGCACGGAACGACAACTTGTTCAATGTCTCATCAACAACAGACAGAAAAAACTTTTTCTGTTCCATTTTTAAACAAGTTCAACACGTTCCGTCCAACTCCATTAGTTTTCCTACTTTCGAAGTGGCAGACAGTTTTGCCATTTTAGCTTTTTTTCTCCGCTTAATCTAGCTTTTTTCAAAAGTTCGATTGCGGATAAAATTAAAAAACAGTTGGAAGTGAGAATTATTGTTTTTTTTTAAATTTACGTTTAGTTTGTTTTTCACGTTTTTTATATGATTTAACCAAACTTTTTCAAAATGTACAAACCAAATATAAAGTTCAAATCTCTATCGGAGAAGCATCATCATGAATTGCAGACGGAGTTTATGGCTATTCTTAATTTGTGCCAAATGTTTCAATATCTGGATCCAAACACAAAGTTAATGAAGAAAAATTTTACCTTACAGAAATCTAATGATACTTGTCAGAAATCAATCTTTTCAGCAGTTTCGGAGCTTTTCACCCTTACTCATTAAGGAGAAAAAAATTCATTATAAAGTAGCAAAAATAGTAAAGTTTTTATACAACTTATCAAACAGTTATATGCTACAAGCATCAAAAAAAAAACATCTAGACAGACGGACATATATACGACAACTCAACTAGTACTCTCTTAGACTAGTACCTTAGTGGTCCTCAGCTCCATCGTAACATTTCTACGCAAATATCACTCTTAGATTTTAAGAGGAACTATCAGCCATATCCGGATATTTAACTTAAAAGTTATATTGAGGTTATACTAATTATACGAATCATTACCACTGAAAAATAAATTAATATGTTTTGAGTTTAAGCGGTTTTTGATTATCGGAATGATAAAAATTGACGCTTATTCCGTGGTAAAGGTGAATAAAGTATTCATAAAAAGCTTAGGAAATGGGTGTTTCTGCAACGTTTTATTTTCAAGGTGGCAAGCACTGTTTCTATTTCCAATATTTACCCTCAGAAATTCTAACAAAACTTCTCTAAACATCAAAAATAAAAAAAAGCTTCTTAATTGAAGATGATATTTTAGTTTAGATCCGTTTCGAATCCGTTTTCAAAAGCTTAGTGCTTCAGCTACTGCGTTAATTAGATCTTATTGAATAATCAATAAGTTGAGGTTGCAAAAAAGCAAACTCTTTCTACCCAACTATTTATTTTGGTGAAGACGTAGAATGGTAACGTTCCAATTATAAAGCAGTTTAGGTGTGCAAAAGTAGCAAACATCCATTCATTCATCCTCATAAACTTTCGCATTTAAAAAATATGATAGAATAGGTTTCATGTTATCTGTGAAGAGTATAATAACTTTTCACGAAAAATTTTAGTAAATAAAATCTTTTCAAGATACTTTTATTTGCTGAGTTTGCTGTCCACAAACTGAATGTAAAAAGTTTAAAAGAAAATGCACTTTTGAAAGCTTTTTGTGTTTTAATTTATATGCAAACTTTCTTGGCAAATAGAAACTTATGTGAATTATTATAAACAAGTAAGGAAATACAGTCGGGCGTAACCGACTGTAAGAGGCCCTGTACCAGTTCAGGTCGCCTAACAAACATATTAAATTTTTCCCGAGCTTATGACCAAACACATGACCACTTCTCACTGCGCGAATATGAATGAAAAGAAAAGGGGGGTTGTTCAAATTCAATTGCTTATAAAATCGCCATTTATTATCCGATTTTGATGAACTTTTTGGATTTTTGCTTAGAGAGACGTTATCTCTATATTTTTTTGTGCCGAAGAAATTTTCACCCTAAGGGGTGATTTTATGGGGAAGGGGGGAGGGGCAAAATTTCAAAATAAACTTGTGAAATTCCGGAGACAATCCTAGTCGAATGCAAAAAACACGAAGTCTCTATCTATTACCGTTTCCGAGATCCTTTCGTTCATACAGACGGACAGACGGACGGACGGACAGACGGGCGGACGGACAGACGGACGGACGGACAGACGGACATACGGACAGACGGACATGGCTATATCGACTCCTCTTTCATTCCTGACCATAATGGTGGTAACTTTGGGGGTCTCCGACCATTATTTCTACCTGTTACATACATTTGCACAAACCCAATAGGCTCTTGTACCTTCGGTACAGGGCCTAAAAACTGCAAAGATTTAATATTAAGATGTATAAATTTGCTGAGAACAAGTGCAAACAATATCCTAGTAATTTATTTAAACAATTTTAATTATAGATCTTCGCACAACATCAAATATTGAGATACATTCTTCACAAGACAAAAGATATTGGTTGACTATTATACAAAACGCAATGCGCCAAAAATAAGCAGCAGCCGCTCCAATCATCATTAAAAGCGTTTAATACAAAATCAACGCCACCAACAGAGTTACTAGTAATTGCTACCTAATCGAATATGCTGCAGACTGAAATTATTGATCCAGATGTCGCAGTGACCGATTAATTTCACATCTCAAACAAATGGTGAATATCTCCGCTGAAAATTTGACAATTTTGTTCGGTAATGTACAGAACATTAAAGATGCTAATAACGAAGCTGTAGATAAGCTGGCGGCGCAACACTTGAATATAAGCGACCACATCGGTAGCGGCGATGGCGACACGCCCATCTACTTGCTACTCACAATCACCGCCTGCTATGCGCTCATCCTTGTTGCCGGTGTGCTGGGAAACCTAATTACATGTATTGTCATTTGGCGAAATAATTTTATGCACACAGCCACAAATTTCTATTTGTTTAATTTGGCGGTATCGGATCTTATACTATTGTTATCGGGTAAGTACAAAATGTGAGAAAATAGTTATATAATATTGGAAGCATGATAAACGGTTTTAAGAAAAACAGAGCACTGCTCGTGGGTATTTCTTCATGTACCAGTGGCATTCAAGATCACAGTTGACAAGAAGATATTTTGCACAATGTCAAGACGCTTGTTTCAACACATTTATATTCATTTATGAAATCGTTTATTCCCTTATAAACCAGTAAAATGATGGTTTAACCAACGAATGAAACGGAATAATCTGAATTTTTGCTCAAATCTATATTTTGGCATTGTTAATTGTGGAGTTTAAAAATTCTCTACGATATACGCTTCAAACAATTTGTTATACGTTTAACCGTTTTTGTGATAGACCACGAAAAGTACGGAGCGCTCAGACATACATGCTAAAGCGCAACGTCAATCGTGAATTCGGAAGAAGACGATGATGACTCTACGGTATGGCATGTGTGGCTGAACGCTCCGTACTTTTCGTGGTCTATCTCAAAAACGTGCAAAAGAAAGCATAAAAGTTTATAGCCTTTTTTTACTAAATTGATCAATAAATCTTTTATATGCAGGGTCTGGTTTCTGAATCCGAAATAATTGTTCGGATGTGCTCAAATCTAAGCATTGAACCTTGCTAGTTATTTCAATTTCAAGCACTCCCCACTTCAGTATTCTTGTTTGTTTTTTTAGGTTATGTAAAATTCATAAATTAGGAAACAACATTTTTTGGTTTGCCACTTTAGACTTAATTACATTTTAGTCCTGCCAATTTTTTATTGTGTTTGATTTAAATCTATGCGCAATTTCTTGCAGTTAATTTTAAAATATTTTAAATCATATTTTAAATTTCTCGCAGGTATGCCGCAGGAGCTTTACAATTTATGGTATACTGATTCATATCCCTTCACCGATGCCATCTGCATAATGGGCAGCGTTTTGGCAGAAACAGCGACCAATGCGACAGTGCTGACCATAACAGCATTCTCAGTGGAACGTTATATAGCAATCTGTCATCCATTTCGGTGCGTCAGCATAATGAGTCTAACTAAAAACTAACCAACTAAAAATGAAAAATTATTTTATCCATTTTTTCGCACTAAAACAGCCAGCATACCATGTCGAAGCTATCGCGTGCCATTAAATTTATATTTGCCATTTGGCTAATGGCCTTGCTACTTGCTCTACCACAAGCTATGCAATTCTCAGTAATGCCACAGGAAGGCGGCTACTCATGCACGGTAAGTAAGCATAGAATTAATTGCCATTAATATTTAAACTAACATAATTGCCTCAACTATTATTTTAAACCTACTCGAACATAGATGGAGAACGATTTCTACGCGCATGTTTTTGTCCTTTCTGGCTTCATATTCTTCTGTGGTCCCATGACCGCCATCTGTGTGCTCTATGTGCTTATAGGAGTCAAGTTGAAGCGTAGTCGACTGTTGCAGTCACTACCACGACGCTCTTATGATATTAACCGTGGTCTAAATGCGCAAACCAGAGTCATCAGAATGTTGGGTAGGTGAGTTGAGAAGTGAGCTCGAATTTGTATTAAAAAAAAAGAGTTTTTAATTTAAGTTAATTATATTTCAACTGTATTAATATACAGTGAAGGACATTCAAATATTTTATTTTTTAATTTTAACTATTTAACATTATAAATAAAAATATATTCAAGAAGTGTCAACAAATAATAAATCCCTGTTGGAATCTGATGGATGTTTTTGGTAGTAACACCTGGGAATTTTTAGAAAGCTGATATTAACTATATTAAATAAGTTTTTCAAAATCCGAACAGATTATGGCTTTTAATATATGTATGTTAAGCATCCGTTCTCAAAAAACCATCAAAATAAAACGATTTTGCAAAGAAAAACAAAATATGAGTTCGGACAGCAACAAAATATATTCGACATACTTTTAGAGTCTTGTGCAGCACACATACGGAAAAGGCAGATGCTTTTGCTGGAGTTCTTGAAATACTTTTCACACCATTTAATCTGGCTGCCCCTGATAATGTTGCCGAGACACTAAATATTTTAAAGTATGCCCATTCCGAAAACCCCCATATAGGCCGATTAATTAACTTCCGACCTACGTAAAAAAATTGGAAAAAATATTTCTTAGTCGAATGATAGAGGTAACAGCTGTGTAGTCATACTAACCCACCAATTTGACTCAAGCGCTCTATTTGTTTACAATTAAAATAAGTTTCCTCAATGATTACCTGTTAGATCGACAAGTTGATACATAGATATGCGCAACTTCATTCAGCATTATAGATGAACATGGATAAATCGATTTGTCTCATCGATCGAGAATATATATACTTTATAGGGTATCCCATTTTCAATGCGTTACAAACTATTTGATGAGCTGAAAGATACAAGAACGGTGGTGAAGCCCTTCGCAAGACGTTCCAGATTGTGTATTTAGCAAATGGTCTAATGGTCACAAACAGTGGACATGTCCGTCCACGAAATCAAATATAAAGTGACTGTATAGAAAAAGTTGTTCATACATAATTCTAGATATACGTGTTGGATTTCGACTAGAGCTACCCCTAAAACTTGAGGAATAACACCCCGTGACATTTATATGAAGCATGAAAAACCAAAAAATTATGTTTAAATTTGTTATTTATTGACATATGGCAACTTATTCCAGTAAAACAAAATGAAGTTGACTTAGCTTCAGTGTTTCTAAGTTTAAAACCACATTAATCCATTTTTCAATATGACCAAAACTTCGGTTCCACCGAATATATTCGAATGACTTATTCAATACCAAAGTAGTTGAAACTGAAATACCATTTCTCGGCTCTTTACCTCCGTAGCCATATATTTCGAGATATCTGTAGCAAGCCCCAAGTTTCTGATGTAATTATTCAAACTCATTTGATTAAATATCTTTATAGGTTTGCCATCTGTTTATTTCGGAAAATATTCCTCGTCTTCTTGTTCTTCCTGACAATGTTCTGGTTCACCCTCACTATGTTGGATCCGTTGAAGAACTGGATATCATAATCTTTTATCTTCTTTTCATTCCAACGTCTCAGCATGTGATAACAAGAGCTACCAGTACTTTCTGGACTAATATCTTTATTTTCAGCAGAAAACACACATTTAAAACATGAACGTTTGTTTGTTCACTTCATATTTTTCACAAACAAAACAGATTATGTTCTTGTCCCGGAAACAATGATGATTGTTTGGTTTGTAATTACTTCTTGTAGCTTCATAGTCCTTATCAGTCCTTATAAAAAACTACGGTCGATGATGAAGATGACCAACCGCCGATGTTGGGATTCCGAGACCCTGTATCGGAAAACACATCACACTTGTGTCTGGCATGACAACATCATGCCGTTTACCCGGTGACTCTGCCAGTACGGATTCGTTGTCTACCATTACCATGTGAAGCATTTGAGTAATTGAATTACAACTTCATCTATATTGGGTAGACATGCCATTTTGTTTTGAGCTGAGGCTATCATTCATGTCTATTTGGCGAAAGAAGAGACAAAAACATTTTCCTATTTTAACAGCAATCCCATCTAAGTAAAGCTAAGAGTGAAGCAAATATAAGGTAAAGGCTCGTGCCGCGTCTTATATACTCTAGCAGCAGACTCGCCTGCGAGAAAAATGTGATGAGAGCGCAACCAACGAAACGCTCACTCCAAGAATAGTAAAAACAGCAGGTTTATCTCAGAGGTGGCCAATGGGACCGTGATAGCCGTTTTCCAAGACGGCTAGGACTTGCATGTCTCGGATTTCCGTCGTTGAGTAATTGAGCACACTAGGAATAGTTTGGTGGGTTCATGACAAGTAGTTGAAGGGAAGAAAGTAACACGCACTCGACACTCATGGTAAGACTTAGATATCAGAATTTTTGAGTTTTTTTAAGGTTATGTCAAAAACCTGACGTGATCATATATAATCAAAGTCTGACCTCGAGCTCAGAACTTAAAACTTTTTTTTTGTGCCTGTGTGATACTGTAGTGACTCGGGCAGTTACACCAACCCACTACAACCAATTGTTCTCCCTACAATTGCCACCAACGATATCCATTATAACAATATGAAAACGATATCAATTGATGATAGTTATCACTCTAGCGATATATTCGAAGAAGAACCGTCCGATTAGTCTTTCCGCACAAGTTCCGCGCAAAACTTAGAGGTTCCTAATATATTTGTTGATATCATAAGAAAATTTACACAGTGAAGTTAGTTAGAATGTAAAGCTGTACAATAACAGCACGTTCGACTTGAGTAACGCTTCAAAGTCCGATGCGAGAGTCACTTGTTATTCAACGTGTTTGAAATGGTAAGTTCAGCTTTACATGCTGATAACTGTTTTAAAAATGCATCCAAACTTTTCAGATATTGTTAGCTATACTTGGGGTACGGTTGCATGCGTCTGCATGGTACTGTATTATTAATGATCAGCTAGAAATATTTTTCATAGATTTATATATTCTTTAAAGCATCTTTCATTTGATTCTAAGAAATGTTTATGCAGCTATAAGTGTATACAAAATTTATATTCAAACAAGCATATTCTTAATATAGAAATATAAATTTGTATATTACCTGTACATATATATCTTGTACACACCTTAAAAGTGCAGAGTAATAGCTGTGCAAATAAATTAAAAAGTTTCATCATTTTATTAAAAGTTGCATCGTTTAACTACCCACACTAATTTGTACATACAGGGTGCATCAACAAAGCTATCAAAAAAATATTTTATTTAATAAGATTTATTTGTGAACATTAACATAATTTTTACACCAATTCTCCCATGCCTTACATACCATCTCTAAAAAAGGTCCTCGTTTGAAGCTGTTGTCTTAACCGATTAGATAGCTTCATTGTTGTCAAATGATATCTTAAAATATGACCACAGGAGATAATAAACATCCAATCCATTTAATTCTTATACTCCTCGGGAAAAAGTTGTGAGCCAGAGCTTGGTCGTGGCTGTTGATTAGTTTTGCCAGAAATTTACAGACGCTCAGATATGTGTGCCATTAGTTTGGGGTAACAATTTGAGTAACTACAGTTTGTTTTGACCATAATTTAAGGAAGTGATTTCGTAATATAACAACATCGAAATACTTTAAAATAATAAAACTTTAAAATAATAAAACAAATAATTGCTAAAAGTTTACAAAACCCGACTACAACCAAACCAATAACATATTAACCAACTACTGGAGTAAGCAAGAACTAAATCCGAATTATAACACTTTGACATTGTTAGGCCCTGTACCGAAGGTACAAGAGCCTATTGGTTTTGTGCGAATGTATGTAACAGGTAGAAATAATGGTCGGAGACCCATCAAAGTTAACCCCATTATGGTCAGGAGTGATAGAGGAGTCGATATAGCCATTTCCGTCTGTCCGTCATTCCGGCTGTCCGTCCGTCCGTCTGTATGAACGAAAGGATCTCGGAAACGGTAATAGATAGAGACTTCGTGTTTTTTGCATTCGACTAGGACTGCTCACGAATTTTACAAGTTTATTTTAAAATTTTGACGAACGAAAACAAGTATCTACCTCTAGAAGCTTCTGCGATCTAGAACGAAAGAAAAGATGGATATAGCTATATCGACTCGACCTTCGATGCTGAACAAGATTATGTATATATATATTTTTAGGGTCTTTTTCGGCTCTTTTTGTCTGTTACATACAATTGCACAAATTTAGTATATGCTTGGCCCAAAGGGTTTGACTTATTGATGGCCACACAGAGCGAATGTCACAGTCTACCCCTGACTATCCCTCTTCAAATTTTGTTCACCTCAGGCTTGTTTAAGTCATTCATTAGTATCTGTTGTTCTGTCTTGAGTTTTGTGCAGAACTAGCTCGCTCACCATTGCAGACTCTATTGATGCCCGAAGCCACCTAATGTTGCGTGCGCTGTAAAGCTGAGGGTCTCGCAACATACATATATATATTTCATATATTTTAGAATGCACCCTGTATGAATAAACAAACAAACGAAAATTCGTTAGCACTCTCCACGGCAACATAAATTTTCAATTATATGCTAAGAATTATTGCCATCGCAAATGCTTCATTGCACATTAAATGCCCACACGTTTGCACAGTAATATCTTTTCCTTTTTCGTACAGAAAAGTTTACAAATACATCTAAAACTCCTAAATATAAAGTAGCAAACTGCAAACTGGACTTTAATATGAAACATTGCTTATTGCGTACTAAAATAGGACATTTTGATTTTAAACATAAATTTAATAGATACGTGTATAAACCAAAGAACACATTTACTTATTTTCGATAAAGCCAAAATTTTTAATACACTACACTTTTAGGCACATTCGGTGAAGTCGATTTTCGACTTATCCCAAACAAAAATTTCCAACCTCATCAAAGTGCGGCTTATCTCGCAAATAAACTAAAAACATTAGCGTGTAGTTGGCGCAGTGTCTTAACACAAAAACAGTAATCTGTCATTCCTACCAAAAAGTATTAGCATTAGTTATCAAAAATAAGCTGCGATTGAAAGAAATACATCAGATGCGAAACGAAATAGAGCCGAAATATCAGCCGAAAGGCCTGAACAACGTGAAGTGCATTTGGAATCAAATAGGTTGAGAGCGATAGTCAATAGCAGTAGAAACACTCGAACAACATGAAGCACGTCTGGAATAAGTTCGAATTAGAGCTACCTCAGCAAGCGCTGCATGAAAACCGACTTGACTGTAATCAATCGGGACAATGAATCGATTTTCAGATAAATTTCCTTTTTTCCAGCAAGTGCTTTTTTTTTTTTTTGTGTAGTAGCTCACGCTGGGTATCTGCTATTTATTTATGTAAAAGGTTGCAGTAAGAAATGAGACTCCCTGGAGAATTAATCGGTTTTTATACCCACATATAAGAATAAATCCAATTCGTCACACGTCAGCAAGTCAGTTTTACAAATAAAAAACAGAGAGATGAAGAGAGAAAAAATAATTAGTTGTATACACTCCTATAAAATGAACTTCGGCTATTTCTAGTGGAGCTAGAAATATCGTCACGATATTGTAATACTAGTTTTCATTATCCTTTAACTTCGTCATGCGCTTGTTCAATATTTTAGAAGGACTAACCAATACTAAACAAACATGTTCATACATAAACACAAATTTAGAATTTATTTGGTTTCAATTGTAAGTCCCGATGCCTCTTAGAGAAGTGGAGTAAGCACATTCATTGAATACAAGTGATCTATAGAAATCGGAGAATCTAAATATTTCAATTTGTAGGCTGTATCTATTATAGTCTCCAAGCTCTCGATTTTCAAACGGAAAGGCCGTCTGTCCGTCTGACATGAGTATATCACCTCGCTTTTTTATTGCTGATCAAAAATAATTATACTTTGAGAGATCAGCCACATTGAATGTATTTATTCATTTTTTATTTTTATTTTTTTCATTTCTTTCTTTCTGCCTCGTGGGGTAACCACGATGTTTTCTTGTATCTTCAAGAAAACGACTGAATTTATTTAATTTATTTGTTTAGAAATCTGCCTGCAAAATTGTGGTAATTCGATACTAGCTGTAAGTAGTTGTAGAACGCTCATACGCTTTTAATTCAGCACCAAACACACTCCTTAGTCTAGTGTCATAACAGCACTAGCATCGGATTTAGGTCTGGCTAATTTAAAAAAAAAACACTATTCAGACTCGGAATCACTCATCCTTAGATGCATTTGCTATGCTATTGTATGAGAGATTTTTGTTGTTTTTCAGGCCCTGTACCGAAGGTACAAGAGCCTATTGGTTTTGTGCAAATGTATGTAACAGGTAGAAATAATAATCGGAGACCCCCCAAAGTTACCCCCATTATGGTCAGGAACGATAGAGGAGTCGATATAGACATGTCCGTCTGTCCGTCTGTCCGTCCGTATGAACGAAAGGATCTCGAAAACGGTAATAGATAGAGACTTCGTGTTTTTTGCATTCGACTAGGACTGCTCCGGAATTTTACAAGTTTATTTTAAAATTTTGCCCCTCCCCCCTTCCCCATAAAATCACCACCAAGGCTCGGGATACATTTAATGTGTTTGTTAGGCGACCTGAACTGGTACAGGGCCTCTTACAGTTGGTTACGCCTGACTGTATTTTCTTACTTGTTTTTTTGTTTTTTTTTTTTGTCTCAGCTAGAAACGCCGAATTTGGTATATTTTACTTCAATCCTAATAAAATATTTCATAAAGGTCCAAATCAGACGACTAAAAGTGATAAACATCTTACAAAAAATGAGTCAATATAGATATATGTATCCATCTGTCTGGCTGTCCGTATAAGCATCATGAACTTGAAGACTATAAACGATAGATTCTTCAAGTTTAGATATTAAGACTCCCAAAGCTGCAAAAAATTGTATGTAGATTACTCGCAGTCCCAATGCTTCGTTTAATTAATTCACCCTGGGATAATAGGGTCTTCAAATAGCTTTTCCACTTAAAATCTTAAGACTGGGTTCTCGTCATCTCGTCCGTCAAGCTGATCAAAAATAAATACATATATTCTATACGGACTTCCTATGATGTGTTGCATACCCTGTGACATACTCTTAATATGTACTTTCAAACTACGTCTGGGGAGTACAAGAATCTCATGTTACTACCAAATATTTAATTAATTGCAATCTTTTCCGTTATCGCTTTATATCTACTCTTCTATTTATTTATAATCTATTTTTATATTTTTTATTTTCATTCTTAACAGTCGCTGTTGCCGTTGCCTTCTTCCTATGCTGGGCGCCTTTTCATGCACAGCGTTTGATGGCCGTATACGGTTTATCACTGATTAATTTCGGCATAGACCGGCAGAACTTTTACGATTACTTTCGCATACTTGATTACACTTCCGGTGTGCTCTACTTCCTGTCGACATGCATCAATCCATTGCTGTACAATATTATGAGTCATAAGTTTCGTGAAGCGTTCAAGGTGAGTGTGTATGCGAGAGTAAGTTGAAAGGTGCTTTCAAAATCTAAGAAACTGTAGTTATTAAGCAGATGTATATCTACTGAAATTTTTTTAGCAATCTGTCCTATACTTTGAGTTTGAAAGGGCTTTTCAATGTGCTGGCGTATCTTGGAAATAAAATAAAATAAAATAAATATTGAACAAAGTTCAAGTATATTAAGCTACCTGCTACTCACTAAACCATTATTTGTTTTGGCAACTGTCCAATCTATTTGGCTGTCATCTATTACAGATTACATTGACGCGACAATTTGGTCTATCGGGCAGCAAGCAACAGAGTCAACATTATAACTACAGCGCAGTGCTGCGCCAGAATGGTTCAATGCGTTTCCATACAACTGTGAACAACAACGCCCTCGAATCGTATGGCTCCTATCGTGTAGTACAGTTTCGATGCCGTGATCCTACTCATCAACTTTCACTACAGGATAGCATACGTACTACAACAACCACAACAACAATTTCCAGTATGAGTGGTGGATTGCTATACGGCGTGTCTACTAGCGGAAATGGCGGCAGCAGTCGTCGTTCATCGCATCGCAACCGTTGCATTTCTGTAACCTTACCTAAAAATGGCGCAGACTCTCGTAGTGTTATCCTGCCACATCGCAAACTGCAGTCACAGAACTCGCAGCTATCGTCGGTGGGTGATGCCAACTCATTGCTTGAAGCGGATGTGGCTGACCTTAAACAACAACATTTTCCGAGTGCTTCGTATCGTGCAAAGCGTTCAAGGCTTAATGGTGAGAATTACACTGGTTCTATTACTACGAGTACCAGTGACGCCAAACCACTTGAGACGCATACTGAAGCTATTTTATCTAGCACCATTGAGACTGCTGCAGCCAAACAGCCGAAGGCATCAGATATCCTGCACAATAGCCAAGTAACACGTTCACGTCTCAAACTATCACGCATCATCATGGGCCGTCAACATGAAGCAACACAACAGCATTCGATCCGCAAAGCCTCGCCACGCATTGAACAACAATTGCCGCTGCCGATTTGTGATGAATTGCAGATTCATATGCAACATAAATCGAATACAAAATTGGAGAATATTGCAGAGAAATTGCATTTGCGGCGGCAGAAAACGCGTACTAAAAAATGTAAAAAGAAGCAAAAGCCACACATTGTGGAAATGAAAGCATCGCAACCGCAAATCGAAAAATATACAAAGCCACTGGAGAATGGCAGCACCGAGTTGGAGTTGAGTCTGCAACGTGGTAGCTTTTGTAGTTACGATGGTAGTAGTTCTAATTCTATGTAATGGAACAATGGCAAGGCACTGAGTTCGCCGCCAAGTATCCTGAGAAACATTCACTTTTTGAGTAGTTTTTTGTTAAGCTTGTTAGTGCAACATTTTAAATGGCAAAGCCAATGGAACTTTTATTAAATAAGCTGTTATGGGCTTCTTTGAGTACTTCCATTTTTCGTTATTATGTAAGTTTAAATTTGTACAAAATATTTCTAGTTATTATAGTTAAAACTTTGTCGTAACGTTTATTGGTAAATTTAAATCTTCAAGCTAGTATATAGTAAAAATGTTTCTAATTAAAGTTTTAACTCAAAAAATGTAAAACTTCAGATTTGTTTACAATTTAAAAAGAAAATCAGGCGTAAGTATAACACATGAGAGTGCAAAATAAAACATTCAACAATTTTTCAGAATTAAGTACTCTTCATGAATCAACACAACCAATGTGATAAAATTTGATTAGATATCCAATAAGAGTCGGTAATTATGATTCTTTGGTAATTATGATTCTTTGGCGAAACGAAATTTATTTAGAAGATATTAAATACACAACATGACTTTTAACTAATATTGAACTTCTATTGACATAGAAGTATGAAATGCGTTATTCTGTTTTAAGGCATTATTGAAGTTTGTGATTTTCCAACCGTCGCAAAACGTTGAAGGAACGTTCAAAAAGAATTTTCTGATGCTGAAATCGTCATTATCAATGTTCATTACCAGTCGTAAAAATAACTGTACTTACTCACCCTTCTAGCATATTCTTTGGCAGTGTTTGTCCTCGAAACACCTCTTCAATATAATCAATGAGAGTCTATGCTACAGCGCCATACAGAAGGACCGGTACTATCAGCATCTTGTATATCTAAATAATTCTTCAAACTAATTCTAATAATAATTCTAAGCCCAAAAAAGCATCTGTCTCCAAGCATGATTCTGTCCCCGATCTTCAGGTTATCGTTATTGATGCTGTGCATTTTCTATAGACAAACTTTTGTTCAACACTGAGTTAGAGATTCTCTGTCGTTCGAAATATTCCTAGATGTGATGAAGGCTTGCTCGAAAATATTTCGTGTTTCGTACGATCTTCGTGACTGCTTTTATTTCTAAGAACGCCTTATTAACTCACTGTTCTTGAGGTAGATCGAGCTAGATAAAATCTGTATATATGGGCATTGGCATATGATGTTCTCATCCACAAAATAATATATTGTTGTGAAATTTTGTGTAGCCGAGCGGTTTGCTTATGATGTTGGGGTTTATTTGATATGGGGATAACTAACTAACTACTAAATTTCAATTAAGTTTAAAGAAATTAGAGCTTACGCTCGCCCGGCTGACTACTGCCGTTTTTCTAGCAGTTGGTTAATGAGCTAATAATAACGATGACTAATAGCTACTAATTATTAAGCCGCCAATAATTATTCGCTGGGTAAACGGCTGTTTAAGTTGCAATCAGGAGGACAAACAAATGTCAACTCAACTGTCCTGCTCCAAAAAACAGACTGACACTGTTCCCGTTTATAATAAAAATTGTGCAGCAATTCTGTCGCAGTTAGTTGCTGCCGTCGCTGACGCTGCCGAATCGGAATATTCGTTTTCCAACCGTTTTGTCTCTGCCACCGTTGATGCGCTGCTGCTTCACTGTTTACAGTTGCCCTCTCGTTTGCTTTGTTCTTGATCTAATCGAAGCCACTGTCACCGTTGAACTTTTTGTTCCGTTTTGCCAGTGCAATGACCCGCGCCCAACAGTGCACGTTCAGTCCAGGACTGATCGTAACAATATCGTAAGATAGCACATTACCTTGCTTAAAACTTTTTTTGGTTTCAGAAGTTCCTTCCTATCCTGGTAACGAATAATAGTGGCAGGGATACTTTTCGATTCGGCGTGTCAAAAGCAGCTTTATAATCGACATATATGGAGCAGCGCAACATTATCAATTAGGGGTGGATGCTGAATGGTCTTCCATGAAACAGCACCTAAGGAAAGGCCTTGTAACGGTATTGGTGGAAATTTAAAAACAAATAATGCGGGCCCAAATTGCCCTTTGGGGGAGGTAAAAATGTGATGAGGAACATTTTGGGTTATTTTTGAAGGAAATCAAAAGGGGCATAAAGGGTTAAAAACACAAACCAAATTTTTTTTTTTAAATTTTTTTTCTATAAAATATTAATTTAATTTATTTACGATACACAGTTTTAATTTTTTAGAAATTCTTCACAAAAAATTCTTTTGCAGTTTTAAAATCCGTTAATTCGTTTAAAAATTATGGGGATTCGAAAATTGTTTTGCAAAAAAGTTTGACTTCTGTGGCAACCCTGCAACATTTTTTATTTCAGTTTTCACATATACTACAAGATATATAACTGCCAAAAAATTAAGATATTTTTTCCAGAGAATGCCTCATATAAGAGTTGTTTTTGTTAAACTTAAAAGATTTGTCGTAGTGTGAATACTTTGTCACAAGTCGACCTTTTTGGTCTGAAGCAAATCTGGTATTGTCCTATATTAAAGATGGATGCAGCCTTTTACACAGAGCGCGTAACCGAATTTTAAATCCGATTGATATAATTGATGTAATCAGCGGGTTGTACTTTTTTTAAGATAGAACAAAGAATACAAACATACGTACATGCATACTACTTATCAACTCTTCAGGTGGTAGCTCATCCCAGCCGATCTTATAGTGTTCATGCTCCTTTTTATTACTCCTGAAAGACGCTTCTCGTCGTACTATTAGTTAAATGACTGATAACCCATGACTTATTACCTCAGAAAGGTTTTCCGGAACAGTCTGCTGTGATAAAAGTTTCCCACATTTAGCTTTCGTTGATTGCTGCAACAAGATAATGGTCTGAGTCGATATTGTGACCAAGTAACGTTCGCAGGTTCAGCATCAAGGTCAGATCAAGATCGAAAACCTCAATTCGAAATATTTATGATCTCCAACTGATCTTAAAAGGTTGGTTCATCATTTTTATTATATTGTAAGCAAAAGGATTTGAAAGTATTTTTAATGCATTCAAGTTGGAATTATTTCATTTTTGGTTGATAAATAGGACAATCTGCTAGAATATGCCTTACGGCTAGGTTAGAGGTATAGGTTTGGTAAATAGAGGGAAAATTATATACAATATGTAGTTGTGAGTTTATTGTGTGTGACCTGACCGGAGTCTACTAAACTTGATGACATTGAGTCCAGATATAATTTCTAGTTTTATGTAGTTACATTGTATCACGGTGGTTCTATAGTAGTTGAAGTTTTTGTAATGTTGTGAGGTATTTTTTCAGATTTTTCGCAAATCTAAAATATTTTCATTCTGGTTATATTTGCTAAAAGCTTCTACTATTAAACAAAGTATACACTTGGCCGTCCAAGCCAGGGCTTAAAAATAAATTAAATTTATTCAATTCAATTTGCTGCAAGTTAAGCGTATGTTATCCGTTGCTGTTGAAGTTTCAACAAATAAAACTAATTGAATTGGTTCAAATATTTCGTCCCACAAAAACCCACACGCAAAACCAACAAATATTTAAATTGTATATATTTAAAATGGCAAGTGAATCTGTAAAAGCCATGTGTTGCCGATTTAAATTAAAACTAATACCACAAATTGTCAAGTCATTTGTGGCAAACAAGACCACAGTGAAATTAAATTTAAACTTTGCGAAAGTCATATTGTGGATTTAGTTTTATTGCACTAATTTGAAATATTTCGCAGTGTTTGTTAGTTCAGTAAAATACAAATCTCTGACCATTGGCATGAATGAACGCAATTTCAATCGCTTCTGAATATTTTTAAGTTTAGAATATAATTAATTTGTCTTCTACATACTTGTATATTGACATAAAGTATTGTTACTTGACTTCGTTCCTATGGATAACTGGGATGCTTAGAAGTAACTGCCTCAAAGGCCATGTTAAACCAAAATCGAATTTAGCTAAAATTGGCAACTGACGTGCGAAGCTATAAATAACTTTTGCAGTTCAAATCCAAACAGTGAATGACAAAATTAAGAATTATTAAGCATTATTCAGACGGTAGAATATATTCGACTCTCTCATCACGGTCCATTGAAAATAGTTTCAAATATGTTCAAATTTTAACTAAATGTGATAGAAAACACAATGAAAATAGTTATTATTGACAGATAACTGGCACTGAGTGAACTTAGATTTAACAAGAATATTTTTCATAAGTAACCAAAAAAAAAAGAATAAACAATTTCAAGGTACAAAGTTGGCTCGTTTTAGAAGGTGTATTTGAATAAGGCTAGCTTTTTATAAGGCGATTACTGATTTGAGTTACAATACCTTAGACAACTACAACATTACTCTATAAGACTTTTGTAAGGTAGTAATGTGCAACGACTAAAAGCCCAAAGTCAATCTTGTTTGTGATCACCGCATCACTTTTCAAGTCTGAGACATCATTATTGAAGTTGAATCTGAAAACTTTAAAAAAACTTTAAAAACTTTGATATCCAATGTGCAGCATTTATACGAATGCAAAATAGTAGCTTGGAATCACCAAAATTTTAACTCTAAATAATACTAATTTTCGAAGAGAATGAACAAGCTGATGCGACAAATGGAGATAAAAAACTCTTTTTTAAAGATACACTTTTTATGAACGTTGACTCTGCTATGTTAGAAATTTCGGATCGATTTGATGTCGCTGTTTATATTATATATTTGCAGCATTTAAAAAAAATAATAAATAAATGTGTAAATTATTTAAGCAAAAACCGATTTTGTTAAATGCTAAGCAATCCTACCAAACGACACTCAGACGGTTCTAAGAACGACCTTTGCAACTGTCTTCATTTAACAATCGATTATATCCTTAGTAGCGATATCATTGTTGCACTAGGTGACTTTAATGGAAAGATCGGCGATAACAAAAACAACTTTGAGTGGTTCAAAAGCCGGCACGCGCTGTCGTCAGTCAGGAATATCAACAGAGACCGGCTACTAGATATTTGCGCCACCCACCAAATGTTCTACAAATGCACCTCCGATGGGCGTATTAAGAATCAAATTGACAATTATCTGATAATAAGGTGAATTCACAGCCGAGTCATAGACGTGTGAATGCATTGAAGAACCGATGTGTACAGCAATCAGCAGCACTTCAGAAGGGATCCATGGATAAGTAACACCACCTTGACTTTGATTGAGAGGCGTAGATTATTGAAAGCAGAATTAAGACAGCAGTCCGTGCGAATATGAGTGCTTATGTTCAAAGCATAGTCAGTAAGGCAGAACAGGCTACCAATGACAATAACTTACGCAGAGTCTATACAGCGGTAAAGAAACTAAGAAACTTTAAGCCAATTATTCCACCTATCCAGGCTAGTGACGGATTCAGTTTAGCGTCTATCGAAGACCAACTGGCACGCACGTTCTTTGAAGTCGATGACACTAAATCAGAAACTACATTTATTCAGCACAAGTTTTTCTACCGATCTACCTACTGGGGACGAAATACACCTGGCCTTAAGAAAACGAAACCAGAATTACCAGCTGAACTGCTTAAATACAGCAGAAAAGCCATTTCACGCGCCCAATATCCAATTATTCGCAACGCTTGAATATCTGCGACGACTATCTGAGATAACTTCTCCAAAAAAGGGCAACCTCATACTGTCTTTCATAATCTTAGCCAGAATCTCGCCAGCATTAAATTCCCAATCACGGCTGTGGAGCAATGAGTCGAGTAGAGGTCCTCTTTATATTTACTTCAACAGAATAGTGATATGGTGGTCACTGAGCAGCTGTGGAGTTCATGACAAAATAATTGACGTCATTAAGGATCTTTAACAGCAACAAGCACCAATTTCAACAAAATACATACGTAGTTTGGAATTGCGTTTGTGTGCGAAACAGCAATCACGAAGTCGTTTTTTATACGGATGTTTTTTTGCTGTACACTGAAATTTTTTGTTGACAGAATTTGACTTTTTTTGTTTTATTTTTAGGCCCTGTACCGAAGGTACAAGAGCCTATTGGGTTTGTGCAAATGTATGTAACAGGTAGAAATAATGGTCGGAGACCCCCCAAAGTTACCCCCATTATGGTCAGGAGTGATAGAGGAGTCGATATAGACATGTCCGTCTGTCCGTCCGTCCGTCTGGCCGTCCGTATGAACGAAAGGATCTCGGAAACGGTAATAGATAGAGACTTCGTGTTTTTTGCATTCGACTAGAACTGCTCCGGAATTTTACAAGTTTATTTTGAAATTTTGCCCCTCCCCCCCCCCTTCCCTATAAAATCACCCCCAAGGCTAAAAATTTCTTCGGCACAAAAAATTTGTGCACCAATATAAAGATAACGCCTCTCTAAGCCAAAATCCAAAAAGTTTATCAAAATCGGATAATAAATGACGATTTTATAAGCAATTGAATTTGAACGACCCCCCTTTTCTTTTCATTGATATTCGCGCAGTGAGAAGTGGTCATGTGTTTGGTCATAAGCTCGGGAAACATTTAATTTGTTTGTTAGGCGACCTAAACTGGTACAGGGCCTCTTACAGTCGGTTACGCCCGACTGAAATTTCCTTACTTGTTAGGCCCTGTACCGAAGGTACAAGAGCCTATTGGGTTTGTGCAAATGTATGTAACAGGTAGAAATAATGGTCGGAGACCCCCAAAGTTACCCCCATTATGGTCAGGAGTGATAGAGGAGTCGATATAGCCATGTCCGTCTGTCCGTCTGTCCGTCTGGCCGTCCGTATGAACGAAAGGATCTCGGAAACGGTAATAGATAGAGACTTCGTGTTTTTTGCATTCGACTAGGACTGCTCCGGAATTTTACAAGTTTATTTTGAAATCTTGCCCCTCCCCCCCCTTCCCCATAAAATCACCCCCAAGGCTAAAAATTTCCTCGGCACAAAAAAAGTAAGTATGCCAGTATAAAGATATCGTCTTTCTAAGCCAAACTCCAAAAAGTTCATCAAAATCGGATAATAAATGACGATTTTATAAGCAATTGAATTTGAGCGACCCCCCTTTTCGTTTCATACATAAAAAAATGTTTTATAAGGCACTTTGTGGTGCAGTGAGAAGTGGTCATGTGTTTGGTCATAAGCTAGGGGAACATTTAGTGTGTTTGTTAGGCGACCTGTGCTGGTACAGGGCATCTTACAGTCGGTTACGCCCGACTGTGATTTTCTTACTTGTTTTTTTTACTATATTCAATTGTTTTTTTTTTTTTTGTTTTGTTTTACAGTGTAAAGCAACAATAAAAAATGTTTAGTGAACGTACACGAACCGAAGTCTTTCCTAGACAGATATAAAGGATAGTACCTGGGTGACCGAGCATTGCTCGGTACTCGAAAATGTTACTTTTTCGAGACGTTGATTGGTTAACACAATAATTGCAATATTAGAAGTAGTTGTACCGATCCTATTTAAATGTATAGAAAATTGCATCCCTATACCTTAAATCGTTGCAAAGATATGTTGAATTTTGATTTTGACCAAATTTACCTAGATTGCTACTCTCGACGCCATTAACATGTATACCAAACTTCATTGAAATGTCTAGAGCCGTTTCGAATACACGATTAAATTGAATTGCGTTATGCAGCTATACATAAGCCACATGAAACAACAACCAACAACAAATACAAATAAAGAAATAAGAAGGAGTTGTTCACTGCTGCTGTCCTTCCCTTTTCATTTCTCTCATTTCCATATTACATAAGAAAAATGTTTTGTCTAATGCTGCATTAACTTTTTAAATATAAATATCAATGTTTTTTTCAAATTTTATTTTATTTTGTTTATCATCCCCAGAATTCACATCTTTGGGTGTGTAGAAAATTTAAAATTTCAGTTTACTACTTTGATTTACTACTTCGAAATAGTAATTTTCAAGTTAAAAATGTTTTTTTCAATTCATTACGCTGTTAACCGGAATCGTTACCCAATCAATAACTTACTTCAATTTTAATTCAATCGTGTTCAAGATTTATCGCGATTCGCTGAATACGTTACTTGTGACGACAACATTTTCAGTTGATTTTCCATTACCGTGGAAATTGTGCGTGATTAGCTTTTCATTCTAGAAGTGTGCTGTTCTATGGTAAAACATTTACTTCATTGACGTTACTAATACGCACTGTTGCACATTGTAGCTGCAATGTCAAAAATTCATTGGAACATGTTTATCACATTTGTGCAGTGCTGGGGTGGATATGGTGGAACATAAGTATTACCGCACAAACTATGCACATAGTACTGAAACATTTTTATTTTTTAAAAAGTATTAAACAATTCTCAATTGTCTCTAGGCTAGCTGAAAGTGGTAGGAAAACTATTATAGTTTATCAGAAATACTCATGTTTTTCAGTCTATCTAGATAACAATTTTCTCTTAAATTTCTTTTACAACCTAATATCGAACTATGAACCTTGTGTAAAATACCAAATAGTACGAAACATTCTTAAGCTGAATCTCTTTAAGAATACTTAAAGGAAATATTTCTATATCCGTTCTAGTGTTTGAATTTGTATGACACAATTTTTCATTTTCGCAAAAAAGCAAAAACAAACCACTTCAACAAACAAGTAACATTTTATAAATTGATTTTCCCATAGGAAGTCACAACAAAAAGATTTCAGCCCATATTAAATAAACAATTTTATTTATCTTTCCCTTTGTACTAAATATTAAATTCATCCATCATATGCTTGTATATTTTAAAATACATCTTGCTCAATAAATTAAAAGTCATTTTAATAATGTGAGATGAATTTCGTCTTACTCGACACGTGTACATTTTTTTTATTACATTTTATTAACAGAAGGCATTTTGTAAATTTTATGAGACATTCTCTTTGCGACTGTATATGCTAACAATTGCGGTTCAAAAAAAATTCCAAGAATTAGTCTAAAATTATATCACATTTATTCAAGCATAATAAATTATTTTGTATTTGGCTAAACTGAATCAATTAAAAATAAAATATTCACAAAGGATATACATACATGCATATCTAAAAAATATAACAAACCGGAATATACATACAGAAACTTTATATTCTCATAGATATGATTTGATAAAATAAGTTCACGACATCGATATACGCTGCAAATATACTCATGTAGATACATTCGAATGTTGACTATGCATACAATCTGCATTTCGAGTGTTTGAAATATATTTCTCATTCGCATCAAGAGTATAGTAGATATAAATTATGTTAGTTTGTGGCTATATGTCTCGCATATTCTCATTTTCAATTCCACTCAAACTTTGCCAGAACAGGTGACGAATCAAATCTATAGAAGATTGGCTTATCGTCTTCGCTAGGAACAAAGAAGCTCAAATTGACAACATTTTGGCCAGTGCTAGTCATGATAAATCTTCCAACTACACTCTCTGGAAGCTTACGAGTCGTTTTAAGAATTAGGTTATCCCGAAAGTACAAGTTATTAAGGATTCTGCAGTCCGCTGATGCTATTACAGTCAGGAGAAGGCACTGGTCATTGCCGATAGTTTGGAGAGAAGATTTGTATCCTTTAGTCGTACATTAGGTGACACGAGAATATTGGTGCAAGCAGGATTGAAGTCCACATTTAGTGTGCCTGCCGACAAATCCTTTTATGGTAAGCCAGCAGATAAGGAAGTTGAAGGCTAAGAAATCACCAGGTGAAGATCATATAGATAACAAAACGCTAAAACTACTCCCAAATAGAGCACTGTTATTTATAGTCATGCTCTTTAAAAGCATTCTAAGTCTGGGATATTTTCCAAGTGGAAATACGCGCTCATTATTATGTTCCCTTACCCAGAAAACCAGTATACCGAAGTTGGCTCATACAAGCCGATTAGTCTCCTTCCTGACCTAGAAAAGATGATGGAAAGAGTAATTTTGAATCGAATTCTGCAACTAAAAAGCGTTGCCTAAAGAATCCCAAATTGGCAGTATAGAGTAACGTTGCTAGGTTCTATTTTGAAGCATGCACGTGCCCTCAAATACTTCGGAGTCATAATCGATAGAAAGTTTACGTTCGCGAGACACGTCACAATGTTGCAGGAAACAGTCTTATATAAGCTATCTCTATTCAACAAAGTGACTATATACAAATCCATTCTGAGTCCTAAATGGAATTGGAATTGCCGCAAATGTCCCACCTGAACAATATTCGGGTTTCCCAAAGAATTCCCTAAAGTTGGCGACGTCATCCAGGCATAAGCGAGAAGTTATAAGGAACGCCTTGGGTTCCACCAGCATCTTTTGAGTTTGGGAAAGAGATAAAAGTCCAAGGGAGCCAGTTCGGGCGAACAAGGTGGATGAGAAAGCATTTGCAGCCCTAATTTTAGCCATGGTTGCAATGCTCTTGTGTACAAATTTTTGTTTGCTTTATGTAAGGCCGTGCCGCAGCGATTTTGGCCTTCAATCGCTCCAATAATGAGCAGTAATACTCGCTGTTGATGGTTTTTCCTTTTTCGAGGTAGTCCACGAAGAATATGCCACGACAATCCCAAAAAACGAACGGAATGACCTTTCCAATCCATTGATTCTCCCTCGGCCGCTTCGGAGCACTCGTGCCGGCTTCAGTCCAATGCGGACACTTATTCTGTTCTCTGACGTGTAATAGTGGATCCAAGTTTATCAACATTTACCAATCGACGCCAAAAGTCCACCCGATTCCGTATCAGCATAGCCAAACACTCTTTCTAAGTGCGCTCGCGTTCGTATTTTTTGTCCGGTGTCAGCATGAGTGGCACCCAGCGGAAAGATCATTTTTTCATACGCAGAATTTCTGCCAAAATATGTCTGCCTATGGCAGCGCATTCTGGCAAACAAGGAGGTTACCATAAAGATAAAATTATGTACTCATTTCTCGTCTAAATGTACAAATGTACGCCCAATTTTAGAATTTGGATCCTATGTATAGAATCCTTATTACAGTATTCATCAAGACCGTATTGAATCAGTTCAAAAACTGTTTCTTATATTTGCTCTTCGCAGTCTTGATTGGGATACCCAAAGGCGTATCCAGCTTTCGTCGAAGGGGGCGGCCACTGTCTCCGAAGGGGGGCCAACTTTGTTTTTTTTTTTTTTTTAGATACCCATGTAAATCTTCCATCTTACAACGACGGATTAAAATTAATTGATCTTCCATACCTTTCATCACGCAGATCCATGCTCTCTGTGGTTTGTCTCCACAAATTTCTTATTGGTGAAATTATTATTAATCATTAATCATTTATTATTAATCATTTAACTGAAAGTAACCAAAATTTCAATACCCTAAATTACAGTTTGAAACTAGAACTGTTTCTCCAATACTCCCAAAGCCGCTGACTCCGATTCTATCAGTAAAGTTCTATAATCAAAGACTGCCCAAGAGGCTGCGATAGATATGTTTGTTTTCTATCTAAGAAAGTTCATATCGGTGCGTCGATGTTTTTCTGTTAAACTAATGGATCGTTTCCACAAATTCTTATTGCAGTGATCCTCAGACACAACTAATACTGTGGTAAATAAATTCTCTAACAATGGATATATGTCCTACATTATCTTGAAATACATTGCAGTAGTGGCTTTCAGTATTTTCGGTGATTCCTGTACATCTGCAAACAGAATTCCGTCAGACCTGCAACGAAATCCAATAATTCCACTCCACTGCTGTAAAGCTATATTTCCCGAATGTTAGGCGAAAGATTACATCTTTTTCAATTTTGGCGATAATTTTGGCGTTGATCGTAATGCGTATTACCGCCAATCGCCATTCAGGATACTTTTTGATAGCAGATCTGTTCCATTCATTGCCTTTATTAGCTGGATAGTTGCACTTCTCTTATAGCCCATTCGAACATTCCAGGTATCGTTGGATTTTAATTATTTTCTGAAGTCGTTATCATAGGGAGATCGCATTCAATATTTCTTTATGATTTGGCTGGAGTTTATTTTTTTAAAGGTGGCAAGGTGCCCACTGTACCAAACACTCACCCCCGAATAGATGTTTAGAAGTGCTCCGACTGTGACGTTGGCAAAAGAATCGTTTTGGTAATTTCTTACCGCATGGCAATCCATAAGTTCACCCACTAACGTGAACTTTTGCAAAACGATTTCACGCCCCAAATAATGTTATTTGCAACATAGAAATTAAAGACGAATTTCCGCCTACACAGAGTTCTTACACTCAAAACACACCCATAGTTCTATTCTACTCTAAACATTTGTCGGTTTTGTGTGTTCCTTTTAAACGCTGACGTCAAACTTATTGTCCAGTAAAAACATTTAACGCACCATTTCACACAAGATCCATTAAACTAATTAAATAATTTCGACTCGTCTATTTGATTTTCATTGTTGTTTGCTTTGCTTTCGCTTTCAAATTGCTTTGAATCTTGCTCTGTAATTGCACGAATCTACCAAATGGAAATTATTTGTTTTGCAAAATGTTGCAATTTCTGCCAGTATTTCTACAGTAGTTTCAAGTACGTCACGAATTAAACAGTAAAGCTTTAATTAGTGTTTAAATCGTTTGAAACATAACTCGTAGTATATACGTATTTATTAAATATTTTGGCTTTGAGTTTTTGCATTTAAAACAAACACCAAAATTTATAGCTCAATCAAAAGTCCAGCAACAGCCAATTTGGTTAGCATCAAATATCTACGAGTGAGTTTCGAAGATTTTGTAAATATTGACTTTCGTCTTGTCGTTTTGCGTCTTTGTAGATAATTGGTCAAGAAGTTAATGGTTTAAGGACATACAGAAATGTATTTAATTAGCGACTCTAAAACTAAACTTGGAAGAGAAATATTTGCACTTTGACTGCATATGTTAAAATAAATTTCGAAACTTAGCCTTCTAATGGTAATTATTCTCAGTGTATAACGTAATTAAGCTCCTAAGAACCGCAGCTAAAATTTAATGTATGTTAAGCCACTTTGAAAACAACAACAAAATGCAATAATACGGCTTGTAAAACTATGCGCCTTTTCCATAGTTATTTGTACTGTTTATTCTAAATACTTCAAAGAACGCATACAGTTTAAGTCCTCAAATCAAACAATTGAAAAAGCAATTTAATAGGCCGCAATTAATAGGCCGCTGTCCGGAAAACTTAATGTTATGACGTCAATGCCCAGAGGACATAGGACTTGCACTATTAAGAAGGTATCAAAATAAAGCCACTTAATGCAGTAAAATTTAGATAATAATACAATAATATTACAAGCAATTCTATTGCTGGCTCAATTATAGCCTACACAAATACGATTATGCTATTATATGAAAGAGCATATTAGTGTTATTGAGCCTGCAGCGTGTACGAAACATGGTAAGGGAGTATACGAGTATTATTCATTAGTTGTATGAAACAAAGCGCAATACATTATATTTTAATAATTGCCAAGATGTATGCTTTCGATTATTGTTTAAAATTAAAACAAAGAGATCTCATACAGTTCATTTTCGCACATATTCTAAATGAAAAATAAAACATTATTGTTTCAGTCATGAGTTCATGACTTCAAAACACATTTTAGAAAATTTAACACAAACAATATTTAAATTTAAATATATTTGACTACTTTAAATTTAAACAAGTAAGAAAATTACAGGCGGGCATAATTGATGTAAAAGGCCCTATACTAGTACAGGACGCCGCTCGAATTAACTCCCGATTATGTAAACTCAAATCAGTATCCAGAGAACACCATGAGGAGGCCATTCCTGACAATGCGGTCTCAAAATGAAACCTTCGAGTCGAATGGTATCGTTATTAGTTGTGGGCGTTTCCAAACCTATTACGGATCTAAATCCTTTCCTATTTATTTTTTTATTTTTTTAGGCCCTGTACCGAAGGTACAAGAGCCTATTGGTTTTGTGCAAATGTATGTAACAGGTAGAAATAATAATCGGAGACCCCCCAAAGTTACCCCCATTATGGTCAGGAGCGATAGAGGAGTCGATATAGACATGTCCGTCTGTCCGTCTGTCCGTCCGTCCGTCCGTCCGTCCGTCTGGCCGTCCGTATGAACGAAAGGATCTCGGAAACGGTAATAGATAGAGACTTCGTGTTTTTTGCATTCGACTAGGACTGCTCCGGAATTTCACAAGTTTATTTTAAAATTTTACCCACATGACTATTTCGACTCCTCTATCGCTCCTGACCATTATGGGGGTAATTTTAGGGTCTCCAACCATTGTTTCTGCCTGTTACATACATTTGCAAATTCATGTCTAACATTCCGTTTGGAAGGGATGCATATGAATTGGAGAATAATTTAGTGAAATCGAGCTCCTAGCCAATTCTATGACTTAGATTAGTTCGGGTATACTCGAATATTGTTGTTCTGACCCATATACTTAACCTGTCAACCATCTTCAAACTATTTCGATGATATTCAAATCCAGTGAATAGGGCGGTCAGCTAAATAGCTTCACATTATGGAAATCTACATACGTTTTAACAACCAGGGCTGTAGGTGCACAGCAGAGGCCCAAAACCGTTATGAAAGAATGGAAAGGTTTTTTTTTCAATATACCAATGTAAGACAATGAATTTAAAAATTTGAGATTTACATGATTGTTGTCATAATACGAAATGGTCCCCACTTTAAGAAACTTCTAATTCTTCTTTGCATCTAAAGAAAATGGTGAGTTTCTTTGAGCAGGTCATGGAAATAGTGGCTTTAGCCAACGGGCCTTTCAAATAAAATTTGTTTCGTCAAATCACATGTAAAAGAATTTTTATTATATTGAGTGTAAAAAAAAATTGTTGCCGATAGAAATAATACGTTCTCACGCAATGTAAATATCAAGATGTTGCTGAACCTTCACCAAACTTGTTGACTGCGAAGATCTCCAGCACCTAAGACAACTACAATAATTACGTATACAAGTGTCTCCCTCTGCAATGTAACAGCCTTAACAACACCGGCAAACGCTGGAAGTTTAAAAAAATTGCACTGTAAAAGTCTACACAGAGGAAACCGACTAGTTTCGACAGCTGGTGCGTTATCTAAAGAATGAACACTTCATCTATCAACTTAGGATAGAAGAATAAAGCTTAGAAGTTATGTGGCAACATGGAGAAAAGACTACTAAGCTTCACCCGTCCCAGGTAAACAGTAAAAAGCCAAGCATCTCCACTGCTTCTCAAGGGACTTTGTCCCGACTGCGCTAGTAATATCAACTCTTTGTAGAAGAATCATCAGTAAAGACAAAATTCGGTGCTCATCACTTAAACATAGCTGCAGCCTGAAGTCTACGAAATAAACACAGCGGACCACACAAAAGGAGGAGCAGCGATACCTAACCTTTTTCCAGTATAAACCCCTCAGAATGAATAAAGTTGAAAAGGCTATCATCTTTGTTTCTACTAAGAGGTGTGTGCTGATTTTTTCCTAATTGTACCTTTTTTCGCGATCACCTTGGTCTGCAGTCGGCTTGATACGCGAGCATTTTAATGTAAAACAGTATTGCTGGAGAAACTATCTCTATATCTCACCGATGAAGAACTATAAGAAATATTGAATGATTCGGACGATGATCTTTCCGATCAAAATGAAAATTTTTTGCCGGAAGAATGTACTGAATTTGACAGAAAGTGAATCCGAATTTCATACAGGGCAATAAAATGAAGGTGTATAATCAACATCAATAGATAATGTCGATCCATTGTTCATTTCAAAAGACGGAATCGCGCAAGATGGAGTTTGAAGGTTTTGAAACGAAAATGTCATCAATTTGCGTGTTGATGACATCAATTGTTTTTTTTATTTTTTTTCAATATTGAATTTGGTTTTAATATAAAATATAAAAGATGCAATAACAACACCGGATACATGCATGAAGTATGAACAGTCCATATTTCTATAACTGTATCTAAGATGATTTAGTTTCAGTTAGTTCTAGGAAGTTTAGCATTGTTGAAGTTGCATATGAAATTTCACAAACTTGTGATAATGAATTTTAAATTTAACTAAAAACCTTTATGTTAATCATTCTCATTGATCTACTTCCATAAAGTTCAATATTGTTTGAAGAATTTCTGAAGTTTTGTCGTCTTGAACATTACCAACTTCTGCACGAACTAAGTCTGCTAAAGTTTTTTTAAATTAACCGGTTGAGTAGGGTGTCTGGTTTTGCCAAACTATGACATTAACTGTTATTATTTTTTGCAGTGGCACAATACTTGTTGGTTGGTCATACCAATTTCTGGATCGTTAAAGGACTTACAATAATTTGAATACCCATTGCTAACTTTGCAGTCAACTTCTTAAGTTAAGCGGATAATTCTATTACGATTCCATTTGGGTATGTATAGTAGGGTTTGGCTTATTTGTAAAAATTGCAGTAACTAAAAGTCTCAGGGTCTAACAATGTCCCTTTTGGTACAAAATAAAGAAATGTAAAGTTACAGTCCGATCTGATAAAATTTAGACGTGGCTACGTGAGGAAAATTTTTTGTTAAAAAAAGGATTTGTTATGCAACAGAGGAATATTTTTTCTGGCAACATCCTCGTTCCATATTGGGAAAAGTTCGTTTATTAAAACTCACATCTTACCTAAAGTGAAAGAAACTAATAGGTAGTACAAGTAGCAGATCATTGCGACACTAGACAATCAAGTACTTTGCCCTTTTAAGCGTCGGAAAAGTATTTTTAAACAAGTGAAGAAACATTTGTTTAGTTTTCAAGCAGTTCGATGGCAAACCAAACTAAAAATCACAGCAACTGTTGGCGAAATTAATGCAGATATGGAAATATAAAATAAAATTGGCGGAATTAGGAAACTTATTTTTGCATTTATTCGCTGTTAAATAGGCCGAATCGACCACTTTGTGTCTGGCTGTGTTTTGATGCGCATTTTTGTTTTTATTCAGTAGACATTTGGCTAAAATCTGGTATTAGTCCTTTTTTGTCCCATTTTGTGCGCTCGTGTGTAAACTTAACCATTGCAAATCAGCTACGAAATATTTTGAACGCACAATCGAAGCGTTCAAGTGTATTATGTGATATGCCCTGACGCCCTCGCATGCTGCAATTTCCGAATCAACTTTATTCGACAATAAACTTTTAAAAACGGCAATCAGTCCTTTTATCTTGTGCCGTTTGCAAGTGGGTTTCAATATCTGTCCAACTCAATTTTCTTAATATTCAATTGTCTGCTACCCACATAGCAGTGGACATCATTTTGATTTCATTCTTTTTTCTCGTTCAAGCGTAGGTTAACTCATAATTAGCTGCCGTACCGATATTTGAATAAAAAGATTCAGACAGACGAATATATTTAGGCGAAAGTGTCGCGGCGGTTATTAATATTTATATTTAGGTATTTTTCGATGCATTCTTTAATGATAAACTGATAAAATCTTGTTCACACTTGGCATAAATTGTATCAATTACTAATTAAAAGTAATATGAGCTATTTTTCAAAGTTCATTGTTCTTCGCATTTAGAAATGATTTATTAAAACCATAGCCACAAATTGAGATGTAAATTTCAATTCAAATTGTTACTGTTTAATTTTACAAATGAACACAATTTTTCATGCCCAGACGCTTTAAGTGTAATAAAATCCAGTGCAAACGCTACGCTCAGCAAGTCGGAGGAGCTAATAAATTGACGAGGGCCAATTTGTCATAAGTCGAGCGAAGAGTCAACACTCCAAAAATAACATACACGCCAAAGAGTCTAAGCATTTTGGTAATTGACACTTTGCGAAATGTTTACAAAATATTTCGGGTACATCAAAAACTGAAGAACGATTGTGCAATGAAAAGTACAATGAACTGCTTAACTTCAACTTAGTCCAAAACTCGGTTTCATATCAGTAAAAAGTATCTACTATACATACATATGTGTATCTACTAGATACACATATGTATGACTTTTTCTTGGCTTAAAATTTAAACTGCGCAAAAAAATTTAACGCCACACACAAATTTAACTAAAAGACACAAACGATTTAAACTTCATTTTAGATGCCATATTTTTGCGCCCAATGGGCATGAAATGTCTGCGCATGGCTATAGTCTTAGTTATCTTTAGTCGTTTCACTTAAACAGACTCAAGATAAATGGCATAAGTTAATCCTACAGCAACTGCGCTATCAACTATGCGGTTGACCCTTTTGGTTTATAAAGCTGACTGGCTACTTATGTCTAAGTGTTGTCAATTTTCCTTTTCGGTTTCACAACTCGAAAAGTCTCGAATGCTCTGAGCAATTGAAATTTTAAGAAAACTATTGCTGCTTCATTGCTGTTGCTGCATGTGGCAGGACATTATGCTAATCATCTCATAAGCACATAAGCAGCTGTAATAAATTATTTGCCTTTCATTGACCTACCACAAAAACGGATCAGCCTTTTTGCTGTTTTTACTTGTGATTTTGTTTTTGTAAGCCATTGTAAAATTAAAATCTGGTTTTTACGTAAAAAAAGTTTACTGAATATCAGTTTTCTTTTTAAAGCGTCACACAGTTCAGCAACAGTTCAGCGCCAAAATCATTAAGCCTAGTAAGGACCTTATAAGAGTTATGGGGAGATATCTACACGTTGAACAATTATCAATATCTAAGCGAAATTAGGTATATAACAACTCAAGCCAGTTCTGCTAGTTTAATAAAGAATAAGTTTTTATTAAAGTAGCTACAGACGCCAAATTTGTTCTACCTTAAGTTAATCGTTACAAAATATTCCACATAGACTCTAATTGGACTACTAAAAGGTGCCGCCCCATTTAAAATCTACCACACATCTCTGGGTTTATTAAATAATATTTTTTTGTTGTTGTTGTGTTAATTAATAAATAACACCATATTTCGTTTATTTTGCGTCAATCCTAGTAAAACATTCGATAAAGGTCCATATAGGATAAAAAAACGGTCAAGTTGAAATACACATATTATGAACATAGAAAAATCTGGCTTTTGAATTGACTGCATATGATTTTTCTGTTTACATCTTAAGCCTAGTACCCACGAATTGGAGACCATAAAAAAAGGCCTTAAAGCTAACTTAGATGGCCTTCAACCGTCGATAGGTCATGGCTTTTAAAAATACGCTCCAGCTATACTGAAATCTCTCCACAACCCATGTCAATTAAGCATGCTGGAGCTCTTTCATCCATTCGAATGAGGTGCCCAGCCCAGTGAAGCCTCTGTAATTTTATACGCTGGACTATGTCAATCTCATCGAATAGCTCATACAGCTCGCAATTCATACGAGACCTAAACTCGTCGCCAACTCTAATAGGATAAAAAATCCTGCGAAGAATTTTCCTCTCGAAGACTTCCATCGTTGTCTCATCCAACTCAATCACGGTCCATGCCTCTGCGTCATACAGTAGAACCGGGAGTATCATCGTCTAATTTGCTTGCTCAGCCCAAAAGAGCATATGTTTGCAATCGTGATTGTTCGCCTGATTTCCAGGCTGACGTTGTTGCTACTGGTTATCTCGGATCCTAGATAGACGAAGTATCCTACAACACTGAAGTTGAAATTCTCCATCGTCACTGACCGTCTAAGACGCGATGACGGAGTGCGAAAAGACACCAAGTACTTCGTCTTTTCCTCATTCACCGCTAGACCCATGAGCCGAGACTGTTTTTCAATGTCCGAGAACGCCTTGCTGACTCGCCGTTCCTGCGTACCGATGATATCGATGTCGTCGGCGTAGATTGAAAGATCGAGCCCGACATTCTCTGTATGTACGGGCACTGGCGTAGGATGTATTCCATCAGGAGATTGTAAAAATCGCACGACAGAGCATCGCACTGCCTGATACCTCTCTTGATATCAAAGGGGTCGGAGAGGTTTTTCCCCACCCTGACAACGCTATGTGTGTTAGATAGTGTCGCCATGCAAAGACGGACAATCTTTGCCGGGATACCTAGTGCAGACAGGGCGTCGAAGAACTTCACTCTTATCGGCGTGTCGAAAGCGGCTTTGTAATCGACAAATAGGTGGTGTGTGTCTTTGTTGAACTAACGGTTCTTTCCCAAAATTTTGCGTAATGTGAATATTTGGTCACTGGTCGACCTGTTTGGTCCGAAGCCACACTGATATAGTCCTATCAGTGAATCCGTAATGGCTTCAGATTATTACACAATACGCATGACAGAAACTTATATCCGATGGAAAGAAGACTTATTCCGGGATAGTTGGCGCACACAGCGGGTTCTCCTCTCTTAAAATTAGGACAAAGAACACTGAGATTCCAGTCATTGGGAATAAGTTCATCGGACCATATCTTGCATAAAAAATGGTGCATAATCCTTATTAACTCTTCGCCGCCGGTCTTGAATAACTCTGATGGCAGCCCATCAGATCCTGCCGCTTTGTTATTTTTCAGCTTATTGATAACCGAATCGACCTCGTTAGGGTTGGTGGCTCTACAGAGTCATTTCCTTAACTGCGATATCCATAATTTCAGTTATTCCTGAAAATGATTCGTTTTTACAGAAAGTTGCTCCCGATTTAAAAATTTCAGTCAGACGCTTGACTTTTTGATACAATTTTCGAGCTTCATTTCTGACTGCAGAGTTCGCGAACAGGATGCGCTCTATGCATACCTTCCGTCAATGAAAACATGATCAATTCGGTTGCATGATCAATTCGGTTGCGTGTAATTTAATCTGGTCTCAGCTATAAAGCCTTATGGATGTAGACGTGTTGAATTTTTAATAATAATACAATATATTATATAGGTCCATAACGGACCACTAGAGTGGTTTAGTTTAGCTTAGTTTACTATTCCCAATAATATAACCCATACGAATGCAGATAGGAACATATCAGTCATACAAATTTAAGGCTCAATGGGGTACTGGGTGTTTTTTGTTTAGTAGAACTGAACAAGCGATAAGCCAAATTCAACATATCTTTGCATCAATTTGGATATAGAAATGAAATTTGTGACAAATTTTAATGATATCGCATGAAGTAAGATAACATCAGTTTTGTCAAGATCGGAGGGGGCGTTACCCTGCCCATATTCGTCATATCTTTGCATCCTTTTGAGGTGCAGAATGGAAATTTTGAATACGTACTAATAAAATAGGGGGAGTGAGATCACCTAATAAAATACACAAAGTACAAAATTTGTTATATTCATTTAAGGTACAGAAATGATATTTGTATTATGGGATCAAAGATCACATCATAAGTTTGGTCAAAATCGGAGAGGGCGATATCATCAGTTCCACGAACCATTATTCCATTAAAGACATTAAATAATAACGCATTACCTTCCGCTAATACATCCTGCAATAAAATAAATTTTGTAACATGCCATAAAAGCAAGTTTATTACAAATTTCTTGACAAATATCGAAGTTAACACTTTGAGAATAGAATGTCATAGAAACGTGTGGGTTTGCATAAAGCGTACGAGAGATATTTCATTGTACAAAACCAATGAAGCAAAGTAGTATCCTTCAAAATTTGATAGCCTCAGTACCAACGTCTTCAAAAAGACATCAAAACCGAGTCGGTGGCTATACAATTTATTAGCTCATATTCATTTTTCTTGTTGCTGAATAGCATTACGCATTTTTATTTTGCAGAATTTATAAGTCGAAATATTGTTATTGTCCGTATATAAGAAAAAAAAATTCCTTTTTAATAAATCCGATTAAAAATTAAGTTCATTGTTGACGACCATTGTATGTCCACTGATACACACTGCGTATGGAAATATAAATTATTTCGATTTCATTTTTAACTTTTGTCGTGACTATGTGGGAGAATATGCATATATTAAGCATTATATTAAGTAGTATTTATTCATTAAACAGTAATAAACTGCTGTAATTATTATTTTATTTAATTAAATTTATATGTGGCAGTAAGCATTGCTTTTATTTTTAAATGATTGTGCATGGAAGACATAAATAGTCAAGTACATAAAATGAAGCCATATAGGCTGTATATGCTCTTATATAACTGACTTCAAATAAAACCTGTTTAAATCATGTACACAACAGTAGTCAGCATATTGCGAGTATTTAATTGAAGTGAAACCATTTTCATATATTTACTCGTAAGATTTAATGCTGTTTTGTACATTCATTAAGTTTATTGTATACCAGGAACACACATAAGGTCAATACCTAGCATGCATTGTTATTCTTATTTCTTTTGATGCGCTTTAAGAGGTTTGTTCAAAAAAACACTTTTTTTTAAATTTTTCTACATTTATATTTTGTTCTGTTGATTCATGTTCCCCATGTTGGCCCATGTACCCAACGTTGACGTGATCAGCGATTTTCTAGTTTTAATTCGTTATGAAAGTTAGAACTCTTTTGATAGACTTGGTCAACAACGACCCAGATTTGCTCAAAACATGGGTATATTGCTATGATATCGAAACCAAAGTGCAATCATTCCAATTGAAAATTCCCAAATGATTCATCCCCAGAAGAATCAAGACCGAAAAAAACACGACAAGTTCGGTCAAATGTGAAGATTTTGTTAACCGTTTTTTTTTGATTATATGGTAGTACGGAATTTTAGCTTGAATTACGCGCCATTCTTAAGAAGTAATACGACGAAGACGTCCGAGTTTGTGGCACAACAGCTCACCGTATTCACTGGAATCGGGCCCAGTTCCCAAAACTGAAGAGACACATGAGATATTGAGATACATGAGAAGCAAAAGCGAAAAGTACATACCAGAAGTGCTTCCATTATTGGAAAAAGCACTGAAACTAGTGTGTTACGTTGATGAAAAAATAAATATTTTTCCAAAAATATAAAAAGTCACGATATCCTGAACAAACCTCGTACACGTCTATATAGAATATATTCTTAGAAAATGTGACATTTGCATTAAATGCATTTGCTTGTTTTCGTAAAATCAAAACCGTTTCTTGAGAAATGATTCCTTTCTAAACTAATGCGATTTGTAATATATATGTAAGTTAACGATGCAGAAAGATGTCCAATAGTACCTTTACACATTTACATGACTAAATATTGGTTAGAACGAGTATTCTAATTTCTGTTTGCTATTTTATTTCTACTGAATTGTCCTTCAGAGTAAATGTATTTATGTGATATAATTCATTTCTAAAATTTTTTTAATAAACAGTGTATTTTTTATTTATTATTATTTATTTAAAAAATTAAATAGAGTACATAATTTTTCGTAAAAGAAAAATAAAAATATTAAAAGTTTATTATAACCAACGAGCACTAGCGTCGAGGACCACAGCTCTACTTTATTTCTTTAATATATGTATATGTATTTTATGAAAGTTAGTGAAAAAACCATTGTTTAAAAGATTTCTTTTGAATGCATTAAAATGTATTTAATTATTTAACTTTTATAAATCATCGCTATTCTAGAAGCTACATATTTTGCCATTAAAAACAAGGGCAAATTCGCTATTTGTTCGGATTCTTTATCTTCGATAAAATCTGTCTGTAATATCTCATCACATTCATAATTTTTACACTAATAAAATTAGAAATATACTTATAATAAAATTAGAAATAAAATTGTGAATAGAAAACAAAATTAATATAAACTATAAACTAAGTAATCTCTACTTCGATTTAAAAGAACATATTTTATGAGCGAAAAGCCTAAGTTAAATATCGGGTTTAGTTAATTTTTTAAATGTTATTTTGAGCCAATAGTACACCAAATTTTTCCAAAGGACACGATACCCTTACTATCGAAATACATCCAACCGATTCGAAGATATGGGTAATAAAGAAATTTCCCTTTCTCCGGGATGAAAATACTAAAAATGCAACTGGCCAACAAAAAAGTTAAGCCATTAATAATTGGACGTGCAAAGATGCTCATTTAAGGCGTATGACATCTCAGTAAACTATCTCCAAAAGTGCATGGATGACTGCAGATATCTTCATAGAATGTACAATGAATAAAATGTACATTTAAAGTTCATTACACTTTTATAGAGTACTAGCTGTACCCGGCACGCTTTGCTGTGTAAAAATTATTTTCATCACACAATATATTCTCCTCCTACTCGACTCCAAGCACTTCTCTACTTCTTTCAGCAATATTTAAAACCGATATATCAAATAACTTTTTTTATCTTTTAAACTATGAAACTTTATTCTCTTGTCCTAACTTGATTACTTCATCCCATCCCATTAACATGTGTACCAAATTTCATCCATGTACTTCAAATGGATGATTTTAACCAAACTTAACACGATTACTTTTCCCGATCCAATTAACATGTGTAACAAATTTCGTCCCCGTACCTCAGATAGATACAAAGATATGTTGAATTTTGTTTATCGCTTGTATGGGTGGTAGGGCATAGACCCTCTCTGATTTTGACCAAACATAGCACGATTTCTTTTCCCGATCCCATTAACATGTGTAATAAATTTCGTCCCCGTACTTCAGATGGATACAAAGATATGTTGAATTTTGTGTATCGATTGTATGGGGGGTGGGGCATAGCCCCCTCCGATTTGGACCAAACATAACACGATTACTTTTCCCAATCCCAATAACATGTATAATAAATTTCGTCCCCGTACCTCAGATGGATGCAAAGATATGGTGAATTTTATTTATCGCCTGTATGGAGGGTGGGGCAAAGCCCCCTCCGATTTTGACCAAACTTTACTCGAACACTCTCCTGAATGAACTGAAGATCTGTGAAATTCAGCTCAATCGGTTGGCTTTCTTAAGCGGTGGTCTAAGGAATTTAATGACCCTTATACTACTAAATTTCTATACACATCACTTGTTCGTCCGATCTTGGAATTTGCATCATGTGTTTGGAACCCAAATTATGTAATTCACCAAGATCGGATCGAGTCTGTTCAAAAACAGTTTCTATTATTCGCTCTCAGAAACCTCAATTGGTCTTCTGATTTACATCTCCCTCCATATGTTGATCGATTGAAACTTATTGATCTTCCAACTCTATCTGCTCGACGGTCAATGCTCTCTGTCGTTTTCCTTCACAAGATTCTTTGTGGGGAAGTCGATTCTCCTTATTTACTGCAATCTCTTTCTTTAAATGTTCCCTCACGCTTTACGCGTAACTATGTGCCTTTATGGTTGTCATTTTGCACAACAAACTATGCTTGCCACGATTCAGTTCGGTCTCTCTGCTATACCTATAACAAATTTTCTTCTCTCATACAATTCTTCTTAAAACTTTATAAAGAAATCTGTTCTTAATTCTGAACGTCAATAAATTGTAATTTCATTTTTCCAGTTTCATCTTATGATTTGTAATTGCGACTTCTTGGATCACTCACTGGCTGTGAGTTGAGTCACAGTCGGTCAACTGGGCGACCAAACAAAAATCCTCCAACGGGTCTGAGTGGTCGTAACTTTCCTACTATTTTAGCGATAAGGTAGAAATAAGATGTTCAGTGAGCAACTTAGCCTTGTAACATTTGTAATGCAACTGATTAGATTTATGTAGTTGTTAATAATAATAAATAAAATAAATGGTTTTGCTTCCTATAAGGAACATACATACATAGATATATACAAGATTCATTTTTATATATATAGAATCTTTCGTATTTTATTTTAGTCACTAGTCATCGGCCAGAAAATGAGAATAAAACTGCTTATGGCTCTGTATTCGTTATTTTTATACGAAATGCCTGTATAATAAAGCTCCAATGTAACAAAGCCAAATCAAAGCGAAAATGAAAACAATGATGTTCCTTTGTGTTTACTTCGACAAAATAGATAGTCCTTGACATAAAGTTGTTAATGCATGTTGTTATCTCGAAGGTAATTTTATGGACCTTTCATTTTGAGAAAGAAGCCAGGAGTGTTTCAGAATCTGATGATGACGACCAAGACAAAAAACAGATTACAAATCCTTTAATAGCTACTGAGGATATTGAAATTTTAGAATATGATATCACATGGACTACAACAATGCGCTCCGAAAGTCAATTTCTGAAAGGCCTTGCAATAATTAGTTCAGTATATCCAGACACGACTGTATATGCAACTTTTATATAAAACTTATACAAATTTTCACTGTGACAGCTTGATGTTACTGTTTATGTAAAAAGTCGCATACTGTTATGAAACTATTATTGTTTTTATAGAACAATTTTCATGAAATTACACATTTCACAAATTCGAAAAATTATCAATTTGATTGAACTAACAGCAAACTTTGGCAGTTAAGCGAGTTGGCAGCACTTATCAATAAAAGAAAATTTTAAAACAAAATTGCAATTTGTGCAATGTTCAAAATCATTTTCAAAAAAGATTCTTTTTAAAACCAAAAATGTGTTTATTGTTATTGTAAACATAATTGCATAAAGGAACTATTTCCATATGATTTATCTTATAGCTAAAACCTACGTAAAGTGTTACATTTTGCTACTTTTTTATTTAAAATACGGTAAGTCTCACATTCAGAATTGCTGCATTATAACAGGATTTTAAAATATTTTAACTTAAATGTGTAAAAAATGTGTGATAGAGTCTGCATTCGACTATATATAAAATGAAAACAAATTTCTTCGAACATAATCCCCCATTTCCTTTAAAAAGTTTATTGAAAGAAAGAAATTTAAGTGGATGATTTTTTTGGTTCTAAAACTACTTTTTATTGGTTTTTTTTCTCCAAAAAAAATGTGCAATAATAAGTAAATAAATGGCAGCGTCAGATGGTTAGTTGCCAAAACCCTTGAAATCGGGCATATACAGTCAGCTCTTAGTTATCCGAGATGATCGGGACCAGAAACATAGCAGATAATCGATTTTCTCGGATGATCAAAGTTAAATTTCCTATAAGTTTTTAAGGAATTGAATTGCACACCCTGTCAAGAAAGAATCGAAAATTTATACATAAAACGAAAGTTTTATTTTAATCATCCAAACATATTTCATTGCCTTTCTAATACATTCAGTTGAATCGATTCACATATGAGGCATTCTCTGAAAAAAATGCAAAGTATTTGTTTTAGTTCAGAACGTTGCACTGAAAAAAATATAAAAAAAAAATTTAAAATAAAAAATTTTAAAAATTTAAACAAAAAAATGTTTTTTTAACAGTTTTCAAGTTTAAGAAATTGTGCACAAAAAAGTCTCTTGGTTTTTTAAAATCCGTTCATTCGTTTAAAAGTTATGGGGATTCGAAAATGTTGTTCTAAAAAACTTTGACCCCCGACAGTATGGCAACCCTAGAACACACGGACCCGAAATCATATTTTTTTTTAGTTTTCACTCATACTACAAGATATATAATTGTCAGAAAAAATGGACAACTTTTTTTTTTAAGTGGCATTTTTTTCAGAGAATGCCTCATATGCCAACGGTTCTTCCACTCATTAAAACACTTTCTGTAGGCACTTTCCCTCTCGTTTTGTATATTTTCTTAATGTCTTCAATCGATTAAAAGCGCAATTTATGTCTTGAGAAGAGGAAGAACTCTCAGATGGCCATAACTGATGAATACGAACCTTGTTCGATTATATTTGTTTAGTGTTTGGCCAAAACTTCGTTTACAACGATGGCTCTGTCATAGTGAACAGTTCATGGATGGTTGGACGGACATTAACTATGAATAGCCAGTTTGAGCACGTGGTACTTATTCAAAATACACCACAAATATCAAAGACAAAAATGAGCATCACCTTCACTTTTGATCGACTTCACTTGATACAGCATGTGTGCAGCTTCCTGCTCTCGATAACTTTATTGAAGGAAATTCAGCTCTATCGGAACAAGTCTTGCTGCAACGTGTTGCATACCCAACTTTTTGTGCATAATCGTACGAACATTTTCGCGTAATATATGACATAACTGTTCTCTCAAGCATACTTAACTACTTTCAGCAAGGATTTCCTTCACTTTATCAATGTTATCGTCCGTCACACTTGTTGAAGGCCGTCCAGAACGAGGCATTTCTTCAACGGTTTCCCGACTATCATTGAACGCTTTATACCACTTGTCAGTACGCGATTTTGACAGAGCTGGATTCATCAAAAGCCTTTTGCAGCATTGTCGATATATCGGCAAACGAATTTAAGTTCGCATAACTAAATTTAACACAAGTACGTTGATCAATATTTTCTACTGAGGTCGACTAAAACGGCTGCTGTAATCACATTGATTGACCGACCGCGCTAAAACTTAGCATCGTTATTAAGGACAGTGTTTACCTGGAAAAAAATGACCCGTGAAAATCCCATTAAAAATTCCCGATACTTTCATTTATGTGATATTAAATTATTCGAAATGGCACACAGGGAAGTTGTAATGTTTTACGACGTCCTAAACTCTTCTGGATTGTTTGATGCAATTTTATCCATCAGCGTGCAGTACCGTGAATAAAATTTTACATCAACAACCGATTTTCTCAAATGCTCTCTCAACTCTAGAACGAAACAATTGTGAAACCACTCTAAAATCATTTGTGTAAGCCTTATAAATTATAAATATTTTATAAATTATATAAATTTAAATTTTCATGAGAATTTTGCTTTCTTGGTTATCAATAAAACAGAAGTCGGAGCTCTTTTAAATTGCTGCTGTCGAATCTATTCATTAATAGCAACTTTAACTTTAGGTTCGTCTAACAGAATCAATTTCTGCACAAAATTTTAGAATTTTGTCTTAGACTTTTCCTTCAATGGATGGAAATCACGCTGTGTCAACGTTGTAGGAGGATTGAAATAATACAATTGTTTGTATTGTATTATTTCAATCTGTTCAATACATTTTTTTAATCAACTAATTAAGCTTCTTTTCCGACAAACCCTTTAGTATTACAGCATGTTCAAGAAATTCACACATACTTAATTATGCAGTATATAAAAATAAATTACATTCAATTAAATTAGTAAGGTGTGAAGTTCTGTCAATAAGAGATATATGTGTCTACTGCATTCACAGTGATTTTATGCGTTGCGCATTTTATTGGATAATTAATTAAATGATTCCGTGACGTAGGTGTAAAAGTTTTCAACTCAATTATTGCGTAATTTGGCTTTTAATAATTGAGATTATGTTTGAGTTATACTGTGCGAATGTGTGATTTTTTTTAATGTCCAATAACGCATAAAGCAGAGGTAATTGTTTGCAATTTGTTACGTATAATTGATATTTAATGATATCGGCAGAAGGTTCCACAAAATATTCGGAAGCATTAAATTGAACATTAAATTTAATATTTGAACTGCGTTGCCGCAGTTTTATTAGCATTCAAATTTCGTGATATGATATCGAGCTTGATTTAAATTATAGACAGACACTTCAAAACATTTCATATACATTTCAAGAAGATAACAACACACATGCAATTAAATTATATACTCAGATAATTCAATTTAATGGTAATTGTGCCTTGTCGTTGGCAATTACGACTACTCATACACTATGTATCCTCATCTATTTGTAAAGCGCAAAATGGTTCGCAAATATTACATTTCTGTGTCGTTGTGTCTGTGACTTATGGTAATATTTTCTGCATAACATTAAAAGTTTAAAGTATCTCATATTTTTGTTTTACTTTTTTAAATAATATCTCAAAAAAGAAAAAGGTTTTCTACGATGGACTTGATTATTTAATCATGTTTTAATTATAATTGGTTTATGTTTAACAATTCACCTTCTCATTCAATTTAATTAATCTGTTCTAATAATTTTATTTATTTAATAATTCTATTTATTTAATTTAATGAACAATGTTTTTTTTTAATAATTCTGGTGATAGATTGCACCTCAAGTCGGAAAAGAACCATTTTAGGCAGAAATCTATTCATTAAAGCAATCAAATGATTCTTAGCATACACTTGTTTAATTAGGTTTTTAATTGTCCCTGCGAATTCTACGATCCAAGTAAATTGCAGGCAACATCCTCACAATGTGTGTGTTTTTAATAGATTTATAAGTAACTTGTTATCTTCGCAACTATTGCGGTTGTGGTAATCCTCAAGTATAAATTACTCGCCCAAAAAAAAGTATAAAAAAAATTACGATATATTTAAATTTTGAGGTTATGCATTTCGTTTGAGTACCTAAAAATCTGAGTACGCATTGGTTTTATAATTGCTTGAGCCCAGTCAGCAATGGTTTTCCATCTAGCACCCATTAAACAGTCATTGAATGCTAGAAGCATGGAATAGACAGCACATCTGAATGAAAATATTAAATGAGTCCGTAAACCCTTCAAAAACTCGTCATCACCAAAATCTCGAGGAAGTATCAGGATTATTGTTCAGATATTCAATCGCTTTTAAATATTTTTTCCATTAACTGATGTGACTGTGTACATCTGCTCCTTGAAATTGAAAATTCTTCCAATACATTTTCAATTTAATCTCAATGCATTGGTCGCGATAATATTGGACATTCAATAAAATTTTACATGATGTATAACATGGCGTGATGCTTTTTGGTTCATATATAAGACGAAAAAAATCTGTTCCTGTAACTTTTTGAAAAGAACCGAATCTAGTAGACATTATTTTCTTTTTTCCTGAGGCTCGCATTGATCAAGTTAACATTTATGGCCCATCGTGCTCAACACTGAAATGAATTGAAAAAAATTGTATTTGTTTACTTGCAGTGGAAAGTTTGGTTGTTTTAAGCATAAACGTACGAAAAAAGTTTGGATGTACAAACACTATTTGTGTTGTTGTTAGTGGCTTTCAAAATTATCCAAACAAAAGGATTTTACTCAAACGATGATTGACATGGATTATTAAGACAAAAGTTAATTGCTCAGTTTGCATCACATTTGCCGATTACGCCTCAACCTCTGCCAGTGTAAAACGCAGGTATAATACGCTTAAAGTATTAAAAAAATTTTTATTCGTGAAAAAGATTTGTTTTCCTAAGATTTAAACAAACCGCAAAAAGATAGCCGTACAGATTGTTTCAAATTAATTTTTTATATAATAGCGGCTCTTGCACATGTAATTAATGCCGCAGTCGCCAGTATTGTTCTTCGAATTCGAATCAAAGCCTACAAAAAAGGTAGCCTGCTTCTTGAAGAAAAATCAGAAGTTTTTGAAAAATTAAAGATCTCTATCTTATTTTTTTTTTTTCATTTATTTTCAATCTTTCTAGTGTCAGAAAGTAAATTTTTTTTTTTTTCAAAATGTTAATTTCATCGTATAGACACTTGGACTTGTTGGCGACTTGTAGCTATATTGGCTGCGCCAATGGCAAAAGTAGCTGCACACACTGCGCGAAAGACGGACATGTCAGCTATGTATAGGACATAAAAGACTATTTGTTAAATAAGAATTATTCAGCAAAATATACGGCACATGGAGTCATTTTTTTTTATGTAACAGAGAATACTGGGGTAGCTCATTGCCTAGCCACACTTGAACTTGATAATACACACGATACAAGTGTTGAATGGCAGAATTAGATGTTGGAGGCAGACAAGACAACTGTACTGTTTTATTGTTCCATGCAGATTTTACAAACCTCAAATATCTATGGAATAAATTTTTTTTTGGAGCACCATACATTGTAAGAAGACAACGAATTCCATTTGTAACGATGTCGTGTGAAGAAGAGTCATTTTTGTAAATACTTTTGAGCAATTAGTTAAATCATTTCGCTTTTCGAACAATTTGAGTGCTGATATAATACCTCTTTTTTCGCAACCAGTTATTACATGTAAAAATAAAATATGAGCTTGACATTTCGGATATGCAGTCAGACTTTGTGATGAATATATTGTTGATTGAACTTGAGCTTTCCCTGGTTTCAAAAAGTAAATAATTTTATCATTTGGAGTCCGTGCAGTCAGTAACATAAACAAATGAACATCTTCCCCAACAACGACAGTTGTATTTGAGCTTCTCCATTGTTCTATTGCTGTTTCAATTATATCAGCTTGTTTTGTTGGAATACCAGCAGCTGTAAATTCTTCACATAACATTGAAATGAAGCGAGACTTATTGTGAGTATTTGCAAGAAATTGTTGTTGGTTTGTTGGAACTTTCATAGATCGATCAAAAACGATATCAACAGATGAAGATGTTTTGCTTTAATATTTTTCGTATGATTAGTATAACCATCAAATACAATCGTACTGTTATGACCAAAATGTCTTTGTACATACTGAATATATTTTTCAAAAATAATATGAAATGTTTCATCTCGATCCCATACAGCACGGTGTAATAGATACCCTCCATCGATGATGTAGATAGCATTTGTTTTATCAATTTCGAAGTTTAAGCATTCAAAGAAATTTTAAAGAGCTGACTTCATAGTTTTACGCATTCCCACTTCATCAAAGAGTGATAATGGGTAAGGAGCTAATTCATATGCGAAGAATGTTTCAAGTTCATCTTCAAATGTCTTAGTAATGCTCATGCGTTGAAATAATAATACTGGGTCTATAGGCACCTTTTCATCATGTACTTTTATGACGCTACTTGCACTTAATAGAAGAAGTACTCTATCAGCGCGTTTTAATTTAATATTATTAAAAGTTTGGCCAATCATTTTGCTTATAGAAGCAAGTCCAACTGCACGAGCAATATGAAAATTAATTCTATCACCGCCGACGATTCCGCTGGCAATGGACATAATTTTTGGAATCACAGGGAACGGATCATATGAACAGATCATATGATGAGAGCTACTCCAGAAATTTATCAATATCTTCAATATCTCTCTTTACACGAGAATCGCTTGCATCCACATGCTGTTCTGCTGTGTCCATTCTAACATTAGCGAGATCTCTCGAGCAACACTTCCATCTGTTTTCATACACTTCATCATTGATTGTTCAATCACCATATCCGTCGAAGTTCCACAATTTAATTTAACAGAACGTCTAACAGTGAAACATCCTTCGATAAATCTTTGATAAACACTAGAATCCATCAAGTTCTCTAATTGCATCATATCTTGTAAGTATATGTGCGCAGACTTGGCATAACTAAAATGTCCTGACGCATGAAGATAAGGAAGAATTTCATTAACGCTCCACACTCGAACAATGACGTAGCTAGCAGACGTTACTCAAGGCTACCGTCGAAGGGAAATTCCCTTTTAGTTAGGGACTGACAGTATAGTCTTTTATTTTAAAATACTCATTTAATTTATACAAGTTTTATTGTGTAAGTAACACAAACCAATAGTTTTTTATTTTCATTTATAAGAAGCATCCGATGACGTGTACAGGCTGCATTTTAGTGCATATTATGAAAAATACGAATTTTGTAATTATTAAAACCGCAATATCTCACAAATGGTGAATCGTAAGAGAAAAAGTGACTGGACCATTTTTGTAGAGAATTGTATGATCTACAACTTTGTCTGAACTCTTTTCACGATACAACTTATTGTTTTCGAGAAAAATGGAAAAAACCTTAATTTTGTACTTTTGAACTTGAATAAAATTTATTGCACATGTAGGATCATCGGAGACTTTTGACATTTTATTTATAATAGTGTATTTAACGTCTCTGCCAATTTTCAGCTTAATGCGATATATGGCCTTTTTTTTTGTCTATTTTGACTGGACTAAACAAAGTATATGTTTCAACGACAAAATCAAAATTTAAAACAAGTATTTCCGCACACAAATCAAACCTTTTATAAATGCTTCATATTCTTAATACACCAGCGGATCAAAACATAAATTTCAAAGCAGACACAGAAAATTTTACTTATATGTAATATAATTATGCCAAAAATAAATTAGTGACCAACTCCACGAAAAAGGAAGCCAACTTGTTCTGCAATTTGCGTGTAAAATGTATGTTTGCAAATTGGTTTTGTTATATCAAGCTGTTATATGTTATTAAGCTTACATTCCCAAAAAATTAAAATTTTCCTTATTCGCTTATGCGGATACAATTTGGTTAGTTACTTGCGTCATTAGCAACTGATGAAAGCAAGTCATCAGCGTGTGTTATACGCAAATACGTATAAGCCAAAAAGGACTGATATAAAAAATGATGAAGCAAAAAAAGACATCACATTTGTCCACAAAACACGCCCCATACATATGTGCTTACTAACAACGTTTTTTTTTTCCGACACACTTCCTTTTGAATTTTTTTAGTTTAGTTCGAAGAAGCCCTCAAAAACTATTATTATGCTTAGTTCCTTTATCATTTCTATTCTGGTCATTGACATCAACACTTTTTTACTTTTTCTGGACAACGCCCTCTGTCCTACATGCAATCAATTTCATTTTGTTTGGCTTACATCTTTCACTAGCAGCCATTTAATTTCAAGCAAAATTCATGCTCGAAACTTTCACTTTCTATTTCCACGTGTTCTCAACTCGGTTACAATAATAATACCCTGCACAATTTGTAAGCAGCGAATTGTCGGAATGTTTGTTACAAAACTTAGAAGAAATCCGAAACACCATTAACAAATATATATATAGTCATTATATGGTCACTTCTGGCGTGTGTATACATTAAATGAGAAAAATTCTTTGACTTTGAGAAAACTGGGAAACTCTAAGCTCGCTGTACAGACCCCATGTACCGAACTGTTACAATTTTATATTAAAATTTCATTGTTTAAAATGTTGAATGAAATTTTTGCTACAACTTTATAGTTTGTCAGAAAAAAGGAAGCTATCAAGACCAACTATGCTAAAATAGGGTGTGTATATGTGTAGAGCATACTATAGTCGAGTAGTTTGATCTGTTTCATTTTTGTTCAGGAAATCCTTTTAAAAATGGACAGTTGATCACTTTGGCACCTGCTAATTTGTGGTGGATTTTTTGGTTTCAAGCCGCATTCGCTGTAGTTTAAATTGATTTGAATTTAAAGTTTAGCTTTTGGCCAACAATAAATAATCAGAGACTGGTTAACAACAAAACGAAAATACAAAGTATCTTCATAAAATGTATAGATAGTATAGTAAATAAGTGTACTTTCAATGCAATTATCAACAAATAAAAATGGTTGCAGTCAGTTCACGGTTACGGAATACACTGCTTTTTATTTATTTTTTCTCTCTTCAAGGCAAACCATAAATAAGAAGCCAAAACTACATCGAGTAGTGCTAGTGCATGGTGAAGCTCTTATAATTAAATGCATAATAATATTGTACAAAGAATAGTTATAAGTTTGACCTTAGTTTTTAATAATTTTAAAATGAAACATAATGCAATGTGATGTAGCCACAGTCAATGTCTGCGTTATACAAGGACAATTGTATTGTTTTTTCTTCAACATCCTTGGCTGGTTGAGCTCTTTTAGATATAAGGCAAGAAAATTGCGTTCATGTCACGTCAGCTGCAGAAAATATGCAGTAAACAACTATTTTACAGCATTTTTATACAGTGGCGTCGGATAAGGTTGACAAAATAGTCATTCGGAATATCCATTCTTATGGAAATTGTTGTTGGCAAGGAATATACTGATGACATACAAACTTGCGCTCCTTCTGATTTTTTGTATCATTTGTAATTTAACTAGCAAACATGGATATCCTTATGAAAGATTCCATCAGAACGCTAAAAGCATCAACCCCCATACAAAATGTCGAGTCGGTAGAGACATGACACGTCTAACTGCCTATTCGAGCTTGAATGGTTTAAAAGATAGACTCTTCAAATTCCTCCTCAGGTAACTTGTATTCAAAGAACGTGCCAAGTCCTTTCTAAGGGGAAGTAGCCATTAAAATCGTCTTACCCACAATAGCTCTGATCCTTCTGAATTTTATATCATATAGCCTGTCTGAGCAGCACTTAACATTAAAGAGACTGTAGACAAGTAGTGACAAACGATGGACATTATATAAACATATAAAGTTTCGTTTTACCCAAAATACATAAAATTTTTTTTAATAAATAAAAGGCAGAAACTTATTCACATATTCACAATAGAGCAAGCACAACCTCATTGCACAGTGGGTTGGGAGTGAATATTAGTACAATATGTAATTGAATCGCCTTGGGAACAGGACACAAATATCTTTTTTGACAAACAGATTTTTTTACCTATTTTTCTGAGGCAAAAATTCTTTCTGTATTCCGTAGATAACGGCTGTGCTATAAGTTTTTATGAACTACGGACGGACAGACGGACGGACGGACAGACGGGCATGGCTATATCGACACCTCTATCACTCCTGACCATTATGGGGGTAGCTTTGGGGGTCTCCGACCATTATTTCTACCTGTTACATACATTTGCACAAAACCAATAGGCTCTTGTACCTTCGGTACAGGGCCTAAAAAAAACAAGTAAGGAAATTTCAGTCGGGCGTAACCGACTGAAAGAGGCCCTGTACCAGTTCAGATCGCCTAACAAACACATTAAATGTTTCCCGAGCTTATGACCATGACCACTTCTCACTGCGCGAATATGAATGAAAAGAAAAGGGGGGTCGTTCAAATTCAATTGCTTATAAAATCGTCATTTATTTTCCGATTTTGATGAACTTTTTGGATTTTTGCTTAGAGGGACGATATCTTCATATTGTGCCAAAGAAATTTTTACCCTTGGTGGTGATTTTAGGGGGAAGGGGGGATGGGCAAAATTTTAAAATAAACTTGTAAAATTCCGGAGCAGTCCTAGTCGAATGCAAAAAACACGAAGTCTCTATCTATTACCGTTTCCGAGATCCTTTCGTTCGTACAGACGGACAGGCGGACAGACGGACGGGCGGACAGACGGACATGTCTATATCGACTCCTCTATCACTCACTACCATAATGGGGGTAACTTTGGGGGTCTCCGACTATTATTTCTACCTGTTACATACATTTGCACAAAACCAATATGCTCTTGTACCTTCGGTACAGGGTTTAACAATGCTAACTTTGGTGGAACCCAAGATTGAATATTCTTAAATGTTTCAATTCTGTACTAAGCAGCTATAAAACATGTTTGTTAGGAATCTTTATCTAAAGAAGCATTTTAACATGCTACGATATAAAATTTCATGTTTATATTGCCTATAACGAAAAAGAGTCACCCTTAAAGTGCCAGATTATATTCATTAATATGTATGTGAGGCACCCGTCCATAATAAACCACTTACAATTTTTAATTAATATTGATTGCAATATGAAAGTTTTTCATACAAAAAAAGGAAAAGTGAACAAATAGTTGGTATGGGTGCTATCCAAAATTGTCGTGGCAAGTCAATTTTGATACTTTATTTGGCTGCAACAAAACGAAGACTTCAGCTGGAACATGGCCCAAAAGTGCTTGACAAGCAATCGAACGTAGCTTAATCGACCTGTCCTGTTTTATATATACTTTCTGGAATTTAAAATGTTTCCTTGAATGCGTTACAAACTTTCAGACAAACTTATAATACCATTTCATACAACATGTTAGAATATGTTTGAAACGATTTTCAATTAAAGCATCAGTTCAAAAGAATGTCTTCATACATTCATTATACTAGATGATTTCTAATTGAATACTCCTCTATCTTACCTCTCTACTACGTGTGCTACTTCGCTAAACAAAAAGAAATACATTTTATTTATTTGTTGAAAAAAATAAAAATTTTTTTATTTGAAATATATCTGAAAATCGATTCTTTGTCTTAAATGAGCCGCTGGTAATTGATTACATTGAAGCCGATTTTCATGTAGTTGACTAGATTCAGCAGCTCTTGCTAAAAAAGCTTTAATTTGAACTTGTGCCAAATGCACTTCACGTAGTTCGGCCGTTTCGGCTGTTATTTCGAATCTTTTTCGTTTCGCATCTGCTGTATTTCTTCCCATTACAGCTCTTGTTGGTGGAATTTTTGATAACTAATGATAAAACTTTCTGATGGGAATGACAGATTAGTGTTTTTGTGTGGACAGTCTGTACTATGCGCCTACTACACACTAATGTTTTTAATTTATTAGCAAGAAACCTTTTGATGAGGTTGAAAGTTTTAGTATGGGAAAAGTTGAAAATCGAGATCATGAATGGACCAAATGCCTAAATACTGTTTGAGAATTATAATTACTATAAAAATTTAAAATATGCAATTTTTTAAAACTGTTTGAGAATTATAATTGCTATACAAATCTTAAAAATTCTGGATCGCGATATACATAGATCATATTTTATATATTGTAAATTTTTACCTATTGGTACTTTATTCATTCTTCGGAACTAATAATATTTGTAAAAAATTTTGTAAATAAAAAATTGTTTTGATTCATGTTTCACTAAATCACTAAATTAGTAGTTGATAGGACAACGCTTTCTCCCAAGCATCTCTAGAGCTTTCACCAAGACGTCTTGGTATGGAGTCCTCAAGTTTCTTTGTATTATCGGTTGCTTTTTTTTCACATTCCTCCATTTTTACGTCTTTCAACATACTTTTGGAGATAATATTGTGTTTCATAATCCTGCTTTCGAGTAAGTCCCACAAATGCGTAAAATGTATTATTATGATCCGAAGACTGGGGATGTGTTCTTAACAAATTTTTAATAATCTATATTATCCATTTACATACGTACTGGCATGCACCCTCATGCTATGCTCCTTCCTCCATGATTAACTTTTGGTACCAAACTCTTTCAAACACTGTCCCTTCGCGTTCTGATATGGAATACCAACGGCATTAGAGGAAGAGTACCAGAGCTCAAACTTTTGCCCACAACAATGCCTAGCCTCTCACAGAGCGAACTCGCCCATCTGGCGCTAATTATTAACATCCACACGCAATTCACACTCTGTTTTGCCGCAATACAGTATTCTCTCTAGGCACTCATCTATTCCAAGGTTCCAGAGGAAGCTTGACGAGTTGATCCATTTAAATATGGAGCTGAAGATATCTCAGGACATAGATGTTGCAGTGTATCTTTTTACCCAAAAGACGTCATGGCCTGCTGTCAGCGATTCTAGTTCTTAAACTCTCTATTGCCTTATTAGAGAGACGATAGACTTGCTTCGGCTATAGAGACAGCAGCGTCGGAGATTTATTCGGGCCCATCTTCCAGAGGATAGTGTTTTTGGCAACGCACTTGTCGGCTACCAAAAGTGAATCTTAAGACCCAAAGAGATGAGAATTTTGTGAAAAAACTCGAGGCAATGGATTACACAATAGACTCCGGATACTCTCTGTAGAAGGCTACTAGACTCCTTAAGCGACATCCGTTGAAACATGTGCCAATTAGAAATGCAGCAGGAGAACTATGCAAGTCAGATGAGGAGAATGCAGAAACTTTCGCCCTATAACTGGAGAACCAGTTTCTGCCTTTCAACACAGCATCTTTAGAAGAACTGAACGAAACGGAAACAGCTCTGGATACACCCTTATAGATGGATCTGCCTATCACGCCTATAAGATTAGAGGAGTTAGTCATGCTATCAAACGTCTGCTAAGGAAGAAATCTCCGGGGCCTGACAGGATATGTCACATCACCCTAAAGGCTCTTTCAAAACGTGCGGTTATCGTTATTGTATTCATTGTCAACGCAATACTTAGGATGCAATACAACCTGGTCAGTTGGAGGCCGACAAGTTTTCTGCTGATCCATAAACCTGAGGACGATCCTGTGTCGTACCGACCATTCAGCATTCTCCCTTTTCTCTCCAATGTGCTTGAGAGGGTAATTGTATTACGACTTGCCAGGCGTGTGGATCTTGCCAACTCACTCATTTGGCTTCAGAGCAAATTCACAGAGTGCTGAATCATATCCTTATCAAACATTACTGCAATGGAGTCTTTGTTGACGTAGAACAGGCGTTTGATCGTGTATGGCACATGGGACTACTCGCAAAAATAAGTAATAATAATAAATAAATAACAAATAACTGCTCACCTCATATGCAGACGATATTTATTTTCTACACTCGGCTTGAAGAATATATGAAACAGCTTCCGGTGTTCAGGACATACAACTGCTTGGGAACTGGGCAAGCAGGATCATCAAATTAAACCCTAGAAAATGTAAAAACGTTTGTAAGTCTACAGGTTGAGCAGGAGGCAAAGTATTTAGGTGTAATACTAGCACCTAACATTTAGATCACACATAAGCGCTACAATATCAAACTGCAGCTACAAGCTGGCGCGTCTAAACTGGATGCTGTGTAGCAGGTCAAAGCTGCCGCTGAGATGTAAGAGGTAGATTTATTTTATAGATATATTAGTTGTTAAGCCACTAGCCCTGCTAGTATATTATGCAGATTGAATCTGAACATTAAAAGATTATTTTCGATTTATTTCGAATATGCAAGAATTGTTTTCATCAGAGGAAAAGGCTTTGATCTAAAACTCTCGAAACGTTTTAATTTGTGATATCAATATGCGGTTGAGATATTGGGCTTCCTACGGCAACTTTTTAATTTTCCGGACTGTGTCATGATCCCATAATCTTTGACATATGTATTTGGTTTCATATTTTGTCTGAATTCTTCTTATAACCAGAGGCATCATACTAGATAGACCGCGAATACTGATCAAGAACTCATATACTAAGAGTATCAAAGCTTCCTTTTATAAATATGCATTTTGTTTTCTGGGTACAGAGTTATTATAACGATTCCGTAATATTAAATTCAAAGCTAATTAAATGAATTGTGTGAATAATAAATGGAACAATTAGCATGAAAACACAGATGATGTACTTTCTTATTAGTAAAATGTGGAAAAGTAAAATATGTAGTTCAGACAATTACATTAAATATATTTAACCATGTAACTTATTGAGTTGTGTGCCGATTGAACAAATATTTTTCATAAATAAAAGTAAATTTATTACCAAAAACTGAACTCGACTTGAATTACTAAATTTTTACTTGCTCGCATATTTAGTAATTTGTTAAATTTTGTTGTAAAAACAAAATATATTTTGTGTATAATAAATTTAACATAAATTTCTTGTTTTTGTAACTTATTTCTTCTTTTTTTTACATATGTCTGACTTTTCTGAAATTTATTACCAATTTTCATACATTCAACTTGTCTGTCACAAATCGACTTTGTTACGATTGAAATAATGTCATCATCATAAACAAACTCCTGACTGAAATTGTAAATAAAATAAGTTTGTTCTTGTCAAAATGCAAATGAAGATATTTTATTTGTATATGCTATATATTCAGCAAATAATTCTTTTGTACATATAACTACTTGCAGTGTATAGCAATATGGGAGAACTATAAATATAAGCTAGAAAGCTGATTTAACTGAAAGGCTGGTTGTTTTTATTTTAATAAAACATGCGAAGAACCAAACATGTATTTTGAATGCAATGCAAAGAGTGAAATGAATGCCAATAAAAATATTTGTGTTTCTCATTTTTTCTTCTCTTAATTTGCCTACTATTCTTCCGATTCAATGGAAAGCATAATAAATTACAATTCATTTCAAATTAATGCATATGATACACATAACATGAAAAGCACTAATTTGTGTCGGCAAAAAAGCATTGTACAAAGCTGAATTGAATAAAATTCAATATGCAAAAGTGAATGAGGAGTACAGAGTGAAAGATGAAGATACATATTTTAAAGCCTAAAAATTTCACCATTGCATTAGCTAATTTATATCTTTCAAATATTATATTTTTCTATCAAACTTGGCTGAATGAAGCAAGCATCACGAAAATGAACTTGCCTGCGAATATTATACATCGCATAGCACCTATAAACCAGATTAAAACCAGACTATGCGTCTTATAACTGCCAAGTGTGACATATTTCAGCTTCATATTGCAGTTATGTCACAAAAAATAAAACCTGCAGAAAGACATTGTTTAAGAGCTTATGTGAATATATCAGAATTAAATGTAGGAGAGGAGTTCAACTTATGGAAGATGGAGATTTTAACTAAAATTTTATTTTACTTAAAATTTTTATTTCTTTATGCACCAAGGTTGTTGCGCGGTAGTTCCGCAATAAAAGGCACACACGTATAAAAAAGAAAAAAAATCTAAATGTGGTGAAAAATGAGTAGCTAATTCAATTGAACCGAATATTGAATACCGTGAAATAATTTATTTGTTACACAATCTTGTGATTTATATCGAGATTCCAAATCACAATTCCAATTCCAACGCCCTCACCGATTTTGTCAAAACATTGGTTGAGCGGTTTAGCCGTAAGAGAGGAACATACATCCATACATACATCCATACATACAAACTTTCGCATTTATAATATTAGTAGGATATGAACCAAAAAATTTTACGTAAGTATCAACATCCAGGAACGAGGGTACCTCAATTGGACGTGTTCACCAACAGATCAAAATATGACTCGCATCATGCGTTAATTGGCTAAACAAGTTTATCTCGATGATTTATTAATGGTGATAGTAGGGAGTTGCTTTTCACTCACTAATAGAGGACGATCACCGCCCTCAAGCACATTTTTGCTCCTCAGATGGTTTATTGACTTTCACCTGCATTTGTTTGCACTGGTTTTCTATCGGACATCTAGAGGCTCTCTTCATTTTGATCTTAAGATGCGAAACGAGGTAAACTCATTGCTCGTGTGCATAGCAAAAGTTTATTAGTTCTGCTCAAATTGTATCGTGGGAAGCGTCTTCACCAGAAGCTAAATAGTAAAATCATTCGCATAGGTCACCAGTTTTATACAAGAAAGAGTATACGGGCAACGTAAGTTGAACCACAAGGGGAAGAGATCTATACTTTGACTTCACTACAAATGGCATCCTGTCGTTGAGATAGTTTAATATTTGGACCTTAAATTGTGAATGAGCGTCTATTGTGAATGAGCCTATTGTGAATGAGCGTCTATAGTGAATGAGCCTATTGTGAAAGAGCGTCTTGGGAATCTTGTGTCATTTGGTTAAAGTGTCAACAACAATTATCGCCTCGATATGTCAAAGCCAAAACCAAACCCAAAAAGTTTGAAGACGAAGAATTGGTATCATTGCTCTATAAGACCTACTTGAAAACGCTGAAAAAGGGAAATCCTACCCCAACCGCCATATTCTCCAGACTTCCGACTACTTATTTCAGTCGATGACACATGACCTGTACCAGTAGAAGTTCACTTCATATGAACAAAGCAAAAAATGGTTCGATAGGATGAGTCGTTCTTCCGAGCTGGTATCCGAAAATTGTCAAAAATATGGGAAAAATTTGTGGCCAGCAATGGATCTACTTTGAATAAAATATATATAACCATTGCACAATAAATGCGTGGCCTCAACTTGTTGAATCTATTGGCGACAAAAGTAACGATTTCGCTCAATGCTATAGTCGTGCTGGGATATTTTCTGTGGCCATGGTAGTGATCTGCTATTTAGCAATAATCTTGCATTATATATAACCGTTGTTCAAACACGAACGCAGTAAAAAAGGCGCACCGTCTGCTGTGACCTTATGCGCGCTGTCGCCAGTTGTTGTGAATTCGACCAGTTGAGCTTGGACTACCACTGTAAACAAAGAATGCTGGAGCTATGTCATCCAGTGCAGCCTTTACAATTTTATGGACTGGATTTCGAGTCATAGTTCATATAGGACTGACACTTGGCTCCAACTCTTATAGGCTTAAAAAATTTTACGAAGAATCTCTATCGAAAACTCCCCAGACGAAAACGGCTTTTTGATCGACAATCAAGACGCTTGTGTCTTTGTTAAATACACGTGTCTCCGCTAGGATTTGTCTTAGTGTGAATATTGGCTCACTGGTTGACGTTACTGGTCTAAAGCTACACTAGTACTAACCAACATTGTCAGCCATATATATGGAGCGGGTGAGAAGATAAAAAAATCCTTCGGAAATGTGATGCTTTAGATAATAGGAAATAGGATGGTCTGAAACTCGAAGCTATATGGAGCGATCACTCAGGTTAGCTAGGTTAATAATAGCAAGCAGTACTTGTGCGGGTGAAGTAATTTATGTCTACAGTGGGTCCTTAGTGAAACCGATAATTTCTGCAGGATTTTTGCGTGTTTGGTCTTTTGCTGGCCACCTCTTCCAGTGATACGAGTAAATCTTGTGCAGTTTCGGTAGCTTCCTGTTCCTAGCATTTACGGCTGTGACTAACTTTTTCGCATGGGCGGCTGACAAATCTCTTAGAATGCATAAAGTGCTTAGAATGCTCTATTTAGAACTGCAGCTGATATAGTTCGGTTCGGCCCTGTAGCTGGTTGAGTTTGCTGGCTTCTTTCCAGCTTTGGTCTAGGCTATCTGCTCAGGTAGCTGAAAATTTGGAGTTGTGCACTGTGCTTATAACGCCAACTATTTGCCTTCTCTCCAGAAGATTTCCTTTAGTCTTCTGGTTCCAGTGATGTTAGTGTATGTGTGAAGTTGATTTTGAGGCTCATGTTCATGCTTCTACTAGACTCCCTTCCATATAAACTATGTCAATACGTTTTGCGCGTCTTGATGCGTTTATAAAGAGGCATTGGGCGGACTTGTTTTCGAACAGGTGTGCGTAAATGTCCAAAGGGTAGTCTTTTAGCATTGTTTCCAGTGCTTTTGCGAGGGTGGAACTCAACAGAAGATTATTGCCTGCCATTGGATCCTTCCATTACCCTTAGGTATGTGGTCTTCTTCGTAGCGCACGACCATACCAGACCTCTATTAAATAATATCGGTCTTTTTACTGCAATTTATAATTTGTGCCTCTCATCATATTATGCGATGCATAGAGTGCAATGGTTGCTTTTTCACCCTTTCTATATTGGACCTTCTAGTCATATTAGTGTTCAATATAACTCCACGGCATTTTATTCGATTTATTGGGTTTATGATGTGTTGTTTTTATGACGTGGGGAGCATTTCATAACCTTGTATGACTTTGTGAAGAGAATGAGATCTGTGATGTCTGCATATTACTGTCTCTTATATATACTTTTAACACAGTATGTCTTTCCTATATAACAAATGTTCTTGAATTCTTCGAAATTCACACTCAATTCCTGGAAACTTAAATGGATATTTTTATGTTTATATCAGTGTGATACAATTTTTGTCAATTATCTGATAATAAGTTCTTTCGTATTGTATATATATGTGTGAAGGGTATAAATGAAAGAAAATTTCTTGCAACTGACAAGATTTATTTTGTCGATTAAAACTTCATCAATCACCAACAATCAAACTTTTTTATTTGTGCTTTGCCTGTCAAAACATAAAAGTAATTAAATAAATATTTGCATTTACACACGTGTCTTGGAACAAACTATTTTTTATAGTGAGAGGTTTGACATTAAAATATGTCACGTATTTTCTGCTTAAATCAGAAAAAATTTTAATTTTTTTTATTGATTTGAAAAAAAGGATGGATGAATATTGTATGTGGTTGTGTGGATGTGTGAAGAAGGCTGCTGCTACTGAAGTCAAGCAAATGGCTTTTGAAAAAAAGTCTTCGAAATGCTTTGAAGCAAGTAAATACAATTTTTGTATTTGACTTAATTGGACTGAGTGCTATTTTTTATGTTTACTTGTGAATAGAAATTTATGGATATGTGAAGCAGGCTTCTCCATTGTGTGCAAAATTTAAAAATCGCATACAACTTCAATGCCTTTTCAACACTTTATTAAGAAGGAAATCAGAAACATCCTGAATAAACTCACAATTGACAAATTTCCGTTCACCCAATTATAACGAAACTTTCCTGAGTCGGTTGCACATGACCGCGAAGGTATATAGGTACATAGGTATATAGGTATAAAGGTATATAGGTATATAGGTATATAGGTATATAGGTATATAGGTATATAGGTACATAGGTATATAGGTATATAGGTATATAGGTATATAGGTATATAGGTATATAGGTATATAGGTATATAGGTATATAGGTATATAGGTACATAGGTATATAGGTATATAGGTATATAGGTATATAGGTATATAGGTATATAGGTATATAGGTATATAGGTATATAGGTATATAAGTATATAGGTATATAGGTATATAGGTATATAGGTATATAGGTATATAGGTACATAGGTATATAGGTATATAGGTATATAGGTATATAGGTATATAGGTATATAGGTATATAGGTATATAAGTATATAGGTATATAGGTATATAGGTATATAGGTATATAGGTATATAGGTATATAGGTACATAGGTACATAGGAATATAGGTATATAGGTATATAGGTATATAGGTATATAGGTATATAGGTATATAGGTATATAGGTACATAGGTATATAGGTATATAGGTATATAGGTATATAGGTATATAGGTATAAAGGTATATAGGTATATAGGTATATAGGTATATAGGTATATAAGTACATAGGTATATAGGTATATAGGTATATAGGTATATAGGTATATAGGTATATAGGTATATAGGTATATAGGTACATAGGTATATAGGTATATAGGTATATAGGTATATAGGTATATAGGTATATAGGTATATAGGTATATAAGTATATAGGTATATAGGTATATAGGTATATAGGTATATAGGTATATAGGTATATAGGTACATAGGTATATAGGTATATAGGTATATAGGTATATAGGTATATAGGTATATAGGTACATAGGTATATAGGTATATAGGTATATAGGTATATACGTATATAGGTATATAGGTATATAGGTATATAAGTATATAGGTATATAGGTATATAGGTATATAGGTATATAGGTATATAGGTATATAGGTATATAGGTATATAGGTATATATTCCGTCCGGTATTTAACTCAGTTCGAGCAATATAATTCTCAGAAGCTTAAAACATTTCATACGAGTTTTATGCAGTGCTCGGCACCGGCTTATCTATCCCGCACACAAATGAAGTGCTGTCGTGCTATTTGTTTAATCTGCTGAAGGAATATATCTTACGCCGGTGCCCGTACATACAGAATATGTCGGGCTCGATCTTCCCAAAAGAAGTGATGCTGCTAGAGTACGCCGATGACATTGATATCATCGGCGTTGTCTGAGATCGAAAAACATTCTCGGCTCATAGGTCTAGCGGTTAATAAGGACAAGACAAAATACTTGGTGTCTTCTCGCACGCCGTCATCGCGTCTTGGACGGTCATTGACGATGAAGAATTTGAACTTCAATGTTGTAGGATACTTCGTCTATCTTGGATCCGAAAAAACCAGCAACAACAACGTCAGCCTGGAGATCAGGCGAAGAATCACTCTTGTAAATATAGAATATTTTAGGCTGAGCAAGCAAATAAGAAGAAAAGCCCTCTCTCGGAAGACGAAAACAAGATCTATAAAATATTCTGATACTCCCGCTCCTACTGTATTGCGCAGAGGCATGGACCCTGATTGAGTCAGATAAAAACCTTGAACTTTTCATACAGAGCGCTACCATGAGATGTTGAAATAAGTACAACCTCTGAAGTATCTACTCCTAAGGTACACACCGCTTTTCTCATAAACAAATGGTCATTAATATCAGTTCACTTAGTAAGAAAGTAACGCTGAACATCTATATAAAAATAATAGAGATTGCAAGTTCCTTGAAATGAGAGAAATGGGCATCCTGAACGCTTGCCTCTTATTGGACAGCAACAGATATACATGTGCTTCAAGGGACTCTATTGCATATACAAGTGTGGAGGACCATAATTTTTAGTCGATGAAAATTGTTGCCAAGTAGTGGGCAAACAATTTAGGGCAGATTTAAATGTACTTCACATTCTTGATATGTGATTCTAACAAGATGGTGAAATGTTCTGATAAACATATGTTCTAATGAATTTAAATTCAATCAAACTTTATAAAATTTAAAATATTTAATAAATTCCAGCACTACCCAGCAAGTGTGAAGACTCTTTACGCTATGGCTTCACCGTAGATCTTTCATCCTGTTTCTCTTAATTTTCAGTTTAAGAACTACTTAGACTAATTTGACAGCAATTAAAAAAGTTTTTAAATTGTACAAGTATACAAAAAATATTTATGTACAAAGTTCAACCATATTTAAATTGGAAAGCGTTTTGTTTTCCGTCGACGCAAAAAATTAGTTGCACACTGACTCGTATTAATATTTGCAAATTGCAAACAAAATGGCTAACTGTCATCCGCTCGCTTTTATTTTAACATCAAAATGATTTCAAATGCAAAAGTTAAACTTGTCTCATGTTTAAAAGTCAAAGCACTAAGCGTAAAGTAAGGAAGCCAATCCAACTACATAGTATGTATAAGGTGTAGTTCAAGTAATATTACTCAAGTTGTTTATTTTCTTTTTTCTTCTTATACTACATTTCAGCAAATAAACATTTGCCTAACACAATCGATATTCTTGTTGGTTCAACAAACTGCAATTGTTGTTTGTTCTTTTATTGTTCTCACACACTTTGGATTTCGTCTTGAACTTTGCTTTCTTTTTAGCTCAACTAAGCAAGGAATAGTTTAGACAGCTGCTTTGCTACTGACTAAAAATAGACCGAAAATGCAGCTGAATGCTTTTGTTGACCTGTATTATTGGCTTTAATAGCTTGTACTTTGAAAATTCAAATTGTTAGGAAAGTAAAATAAACTTTTTTAATTAATTTAATTTACCAGTGAACCTACAGCTGGAATAGAATGCATCGAAATATCTATCCTTATGTGCGTTCATGTCAAAGGTGCTAGAGCTACAGTAAAGATGTTTACCCAAATTGCGTTCCAACCGTACAAAGCTATTTGTATAGATTTCGTGGGACACCTACCTCGGACACAACATGGATATACGTTGCTATTAGTTTTCTCAGTTCGTTTCACGAAATAGCTTGACATGGTGACAGTGCGAAGGGATTCCAAAATCTGGTGCGAATTGGCACACCAAAGCTCTTAATTTCAGATAATGGTGTGCATTTCGAAACCGATAATACACCGAATTTTGACAGACTGCATCATACTTTTGCTATTTGTTTGTCAGCCATCAGAAGCATTACTGCTAAGTAAACAGGTTATAGTCGAGCGTATCTGACACAAATCGGCTCTCGTTAACGCATAACAACAAGAGCAGTCACATTATTTGCAATTGCATCGGATTTGATAAGCGCACTGCCGAACTTCTCTAATTTAAAAACGATTCAGATAACTTTTGATGAACTGATAGCCCAGAATTTTTCAGACAAAGCAATGCAAAAAATAAATTTATCGGCTTCAGGTTCCATGAACAATTTACCATTTTCTCCGGAAATGGTGCACCTAATAGACACTTAACCGCACGGTATTCTGGAACAAATGGTCCAATTCGGGAACGGTCCCAAGTAAATGGATACATGGCCACACCTATATATTATAATTTTTACTGAAATGAGGTCACCCATAGACGCAATACGAAGAGTTGTTCTACTCCTGTTTACTTTCTTTTTTATTCCTTTTAATTTAAATATTATTTTGTGGAGCTAAGGTATCGCTCCTTATATTTCAAATGTATACTTATTTACAAACCACGCCCACTTTTTGGTTTGGATATAAACATGATATATATTATGTGACGAGTCCGCTACCAGTCGAAAGGTTAGAACGCTCTTCAATAGAACTAAACGCTGTGGTCGATAGGAAGAGTACAGATCCTCTCTAACATATTTCAAAAAACTCAAAAAACTGACAAAACGTAAATGCTGGAGGAAGCACTGTGAAAGGTTTCTAGCACCACCAGAAAGGTTTGACACCACCCATTATCGATTATAGGGTTCACAAAAGAAGTTATTCGAGTTTATCTGTTTATTTTAGATAAAGTCAAGGTTCACTGGGTTGGTAAGTCCTTTCAACCTTATAAATCACTTTCTGCAAATATATGGAGAAAGGTGGTCGTAGTTTTCATCTACAAACAGGGCAACAGGCCTAAGCTACTAGCCAAATCTTATAGACTATTAGTGTAACTTCCTACTTTCTGTAAACAAACGTTTGTCACATTATTCAGCAAAATCTATAACCCTTTACAGTGAAATAAAATGGCCTTGTGTGATTTTCTGGACTACACCAGCTACAGTTCCATCACACGAGCACTTTCCCGAAGATGATATCACCATTGCCTGGGTAGACGTTATGTTCAGTGTGAAAGCATCCTCGCTGGGCAATGTGTATGTTAATATCAAAGCCATCAATGGTTTGTTATAGATGATCTCCTTGTACTAGTACCCCTTTCCGAAAAATACAAGTTTATATCCATAACACTATTTGGAAGTTCTCCGATGAAGTCAAGTGCCTGAGGATTGCTATAAAAGAATAATTTAACTGCAACCTTCATAAGTAGTGCTAACTGGCTTCAGACCAAAAAGGTCGACCAGTGACCAAATATTCACATTACGCCAAATCTTGGAAAAAACCCGTGAGTTCAACAAAGACACTCACCACCTATTTGTCGATTACAAAGCCGCTTTCGACACGCCGATAAGAGCGAAGTTCTTCGACGCCCTGTCTGCACTAGTTATCCCGGCAAAGATCATTCGTCTATGCATGACGACGCTATCTAACACACAAAGCGGTCTAGGGTGGGGAAAAACCTCTCCGACCCCTTTGATACCAAGAGAGGTTTCAGGCAGGGCGATGCTCTGTCGTGTGATTCTTTCAATCTTCTTCCTACGCCAGTGCCCGTACATACAGAGTATGTCGAGCTCGATCTTCCAAAAGGAAGTGATGCTGCTTGCTTACGCCGATGACATCGATATCATCGGCACGCAGGAACGGCGAGTCAGCAAGGCGTTTTTAGAGATTGAAAAACAGTCTTGGCTCATGGGCTCATGAATGAGGACAAGACGCAGTACTTGGTATCTTGTTGCACTCCGTCAATGCGTCTTGGACGGTCAGTGACGATGGAGAATTTCAACTTCAGTGTTGTAGAAAACTTCGTCTATCTCGGAACAGAGATCACCAGCAACAACAACGTCAGCCTGGAGATCAGGCGAAAAATCACGCTTGCAAACAGATGTTTTTTTGGACTCAGCAAGCAAATGAGAAGTAAAGCCCTCTTTCGACGGACGAAAATAAAGATATATAAGACGCTGATACTCCCGGTCCTATTGTATGGCGCAGAGGCATAGACCGTGATTGAGTCGGATGAGACAGCGTTGAAAGTCTTCGAGAGGAAGATTCTTCGCAGGATTTTTGGTCCTATTAGGGGTCGCAAGTTTAGGTCCCGTATGAACCGCGAGCTGTACGAGCTATTCGATGAGGTTGACATAGTCCAGCGCATAAAATTCCAGCGGCTGCACTGGGCTGGGCACCTCATTCGAATGGATGAAAGAGCTCCAGCACGCATGGTTTACATGGGGGCCCAAACTTGATTGGTGGACGACGAAATAGAGGATGACAGGGCACTCGATGGAATGTCCAGGTATGGAGAGATCTCTCCGTACTCGGCATTCAGAACGACTGGCGCTAGCGCGTACAAGACTATGGAGGCTGGCGCGTTTTCCTAGACGCGGTCATGACCGGTAGACGGTTGTCGGCCATTTATGTAAGTAAGTAAGTAAGGCTTCTAGAGCATTTTGAACCAGTTACCATCTTATTTGTTAGACTTAGGGTATCTCTCCTAAAATGTTTATTTGGATCTATACCACAATGGCAAGACTTTCACCAAAGTTTCTTTTGTATGGTGACCCAAACTTCTGTAAACTTGCACTAACATACGTTGTGAGAAACTGCAGTGACTTTCCCGTCTGTAGCCATGTCCTACTAAAAAAAAAAATTCAAACAAGCCGCAGCGGCAATTGCTGCACTGAAGCTCCCAACTAGATTTTCTGATCACTCTAGTATCTTAAAGCACAATCCGGATATCTAGATTTGCGACATAACAGATTATGTAACCATTGAGATTTACTTCTAAAAGCAATAAGGAGTGGGAAGACGACACCCCTGCATTGACCCATGTACTATTTGGCTGACTGATAGTTTCCTTACTGGCAATTCTCATCCATTTTGAAGAAACAATGTTTTGATATCCTTTGTTAACTCCCGTTCGGACGTAAGGTCACCAAGGGGGTATTGAATGCAACGAAATAACAGATGAGTAGACCAGCTCGCACTCTGATAACCCTTTGATAGAACTATAACCATTTTGCAGACTTAGTTGTACTTCTCAAATTACTCAAAACGAAACCCACTTTTCACTGAGGACATCTAAGATTGCCATGGGCCATTGTTGGCTGCGAAATCATTTCAACGAAATGGACCGTTCCCCAGAAACTGCGTGTGGAATTTGTCTAGAAGAGAATGGCACAAGTACAAACTTACTCTGCAACTGTCTAGCTCTAGCCAGACTCAGAGATAATCAGCTGAATAGCTAATTCAAAACTACTGACTCTGTCAGAAAAACATCGAGAAAGCAAATGATTAGGCTTATCAAAGAAACTTAAAAGGATTCTGTACTATTAATCTAAAGGCCTGTTGTCACTTAAAACAGAAATTGAAACGAAACTGAAACTGATTTTTAGTTTCTGTTGTAGAATTTTTCATTTGAAATTTCAGTAGGAGGTTGCCGAACTGAAACTAAATGTCATTTTTCATCACTTTACATTTTTTTCAGGGTTGTATTTTGTATTTTTCTGACATTCAGTACTGAAATAAGTCAAAAGTACTTTTTTCAGTTTAAGTAGATGATGTACTGTATTCAGTTTCAGTTGCTCCGGACGACTGAATTCTAAAATTCAGTTTTAGTTTCAGTTCCTGTTGTCACATACAACAGAAACTGAAACGAAACTGAAACTGATTTTTAGTTTCTGTTGTAGAATTATTCAGTTGAAATTTCAAGAGGAGGTTTCCGCATTAAACCGAAACTAAACTGAAACTAAATGTCATTTTTCATCACTTTACATTTTTTTCAAGGTTGTATTTTGTATTTGTCTGTCATTCAGTACTGAAAGAAGTCAAAAGTACTATTTTCAGTTTAAGTAGCTGATGTACTGAATTCAGTTTCAGTTGCTGCTGACGACTGAATTCTAAAATTCAGTTTTAGTTTCAGTTTCAGCTGCTAATGTACTGAATTCAGTTTCAGTTTCACTTTCTGTTGTATGCGACAACAGGCCTTTAGCAGATGAAACTAAAACTAAAATTGAATTTTAGTATTCAGTCGTCCGCAGCAACTGAAACTGAACTCAGTACATCAGCAACTAAAAAAAGTACTTTTGACTTCTTTCTGTACTGAATGACAAAAAAATACAATAAAAATGTTAAGTGATGAAAAATGACATTTAGTTTCAGTTCAGTTTCGGTTCTATACGGCAACCCCCCACTGAAATTTCAACTGAATAAGTGTACAATAGAAACTTAAAATCAGTTTCAGTTTCGTTTGAGTTTCTGTTGTATGCGACAACAGGCCTTAAGTTAGGATACATACTTCTTTATAAGGACTGTCCTCTTATCTTTAGGTCTGAGATGATAGCTGACTATTGGAGTCTAGTTTACTTTCGCAATGGCCACTTGCTTCTCTTGGTTTATGGTTACGGGCGTTTTCCTCACACGGTTAGGGGTAGCCCAAACTGAAAATTATTTTCATTAATTTGAATATTAACATGAAACTTGATGCGTATGTTTCATATAAATTAAAAAATGCTGGTCACATTTATTTGTTCCAATTTCTTCAAGGTTCACGGATTTTTCGGATTTCTTTATGTGAAAGATTTTGAGACAAAATGGTAAATTTTTCAAATTTAGATCAAAAATGCTTCTTTTTTTCTTATCAATCTACAGTAATTCAATTCATTTGTTGTACAAACACCAAACAAAATCTTAACTTAAGACAATGCTTGTTGGAGCGCATATTCAGCATTCGCAATTCTAAACCATGAAAACTTGTAGATTAATGTAAAATGAATATTGCTTTCCAATGTATAATTTCTAATACGGTAACTTCATATTAACTCTATATCATTGTTGTTGCATTCTTGAACATTTCTCTCTTTTGCATTATTACTTTGTGTCGCATTCGCTACTGCGATGCTAGGCTAGTTTAAGTTTTATATGAATTTAATAAATCAGTACATTTCAACTACTCAAAAGGTTCGGTCAATCTTTACACCACCCCGCGACTATTGTCTCTTGCTCGAAGTGGAAAACGCTCCTCTTCGTATCAACATTTTGGCGCCCTAACGTGAGGCTGTGTAAAGTTTTGTCGTAATTTCGAATGATAATTTCGTATATTATCATAGCAAATAATTAATTACGCGCATAATAATTGTACAAATTATTAAAGTTATTCGGTTGTTCATTGCTGCAAAGTTAACATAAAAATTGACGAATAACTGTTAATACTTTTTTCGTCGCATTGGTACAACTTGCAGTTATATTGCCGCGTTTAATTATTGTCGTTGTCGTCTACTGACGCTGTCACCTAACGTTGTTGCTATCTGCTGCTGCGTATCGTCGCTGCTGCCTATCGTGGCTACTGTATTTCGTCGTCTCTGCATTTCGTCGCTGCTGCGTATCGTCACTGCTGCCTATCATCGTCTCTGCTATCTATCGTGGCTGCTGCATTTCGTCGCTGCTATCAATTTGCTGCCTATTTCTCTGCTGCCTATTGCATTGCTGCCTATCGTCGCTTCTGCATATTGCCGCTATTGCCTATCGTCGTTATCGCCTACTGACGTTTGCACGTATGCTTTGTTGTTGTTGTTTGCATAAACAACTGTGATCGTTGCTGCATTTTGGATTTGTACTTTGGACATTTGTTATTGTAATTGGTGAGTGGATTGTCGTTCAATTTTGCACTCAATTTCTTGGAAAACTACACACATCAACAAGGTTTAAGTTTGGTTTAAGCATTATAATGTCTTTAGAGGAACTTAAGCAGCAGCGTGGAAATATAAAGAAGAATATTTCGCGCATTAGAACTATAGTTGAAACAAGCTTAAAGGAAGATGCTAAGCCATTGTCGCATGAAGAACTTAGGTGTCGACTTGGGATTTTGGAAGCATATTTTAAGCAATTGTTGACGGTTCAAACTAACATTGAGAAGCTGGATCCTGATGATAACCAACGCGGTGATTTGGAAGATGTTTACATCAGCGTAAAGGTTGCCATCAAGAAACACATTGGAGACGATATACATCATAGTACCCTCGCTGAGCCATCATATTCGTTGTCGACTACTTCTTCTAAACTACTAAGGCTAGCACTGCCAACATTTGACGGAAAGTATTCTGATTTTAAGAACTTTATCTTATCGTTTAATCAAATTATAGATCGTGAGCATGGGCTATCCAATATCGAGAAGTTTAATCATTTGATAAATTGTCTACAAGGCGCTGCGCTTGAAACTGTTAAGGCGTTTCAAGTGACTAACGAAAATTATCATAAGGCATTAGACAGACTGAAGGCTAGATATGATAATTCTACACTCATATTTTTGGAAAATATCGCATCATTTTTCAATTTGCCGACAATAAACAAGCCGAATTGTGCACAACTACGTAGTCTAGTAGATAATGCATCTGCAATATATAGCTCACTGCAATCACTGGGTAGTGACAAGCAGATTGCTCAGGCAATGATTATCTACGTTATAATGGAGAAGGTAGATGCTCAAACTAGGACAAAATGGAATGAATCGCTTGACTTTAAAGCATTACCGTCTTGGGACGACTGCACTAGAGTTTTGGAACGTCAATGCCAGTTCCTTAATACTATTACTAATACTGATTCTACTTCAAATGTACCACGTCCAGCTAACTGCAGTAAATCTCGCAACCAATTGCAACATCAAGGCTATACATTTAGTTGTGCTAGAACATCGTGTACGCTCTGTTCCAGCCTTGATCACAAACTACCAAATTGCACTCAATTTAAATCAATGAAAGTTAATCAACGTTTTGATTATGTAAAGAAAAATGGTCTTTGCATAAATTGCCTTGCTAGAGGACATCGTATGAACAATTGTTCGTCTAGCTATAAATGTCGTAGCTGCGCTCGATCTCATCACACTTTGCTTCATCGTGATCGGATTGAAGGTACTGTGAGAACCCCTTCGTTAGTGGTTCCATCACAATCGTTGGTGCCTACATCGGATCACATATCACCGCAAGCCTCGAAAAATGTTGCAGTTCACACACATACAAATGCTTCGTCTGAACAAATCATCTTGGCAACTGCAATAGTACTGGTTCGAGACTCTACTGGCTGCTACAAGATGGGTCGTGCACTACTCGACTCATGCTCTCAGGTAAATTTTATTACTGAGGAATTTTCTCAAAATCTTCGTCTTTCTAGAGAAAAACATCACATGCAAATAAGCAGTATTGGTGAGACGCTCACAAACACTAGGCATCGTACGTCTACAACAATAAAGTCACGCACTACTGCCTTCGAGATGCCGTTACAATTTTGTGTCACATCTCATATTGCATATCAACCTGAGTCTGAAATCGATTCGTCTTCATGGAAGTTGCCTCAGAACACTCCTCTAGCGGATGAAAAGTTTTATAAATCTCGTCGTATCGATTTGCTGATCGGTGCTGAGGCATTCTTCAACATCTTGGCAATTGGTCAGATCAAACTTGGATCTAACATGCCAATTCTTCAAAAAACATTACTCGGATGGGTTGTTTCTGGACGCTACAATCACTCAGTTAATGGTTCAACATCGTCGTACGTGATATCCTGCGAAAACGCACTTAACAATAACTTGGAAAGTCTATGGAAACTTGAAGATGTTCATAAGCCTGCTGACAAATTTACATCGGAACATCGTAGCTGTGAAGAAATATTTTGTAAAACTGTTCGTCGTAATCCTGATGGGAGAATCGTAGTTCGTCTGCCATTCAAGGACGAACCAAATTCGTTGGGAGCTTCGTATGAAACTGCATGTAGTAGGTTCAAATCAGTTGAACGTCGTCTAAATCGTTCTCCTGATTTAAAAAATGAATACGTCGCGTTCATGGCTGAATACGAGAAGCTAAATCATATGACTTTGGTACCTGCACCTAATCTTGGAGTTCCACACTACTATATTCCGCACCACTGCGTGTTGAAGCCCAACAGCACATCTACTAAATTGAGAGTGGTATTCGACGCATCATGCCAGACTACATCACAACAATCGCTGAACGATCTGCTCTTGGTGGGTCCGAAATTGCAGAACGAACTCTACATAATTTTGCTTCGCTTTCGCCTGCATCGTTATGCAATTACTGCGGATGTCATTAAAATGTACAGGCAAGTACTTGTTGATACAAATGATCGTCGATATCAGTACATTATTTGGAGAAATTCGTCGGAAGAACAACTACGTACATACCAGCTGAACACCATTACTTATGGTACAGCGGCTGCGCCATATTTAGCTGTACGCAGTTTGATGTACTTAGCTGATCAACATAAAAATAACTTCGCCATTGGGGCCGAGGCTATTAAATCATCGTTTTATGTGGACGATTTCCTAAGTGGTGCTGACGACTTGGAGTTGCTTGCTAGAATGAGAAGGGAAGTTGTCGAAATACTTGCTACAGGTAGATTCGAATTAGCTAAATGGCATTCTAATCACCCTGATTTTATGGACGATCAGTCGGTTAAAAATTTGAACATAGACAATAGCTCTATTACTAGCGCTTTGGGAATCACATGGGATCAAAGACATGATACATTTCTATTTTCGTTTAAGCGCCCACAATATGATGAGATGGTAACAAAACGCATAATACTATCTACAGCATCGTCTTTATTTGATCCACTAGGTCTATTGTCACCACTCATCGTAGTCGCAAAAATAACAATGCAAGAATTATGGTTACTTCGACTAAATTGGGATGAAGCTGTACCACAAAACTTGCATCACCTATGGAATACTTATTTGGATTCGTTGTCTTCGCTATCGTCGCTCAGCGTACCTCGCTTTTGTTTACAGTATCGCGCTGTAGACATACAGTTACATGGCTTCTGTGATGCATCTATACGCGCTTATGGATGTTGCATCTACGTGCGAACAATCAATGCAGATGGAAACCTAACTGTAGAACTTCTCACGTCAAGGTCAAGGGTGGCACCAACAAGGAAACAATCATTACCAAAACTCGAGCTATGTGGTGCACATTTACTTGCACTACTTTTTTCAAAAATCAAATCCATTTTCGAGAGTCGACCAGTAACTTCGTACTTCTGGTGCGATTCACAGATTGTGCTGCACTGGTTACGCCAGCACTCTGCAACTTTATCGACCTTTGTTGGAAATAGAGTATCCGACATTCAAGATTTGACAACTAATTGTATTTGGAGGTTCGTACCAACGCAATTGAACCCAGCAGACATCGTATCGAGAGGTTGCACTACATCGGAATTGCAGACTTCTATTTGGTTTACTGGACCACCATTTTTGTTAAAGGACGAGCTTCAATGGCCTTCAAACAAGTTTGATGACATTGATTTGGATGCAGTTAACAAGGAGAAACGAAAGGCAAAGACAATCGAGTCAGAGTTGTTGATGTTCGCACCGCTAAGGGAATTATTCGTCGCCCGGTACACAAATTGGCTATTTTACCATTATGTTGAAAGATGGTACTTTCAAAGGGGCCGGGATGTTGGAGCGCATATTCAGCATTCGCAATTCTAAACCATGAAAACTTGTAGATTAATGTAAAATGAATATTGCTTTCCAATGTATAATTTCTAATACGGTAACTTCATATTAACTCTATATCATTGTTGTTGCATTCTTGAACATTTCTCTCTTTTGCATTATTACTTTGTGTCGCATTCGCTACTGCGATGCTAGGCTAGTTTAAGTTTTATATGAATTTAATAAATCAGTACATTTCAACTACTCAAAAGGTTCGGTCAATCTTTACACCACCCCGCGACTATTGTCTCTTGCTCGAAGTGGAAAACGCTCCTCTTCGTATCAACAATGCTTAAAAGATTTGGTTGCAGCCATTTTTATTTTTTTAATTTCATTTTCATTAAAATCAGCTACAAATCTTCTACAAAGTTTCTAATTGACTTTCTTACAATTTACATATTTTGCCAGTACAGTGCGGACTTACAAAAACTCATCTAATTAGCTTTGACTTTTGCATCAATCCTAGATACTTGCCAACTTTGCAAAGTTAAAATGTAGATACTCGAATGCATTTGCTTCTTACTTTTTCTCCTTTCATCATTTCAATTATGCATTGTCCATGAATTATTTACTTTACGAACGATTTTCAACAATTTTCTGCACTTTGACTTGAGTTAAAAATTTTAATTACACATTCACAGTGGTGTCGAGCATTCGGCAGTTGAGGTATGTAGATGAACACACCATTGCCTCCTAGGTTGACGACATCTTAAGGTAGACTGACATCTATACATTTAAGATTGGTTTGTCATCAAAGTATAGCCAAATCAGCTTTTGCTAGAATTTTTGTGTAAAAATGCTTACAAAATCGAGGTTTGGCAAATTATTTCTAATGAATCCTCTTAGGAAAATTTATTCAGTTTTCCTCTGACATATGGGTCCAAGGCGAACTGAGAAGGCTGTATTAGCCTGAATGCATGTGGCCTTTTTATTATCTTACGTTGTAGCTGCCTCATATTATAGAGTATAGTGATACAGTTGATCAAAAAATATGGCCTCTTTACTGCTTTTTTTTTAAGTGTGAAAATCTTTCAACCAAATTTTCAAATTATTTTCGAATTAAAATTGGCAAGAAAATACTACATTTTTTTTCATCGATATTGTTTACAGTTCATTCAATTCTGTCTATAAATTAGTTCGAAACGCAAATAAAATTCAATTAAAAAATAAATTCGTTACAATTCAGCAGCATGGTAGGAAGTATTGCAAGAAGATTCCCGGTAGTTAGTATGCAAAGTGCTCAACGCCAATTTGAAATGTTGCCAATAGAAATTATTCAAAGTAATTCGACAACAGTAAAAATGTCACCTAGAATGGATTAATGTTCAAAACGTGTTTAAACTTTTTTTCAGAAAGTTAAATGGAAATGAGATTTCGGGAAAGAAGAATAAGAAATAAAATTGAATTCGGTAGAACAGAAGAGTTAAGACTTTTTCCACGAAATTTCAAGATGTAAGGTAGATAAATTGCGAATTATAATCGCTATTTACTAATATATCGAGAAATATATGGAGATGTTATTCCGAAATATTGAATCATCTTTGTTAGCATTTTCATTTACTTTTGCGTTTTACTATTTCAGTGAAAACTTAATTAGCTCTTTTTGAATTTTTTGATCCTATTTGAAACAAGATTCACAAGTAACATGAAAAACTTTCTCAAGAAATTGGAAATCGTAAAATCAAGTGAAATTGGGAGGAAACCTAAAGGAGTGTATCATATCACATGATGTTAAAAATATATGAGGCATTCTCTGAAAAAAATGCCAAAAAAAAATGACAAAAAAGTTCTCCATTTTTTCTGACTAAAACTGTTCCAAAATGTTCCTTATTTCATCACTTTTCTTCTAAAGATGCAAAGGTCGAATGTGTTGTTAGCCCTCCCACACCTGACGTCCCCGTTGTCGTCACGGTCCGCGCTATATACATAATATTGTTATAAAAATATCACACAATCAAATTTTAAGTTATTCACAAACAATATAAAAGTTGACGGTAGAGTCGATTGTTTAGAGGTCATCAGACACCTGGTCGTTGTATTATAAGTTAGTACTTCTTACAGTGGGCTGTGTATGTTCTATATTTATTCTATAGACTCAGTACAAGACTAAAATTTTATAATAAATTTTTAGCTGGATTTGTTTAAAATCAATACAGAAGATTGTATAAAAACATTCACAGAAACAGAATCTGACATACAGGCAGAATGAGAGTAAGGCAGCCAAAATACATATAAATCAAATATAAATACGTTATGTGATCAACCATGACATCTATCCTTATTATATCATATCATGGACAGTAGTCCACTGTAGAGTCTTCGAAGGCGAACCAAATTATATATATGTATATGTGGTTGGCACTCGAAGCATTTTACAACAAATGAGTACCTAATTTTGTTCCCAAAACAACGATTTGATGGTTTATTCTCAGTAAAGTCTTTATTGTTCAATGACTTATTCTCGCATATCAAAGACAAGACAGGCAGAAGACGCCATAGATGTGTTTAAAAGTTGTGTCCTTATAGAAATTCCTGAATAGTATTATAATTTTGTCACGAAGTTTATAATACATTAAAAAAGTGTCATAAAGTTAAATTCTTGATCAGCTCGTCGAGAAAAATTAAACGCACGTCTGTTTGTCCGATTATCTGTCTGTCGCCTGTCTGTATGAGTCTAAAGTAGTCGCTCAGTTTTCAAGCCATCCATATGAAATAAGGTATGAAGACTAACATAAGTCTTAATGATGCTCACTAGAATCTACAGCCCACTTATTGTGTTTTATACGACAAAAACTTTTCTATTAATATAAATATCAACGAATACCAATATAACACATTCTTATGAAGGAAAGCTTCACATATAATTTAATTATTATATCTCGCCCACATTTAAAGTTAGCACCCTTACAAACCAACCACCGACTCTTGAGTTTTTGTATGAAAATCTTTTCGTAACAATTCACAGCAACATGAAATTCGCTATGATGGCTCTTATATACGGGAGCAAAAATGCTTTTGATGTGTGTGGAGAGTATTAAAACTTCGATTGTACCGAAATTAGAATCGAAGTTTTGAAATGCATTTATGCTTTGCCAGCTATTTAATAATACATTTGCTCAGCATTTGCTCGGTCTGTAGTTGTACAGAGAGAAGGAGAGGAATGAAAAAAATTATTGATAGATAGATAGACAGATAGATAGATAGATAGATAGATATATAGAAAATCATGACTTCTTACGTGTACTTCGCTACGCTTTGAATGGATTGTATAAGAATAAGTGAACGCAAGAACAAAACCATTGACCAATGGAAGTTGCAGCTAGCCTCGCTATAATATGCATTTATATTTTCATAACTGTATTAATATTTCCACACCAAAGTTATGGAATAGAAAGTTGACAACCCGTCCACTACTTATAGAAACTAATTAATAAACATCCAGACAGACGGATGACTAATTGTCGAATAGATGGACAGAAAAACTTGTCTAGATCCAATAAGAATTATACTCAAAATAGCAAGTTTCAAATAGCACCTGACAACATATTTTGTTCCCAAGACGAGAAATATAAATATAAAAAAACTTTCCCACTATGGTTAAATAGTCCGATTTGTTATGAATGCCAACAATCCTATAATATATCGTAGGTTCAACCAAAGTTTATGTTGTTGCATTAAAATTTATTAAATTGTTGCAAGCTATGTATGAAATAATAACCACTGCACTATGGGCGAACTGTCGATATTATTGGCATAAATTAGGAAAACATACTTACAGACGTGAAACTTGTCACTTTACTGATAAAGATGCTCGAATTATGGAGCAGCTCATGACCACAAGCATGGAGACAAAATTGGAAAAGGGTGATTTGGTCAGACGAGACCAGATTCAAGTCCGATGGTAAGAAGCATTACTGGCACCAAACAAATGTAAAGAACGGTGGTGGTAGGTTGATAGTGTGTGGTTTTTTCATTTGATGGCACGTCGACCCATTTATTAAATTCGATGAAATGATGAGAAAGGAGCAGCATCTATATATTCTGGAGCCTTATTTACCAGACATTGTGAACGAAAGTGCTTACTCGAAAGATAAAGTCATTTATCAACAAGAGGGAGACCCGAAACACACAGTTAAAATCGTACAGGAATGGATTGGTCGTCAATATTTAAACCTGCACAGAGCTCAGATTTGAACCAAATCGAAAATTAGACGAGATTTGAGTAACGGAGTGGGGAACTACTGGATGAAATGAACTATAGCTATAATAAAAAACAAGTAAGGAAATTACAGTCGGGCGTAACCGTCTGTAAGAGGCCCTGTACCAGTTCAGGTCGCCTAACAAACACATTAAATGTTTCCCGAGCTTCTGACCAAGCTTATGACCACTTCTCACTGCACGAATAAGTGCCTTATAAAACATTTTTTTATGTATAAAAAGAAAGGGGGGGTCGTTCAAATTCAATTGCTTATAAAATCGTCATTTATTATCCGATTTTGATGAACTTCTTGGATTTTGGGGGGTCTCCGACCATTATTTCTACCTATTACATACATTTGCACAAAACCAATAGGCTATTCGGTATAGGGCCTAACAATCAATGACAAATTAAAAAAAAAATTTTCTCTTAAATTCTAAATCCACAGAATATACTTCAAAGCAATTTTTTTCTCCATCAGAACCAGCTGCCGAGTCCAAATAGTTATAATTAAGACTTGAGTCATTAAATGAAAAATTCATTTGTGAGGTCAGCAACTTCAAAAGACTTTTGTTTTAGTCTCTCATTCAAACGCGCTCTATTAACACATCAGTTAGATTATTTAATCTATGATTCTTTCTAGCGTGACAACATCTATCAACTTTATACAATTAGCTGCGTGTTTCAGAAGCATTTATTGCTAGGCATCCAACAGGAACTAAGGACAAAAATATTGTATCCGAGCCGTGGATCCAAAACTTGAGGACAGTTGGTTACTTTGGATGAGATATATGTCTCGATATATAACGAAAAAGTTTGACAACAATGATTCACTATGTAGTATTCACACCATCTTGTTGTCAATATGAAATGAAAAGTTTAAAATTAATTCAAAGAAGTTTGTAGTTTAAAGAGCCCGTTAAGTATTTGCAAAGACTCTTCTAGCCGCGTTTCTCACATTACTACCGCCGCATCTATTCTATTTCAGTGCATTACATATCCTGTGCTGAATTTCCACTTTTCTTGAAATTATTTTAAATTTATCACCGGATTTTACGTGACGCTTTTTATATTCAACTCGAGAAGATATAAAAGGTAAATTGCAGAATTCGAGTTCGCACCATATTTTGAAGCTTCAGGCTGAGTTCTATAAATTACAGAACTAGAATCTTTATTTTCGTAAAGCTTCTTTGGATCAATCGACAGCATATAATATATTAGGAAAGATTGATTTGCTTTTGTTTTAAAAACTTTTCCAGTGAAAGAATCCGTCTCTGATGCAATTTCGGAGAACAAAATTTTCTATTTATTTGGGATTCTGCCTCTATATAGCTTAAATTTTGGATATCCAAGTGTAATGTCCAAGTGTAATTGATTCTCGCCGTCTGATTCTGGCAAAGTGTGAACCTACCTTAATCAAAGTATTCAGTGGTAATAAATAAAGTATTTTTTAATTTTAATACCATCGATTTTTTTCGAATTTATGCAAAAAAATCGAAAATTTGGTCCATAGTAAATTGGTAGAAATAATATTTTTAAAAACGTTGACTATCAACCAAAAGACATCTAAACATATGCACACATTAAGTAAATATAATAGACATGTATAAGGTACAGTGCATTGCAGCCAACTGAGACAATCCATGATTTAATTACGCGTATGTTGAGCCAGACAGACACATGCAAACCCAAGCATAAAAAGGCGGGCAACATACTCAGACAGTTACAGACACATTAAGCTTATTTCATTCTGGAAAACTTCCAAGTCGTCCTTGTAGCACATTTTAATTGTAGCAATGAGGTTTATGGGAGGTTTATGTACCATTCTATTGCCAGCCTTAGCTTCAACATGTGTAATTAGTGAATCGTGTGCGTGTGTCTCATATAAAATTATGCAGATCTATATAAAACTTTGCAGACTACGGCACGCTGCTTGAGATTAAAACCGAAATAAAATGAAATGAAACAATTAAGTCACAAATCTCAAACAATAGGTGAAACTTAAATTTACCAACTGCCATTTTATGTACTCATAAGTGAACACATTTGTACAAATTGTATGACCAATTTAAGACTTAATTAAAGCTAAGCAAATGTGCTCAACAGAACAGCGCCATTCATATTTAATTTAATGAAAGTATTCTGCTTAATAATGCACATGAAGTGCTAATTTTAGAAGTGTCTTCATTCATGTTTCACCTTGGTACTGTGGCTATAATTTAATTACTGCCAACGCTTTTTGGTTTGGCTATTCACATTTATGTAATTTCATTAAGTGCAAATTGTCAAAGTTTTGTGAGTTGAGTGTCCCATTTATCAAGACTAGAACAATTAAAAGGTATGCTGTGAGCCGAAAAGTCGCTTCTACAAGTAGGACAGTCTGTTATCAATTAAAAAAATTATCCCTGCGGCAAAGTCGTTCAAGGTAAAACTTAAGGTAAAACTTAATAAAACGTGATGTTAAAGCTAAACAGGAAGAACGTTTCAATTGTGATTGCACGACTTCGAGATACCCTGCTAGCATTAACATGAAAACAACGACATTCGATTAAACTAAATGACAGATAGGAGCCTAAATTGACGTTGCTAACCGCTAATTTGCTTCAGGCTTATAAAAAGCAAATAGACGTATTGGGAATTGTGATAAACCTAACCTTAACATTGACGCTCCAAGCCATGGTAACAGACCCTATGAAAAGTATAACCATCCCGGAAAAATAGTTTTATACCATGTACCCATGAGAAAGAGGGTATTTTAAGTTTGTGCAAATGTATGTAACAGGCAGAAGGAGGTGTTGAAGACTACATAAATTATACATATTCTTGATAAGCATGATAAATCGAGTCGATAAAGACATTTCGCACGTCCAACACGTCGCTGCGTGCCTTCAATCAATCAAAACATGATAAATTTGGTTGCATGTGATTTGATCGTGACTTAGCCATGTAGCCTTGTAAATGTTGCTGCTTATGGCTTAATTTTCCGATTGTTGGGCCAATGTTCTGCTTCCCTACCAGTTTTGACGTCTCTTTTGGGGTAACACTCCTAAAGACGCTAGTCAACGTAGTCTTCTACTCACAACGAAACCGCATCCAAAGTCGTACTTACTTTCATGGCAGCTATAGTAGATGTCACAGGATTCTTTTTTAGAGCAGCCCTGTCCTATCCATCGGATTTTGCAGTGATCCAACTCTTAATCAGGGGTGGGGGGTTATGGTTGTCTGTCGCCTTCTCATAGTTTGCTCACTACCGAACGGCTGTTCAGAGGCTATATGTTCTTACTAAGAAATTCTTCAGTTCACCAAGAGAATTTTTACCTAAGACAGACTGGCGATCGGACATGGCTAGAACAACTCGTTCCTGCATGCAGATCAGGGAATTATACATACTTCTCAGACATCCACTGATTCGTTCGCTATGTAACATATATTATGAATTTTCAATAAACCTTATGTACTCTACATAATTTTCACAAGCTTCCTCTATGTCTGTGGACTGTACGACTTTCGCATCTATAAATGGCATCAAGGAAATGTTCCAACGCAATAGGCTGCCATAAAAATAATGAACGCCAAACATTACAATCCGCAACATTTTGCGAAAGTTCGACCAAAATATATCAATAAAAAATGTTTCACCAAAGTTACCTAAGTTCAATCAAAAGATTTAGTAAATATTTGGTTAAAGAAAGTTTATATATTTTAATTTAAGTCAAAATATGTTTTATTTAATATTAATATTTAAATTATATTTGCATCATGTAATAAATAATAATTAAATTAAATAATAATTCTGGTGAAATACATCTTTAACTTAAGCAACAAATGAGGTCTTCTTAAAGGGTTAAGTAAAATTAATTTCAAGCATCACATCACCGTACGAAGTATTATATAATCAGGCAGATCATAAAACAACGGATGGCATAAGAGGTAAGATTTGCCAGTGCGGATTTTGAAAAATTTGATTATGCAAAATTCTATCGAGTAAAACACATCATTAAATTAAGTAAGCAATGAGTTCTTCATAAAGGGTTAACTAAAATGCTTTTAGGTATACGAAGAGGTTAAGATTTGATTTTTTTCAAAAAATGTGAGAAACACGACAAATTTTGGAGTCTGCCGCCATACGACGCCTCCTAAAGACTACCCTCGCAAAACGACATATTGCCCTAACCCTAAAGCCGTGGGTAGTACTCTACTTACATCATTCCCACCATCACGGGAGGAAACACATCCTCTCTATCGTTTAGGTCCAGATCAGACCTCTGAAAGGACTATCCCCAATACTAACTTGTCCCACCTTCATCGCAGCATAAAGAAGAAGAGGCGCCGACTCTAATAAAACTACCAACCTTGCGAAGAATCTATCGTTTAGATCTTTATTATAGTCTTTAGAGACACGATTTTGTATCTAATTTGCTTGCTTAGCCTCAAATAGCATATAATTGCAAGCGGTATACTTCTTCTGATCTCCAGGCTGACGTTGTTGTTGCTAATCATTTTGGAGGTATAGCTCTTAAGTAGAAGATTCAAGATTATCAGATGCCGGAATATATGTTGGGTCATTATTATATTATTGAAAGGGTACATGATGCAAAAAGACTGAATCGATTTTAAAGCTGTTTTTTGATTAAAGATCAATTTTTCAACGTCTTTAATTATTTTACTTTAAATACCGGGAATTTGCTTATATGCTATGCCATCTTATGAATGATATAATTTCGTTGTACTCAATAAATACAGTGTCCTTCTTTTAAGCGTGTATACATTGATTGACCTTTTATTAACCGACTTAGCGAGCCAATGGCGTATGAATTTTACGTGTTCTAATTTTGGATAATCAAAGCAGGTAGCCAAATGGCATATGCATTTTTTAATCTGCGCTCGCGAATTTTCTGCCTCATGCCATCTGTCATTTATGATCTACCTGCTATAATAATAATACGATCCTCTCGAAAATCAAACTGTATAAGAATCGCCTAACACTACCTCACGATCACAGTTCGACTTAAACGATCGAAATAGTAACAGCTTGAAATAAAAAAAAATAACTATAAAATGGAAGCCCAATATCTTGATTCGCCTATGGGACCTTTTTTCAACTATTTAGACTGCACATTTGATTTACCACTTATTGCACATAGTCTTAGCTCAGAACACGATGCGCTAACAATTATGTACGAAGACATAAGCGACGACGAAGAAATGAGCCCCGAAGCAAAGAGACCTCGTTTGGACTGTGAACTGCCGCTCAATTCACGTAGTACACCCTTGGACTGCGTGCACGAGGATATAAGTGTTGACTCGCCAATGAGTCTTACTCCACATAGACTTGACTTAGAATACGATGCTCACACAAATATGTACGAAGACATAAGTGTCGACTCGCCAATGAGTCCTTTTTCGGACTCATTGGACTAGACATTATTTGCCACCTATTCTACATAGTCCTAGCTCAGAAGACGAAGTGCCAGCAAACATATACGAACGAAAGAAACTACGTTTGGACTCTCAGTTTCAATCTCAATCTACGACTGCCAATCCATATTACTGCTAACTCGGCAATGAGTCGGGAACCGGAATCCAACTGGAGTCAAGAGTTAGAAAATATGACACTTTCTCAGTCTTTGGAATGCGATGCGTCTACAAATAATTATAAAGAGTTCAAAGATATTACCAATAACTATCCAATGAGTCCGGAAACAAACTCATCAGACTGGTGCCTTGAGATGCCTTTTAATGCACATAGTCCAGGCTTGGTCTGCAGTACACCGATCTAAATGCAAGCTATGGCAAAATTCATTTGAAACCACATAAACCAACAGATGAGCCAGCAAATTGGGGCGTATCGGTAAATCAATTACCAAGTCTATCGAATAGATGGATTTTGATAATGGACGACATCGTCATGCAGCGAAGATTGCGCGCGAAGCGAGTCCAACGTCGATCGGAAAATGTGTATCAGTTTATGGATCGATTTCTGAGCTCAATGGATTCGTTCTATCTGACACACGATGACCCCTGGCCCATAGAAAAGTGATATTACTCTGAAATCAGATAACTTAACATCGTAGATGATAACTACACGTGCGAAATTGTCTTATATACCTGATACACTAAACACTACTTTCAATCATGATGCGCTGTCTGTCAATCACTTCTTTAACAGCAGCTATTTCAGTCGACTTCAGAAGTGTTTGGACACTTTTTATAATGAGTGAAAATATTGATAAACGTTTTTCTGTTTAATTTTTCTAACGAAATTTCGTGTGCCGATATGCTGAAAATGCTGCAAACGGCTTTTGGTGAATCTGCTCTGTCAAAACGCACACTTAAGAGTGGTATAAAGCGTTCAAGGATGGTCGGGAGACCGTCCTAGTGTTGGGTGGCCTGCAACGAGTGTGATCGATGATAACGTCAATAAATTTTAGGAAATCGTTGCGTACGTAGCTGCAAACATGCTGGATCGCAACAATTCGAATCTGACCTTCATGGAACGAATAATTACTGATGACGAGAGTGTACGACTACGACACTCTTACGAACCAGCAATTAGCTTCTGTGATAGTAAGCGAAGAGTGAATTATGTAGGTGTGCAACTTATACATTCCACTCTTACAAATCAACAGGTTGGGATACTTAATTTTCATATTTTTCGATCTTCGTAAATGTCTTGAATAAAATCTCATTCCATCCAAGTAGAATAGTGTTCATACATAAAACAGAGATGTTCTGATATCCAAAAGCCTTTTCGTTTATTAGGGTATTATCAATCCTATAAGGAGTTCCACGAAAAACAGCCTTTGATTATCTATTGGCAACTTTTTTCTTTCTTTTTCGGCATTGAGTGGGCCCTTACTACTATTCTTTCCGAAATTATTAACAATGCAGTAGCAGATTCAATTCAGCCCTAAATTGCTTGCCAGTAGTGTTAGAAATTCATCACTAAGAAGGGCGTCGTCTCGAGGAGTTATCAGTAGAGGGAACCCTCAAAGGGGAGCTAACGAACAGTTATGGCGCATGAAAGAAAAAGATATCAGATAACGTATGCGGCCGAAGTTCTTGTGGTTTGTAAATGGAAAATTTGGGCAAATCTTGAAAGTCCATAATATCTAGGATTGATTCAGGATATAAAGCTAAACTTCAACAAAAAAGTAGGAGAATGAATCAAAAAGGCCAGAAAACTCTATTTGCATATAAAGGAGCTATTTGAAATGGAGTACTTTTTTAGCCATCTGGCTATATACAGCTATATACAGCCGTGATTACAGCAATCTTGCTCAACGGAGTTTCTGTTGGAAAGCGTTAGAGTGTACAACTACCACTCAATCTTATCGCGAAAAAGATTGCCTTAAGCCAATTTCAAGAGTCTGAAGACATATTATCTTCCTGAAATTAGAAATAAAAATCTTGTTCAGACTTCCTGCCCAGTACAGAATCTACCAAGCTGAAGTGCTAGCCATGACACTGATGAAACTGCTTTCAAAGCGATTTACTCTTTTTGTCACAGATGGCTGAACTCCCATGACCACCACTGACAATGAGAAGAACTGTGAAGTGGTCAATCTGGCCAGAGAGAGTACTCGAGAGGACACAAAAGATATGCCTACAGCTACATATAAGCTGCGGAGCGTATAAAATTATATGCCAGAAAAGAGAAACTCTTTATACTTTTTTATGAGAGCCGACTCAGGTCAAGAAAGACACGCCATAAATTTAGGAATCAGGTTGCATGACTTTTAAATAAAATGTGACAACCCTGAAAAGAAAGAAACTATGAGGAACATTTTATATGTCACATTCAGACTCATAGTACGGAGCCTATGTACAAGTATATTTTCTATTTTTTAAACCAGATTATTTTTTGACTTATAAAAAGTCGTCGCCATGAAAAGTTCATTCAACAGTTTGTAAGTCTTTGGAAATTTTATTTCTGTGGCCTTATACACCTCAGCGTTCTGCATTCACATAACATGTCTATTAATTGTGAACAGTTTTCTTTTATGTTTTCTTTAATGTATAAAATGTACAAGTAGTAATGCATAGCCATCTAGGAGAATGAAAATTACTACACACAAAGCACCTACAGCCCTTTGGATTCTAAATTGTCTCGATTTTTTTAGTCAAAAAGTTGATTACTTCTGCTTACTAACACTCGTAATATCTTAGCATTATACCCAACTTATATGAATATTCTTGTTACAACATGTGTGCAACAGCAGAATTTTAGCCGTGCCTCTTCGTGGTTTAACGCCACTTAAAATTTACTGTCGCAACTTTTGAAAGGAAAAAAGAACAATTCGAATTAAATAAAAGGAAATTCTTAGAAAGCCTGCTGCGGTTGGCGCAAACGTTATCCTTGCTTGTTTGCCAACTAATTTTTATACACCATTTATAAGTGCTTTAAGGTGTGATACGCGCACAATTTATGACCTAAACTTTTCATGGTTGGTAGTAGTTTGCTTAGGTGATAGGTGTTATTTAGTAGAAGTTTGCAAAATTGTTTCGCGAATGTTGCAAATGAATTGCAACACATTAAGTTCAAGGAGTGTAGAGAAAACGTTTGAAGAGAAATTTTTTGTTGAAGTGGTTCAAGTTTACAAAGACAAACAAAATAGAACGTCGCATAGAGCTATCAACATAAAAGATATATAGGAAATTTTTTGTATGATAGTGTTTAAATTCAATTCATAATTTCTTCACGCTACAGTGATGAAATTATGCTTGGAAAATGTTGAAATCACTCACAAATTGTGTGGTAATTTGGGCACCGTAACATTAGGTTTGGTTCCACCCTTAGCGCCACATTATGTTATAACCTTAACTTCAAAAAAGTTAAGGTTCTTACACATTTAAAGTTTAACAATAGGTTAAGATCAAATGGTATTATCGTAGACCCAAAAAAGTATATATTAGCTTATCGAGTTAAGTTGATCTAGCCTTATATGGCTGTCTATCTGGCCGTCTAATAGTATACGAGCTTTTTTTGGGTATCAACTTTTAAGATATTTAGCTGAAATCTAAAATCAAGACTTTATTATACCCAGTATTTAAAGTATCGAAATCGATATGTCACGCCAAATTATTGGGATAACACTAACACAAACTCATTCCCATTTATGAATTTTCTGTACGAAAAATATCGTTACTTATATGGCGCTATAACGCTTTCCTGAAGCTCTGTCGTCTTTTCAAAGAAGATGATCTGGAATTTTATTCTCTAAACTATACTAACCTCATCGAATTGCTCATACAGCTCTACGAAGCATGTTTCACTCGAAAATTTCTAAAGCCGCTTCATGCAATTTTATAACGATCTGCAATCTATGCTATACAGCACGACTGGGATAATCGACGTCTTATAGATTTTATTTTCGCCTTTCGAAAGAATGTTTTAATTCTACTTTTTTTTTCTTCTCATAAATATACTCTCCACATTCCCTTTGTATATTTTAGTACGAAAATTGTTTTCAATTAATAAGATGGAAACTCAACATCGTAGCACCAAAAAATTGAGCAAATGGGAAGAATTGGAATGTTTCAAAGGCAAATTGAGAAAAAAATGTCCTTGTGATTGGTCGAAAGCTATACCTGAATTTTGACTATCTAGGCCCAACATATTAGAATCTTCCTCTCAAAGACTTCCAACGCTGTCTCATCCGACTCAATCACGGTCCATACCTTTGCGCCATACAATAGGACCGGGAGTATCAGCGTCTTATAGATCTTGATTTTTGTCTTTCGAGAGAGGGCTTTACTTCTCATTTGCTTGCTTAGCCCAAAAAAGCATATGTTTGCAAGCGTGATTCTTCGCCTGATCTCCAGGCTGGTGATCTCGGATCCAAGATAGACGAAATTTTCTACACAACTGAAGTTGAAATTCTCCATCGTCACTGACCGTCCAAGACGCAATGGCGGAGTGCGAGAAGACACCAAGTACTTCGTCTTGTCCTCATTCACCGCTAGACCCATGAGCCGAGACTATTTTTCAATCTCCGAGAACGCCTTGCTGACTCGCAGTTCCTGCGTACCAATGATATCGATGTCATCGGGATACCTAGTGCAGACTGGGCGCCGAAAAACTTCGATCATATCGGCGTGTCAAAAGTGGCCTTTATAGTCGACAAATTCGTCTTGTCCTCATTCACCGCTAGACCCATGAGCCGAGACTATTTTTCAATCTCCGAGAACGCCTTGCTGACTCGCAGTTCCTGCGTACCAATGATATCGATGTCATCGGGATACCTAGTGTAGACTGGGCGCCGAAAAACTTCGATCATATCGGCGTGTCAAAAGTGGCTTTATAGTCGACAAATAGGTGGCGAGTGTCTTTGTTGAACTCACGGGTCTTTTCCAAGATTTGGCGTAATGTTTTGGTATTTGGTCACTGGTCGACCTTTTTGGTCTGAAGCCACATTAATATCGTCCTTCAGCCTATCACACAATACGCGCGACAGAGTCTTATATCCAATGGAAAGGAGACTTATTCCGCGGTACTTGGCGCAAACAGCGGGGTCTCCTTTCTTAAAGATAGGACAGAGAACACTGAAATTCCAGTCATTGGGTATGCATTCATCGGCCCATATGTGGCATAAAAGTTGGTGCATACACCTAACCAACTCTTCGCCGCCAGGTTCCGGTATCATTTCTATATCGGCGGAATTGTGCGCTTCATCGCCTCCAAGTAGGCTAGAAGAATGACTCCTCCATAATCTCGGTGGTTCTTGTTCATCCGTTACCAGATTTCCATTATCATCCTTACAGAAAGCTACTCCGGGTTTAAAACCTTCAGTCAGAGATGTCACGTAACATCTCAACATCCTTAAACTCCCGCCTTTCTTGCTCCTTTTTCTTACTTCTGAAAAGGCGTTTCTCCTCGTTGTACCAAAAATTCTTCAAAGGTTTTGTATAACCAATTACATCCTTGGCAACACTATCCATGGAGCGGGTGATATGTTTCCACTGCTCACATATATCTTGAAAAGACGGAGAGGTTTCCCGGAGCAGTCGGGAGAGTGTGTTTGAAAAGGCTGCGGCGGTCTATTCTGATTGCAGCTTGCTGACGTCTAGGTTTCGTGGCATGTTGGAACGTGCGGCGTCCCCTACGCTGCGTACCTTGGCTTCGACAAGATAGTGGTCCGGGTCAATGTTGGGACCACGTAACGTTCGCACGTCCAACACGCTTGATGCGTGCCTTACGTCTATCAGAACATGATCAATTTGGTTGCGTGTTATTTGATTTGGACTCAGCCATGTAGCCTTGTGGATGTTAAGGTGTTGAAATCTGGTACTACTAACTACCATGTTCCGACGTGCGTCGAAATCGAGTAGCCTCTCTCCATTGTTGGTAGTAGTGTCGTGAAGGCTAAATTTTCCGACGGTTGGGTCAAAGATTCCTTTCTACCCAATCTTGGCGTTGAAATCGCCAAACACGATTGTCGTGTTTGGGACAGCGCTCGGACAGACGTTCCAAGCGCTCATAGAACTCATCTTTAGCAACGTCATGATGTGTATCGCGGCTAGGCGCTCGCCAACAGGCGTGAACCTAGAGACAAGGCCACGTAGTTTCCACTCACCACGGAACCACATCCAAATTCGTGCTTACTAGCATGGCAGCTGTAGTAGATGTCACAGGATGCATTTTTAGAGCAAACCTGTCCTTACTTACTTACTTAAATGGCCGTCAACCGTCTACCGGTCATGGCCGCGTCCAGGAAAGCGCGCCAGCCTCCATAATCCTGTGCGCGCTAGCGCCAGTCGTTCTGAATGCCAAGTACGGAGAGATCTCCCCATACCTGGTCATTCCATCGAGTGCCCGGTCGTCCTCTATGTCGGCGTCCACCAATCAAGTTTGGGCCCCCCATGTAAACCATGCTGCTGTCCTATCCATCGGATTTCTTGTATTGCATCTTTCGAGGACATCACCATCCCAATTAAGGGTGCGGACATTCCAGGTGCATATTCGTAATTCGTGATCCTTATATTTTTTGAGGGGGTCGTCATCATAGGGTTCCTTCCAAGGAGTCCTGTTAGTTTTCATTGGGGAGTTATTTTTTACAGTGGCGGGTCCCAAGCCCAGCGCATCATCCCCTTATTAAAGGAGAAGGGGCCCCTTTCGCCTTCTCACGTTAGCTCACCACTGAACGGAATGTTCAGAGGCTACCCAGGAGAGACGTGTCCTAACTGACGAAATCATTGTTGGCCATTCCCAAGTGAATGACAGTCAACAACTTTTCTCACAAAGTGAACTTGAGCAAACGAATCCCAATCTTCCTCAATTGGTCTCCATAAAAACTAACACATAGGCTCATATGCAGACGACTACAAACGCGTAGTCAAAGTTAAATATCAAGTCATGGATATGTAACCAGTCCTCTCATCCATAAATATATGGTAGGATTATTAAGGCTCGCAACTATCCCCAACTTAATGCAAGCACCTTTACATTTGCCGCAAAAACAACTGCACATGGACTGCATCATCTATGAAAATATTGACTCCATTCTAGCCTTTATTATTAAATTTTTCTGTGATAATCGTACTATGTACCTACTTAAAGTAACTAAGTTCATAATAGTCTCAAAAATAGATTTCTGATTACCTATCTACGCTTCATGCATACAATCTACCGTTCCTCGCACTTGGTGATATATGAAGCAGATATTTTAAATATACGTCTCATACAAACGCTACTATCATCCTATCTATGTAAAACAATATATTACTTATACAAAATAACCACAACTCAAGCACTACCCCCTTGGAATCTCACACAATCAAACATTAACACATCCATGAGATCTTTAATTTTCAAAGATATCATAAACAAACCAAAATTATTATCTCATATTCACAGTTGACTCACAGCCCAATAGCATTACGGTCATTGCTAATATCACATTCTTCTTCTTATCTTATTCTATACAGCTGTATTATGTTGCGAAATAATAGCCATTACAGAAGCCCTAAAGCTCCACATAAAAAAATATATTATTAACAACTTTGAATATTATCCGTTCTTAGCACGCAACCTTATAACTAAACATCATCCCAAATTCAAACTAATATGGATTCCAGGACATTCCAATCTTAAAGGAAATGAACTACCATGCTCCATCGCGAAAAAATTCACACACCTTAAACTAGGTCAAACCAAACTTACTCATGAACACTATGTACCAACATAATTCCCACATATTCTTGTGAGCATATATCGGTCATTCTAACTTGGGTGTTACTACTGGTTTTAAAAGTCTACTTAAGAAGTTCCCATTCACATATTGTGGAAATATGATGCACACGTACACTGAAACAGGCAGACAATGAGACATGGCTAGATCGACTCATCGAGAGTCCTCTTTGAAGACGTTGTAAACATTGTGATTGAATTATATGAAATACTACTTTACATACTCTGTGTCTAGTGTACACAAATGTTCGGTGCCGCACCTTCTTTATGTATTAGGTAAACCCAAATTTGTCTGTCTATATCCGGGTGTCCCGTGACATATCACATTTTTTAGGCCCTGTACTTAAGGTGCAAGAACATATTAGTTTCGTGCAAATGTACGTACCATGCAGAAATAATGGTCGGAGAACCCCAAAGTTACCCCCATTATGGTCAGAAGCGGATGAGTAGTCGATATAGCCATGTCCGTTGTCCGTCCATATGAACAAAGAATCTCGGAAACGGTAATAGATAGAGACTTCGTTCTTTTTGCATTCGACTAGGACTTTGCTGGAATTCGCCGTCCTCCATTTTTCTTTTCATACAGTGAGAAGGGGGAGGAGCAAAATACTTTTCATCAGTACCATTTTTTGTTATTACTTTCCTACTCTTTTGTTTTGCAGCTAATTCGAGTAGCGTCCTGTACCACAGTGCCCGACTGTAATTTTCTTATTAGTTTTTTTTCATTCAAATTCGATTATTTACATGCTCCTCTAAGCAATTCCGCGTTTCAAAAATTTTAACACTATTTTAAATACCAACTTTGCGTGAGGAATGATATAAGCTTCCACGTATTCTCTTGTTCCATTTTAAGCATATTTTAAACATTTCACACGCCTAAGGAAAATTTGAGCTGATATAAAAATTGAGCAATAACTCACTTTCCTCATACAACTGCGCTCTTCAATCTAACAATATTATCTAAGAATAATTTCATATTGGATAAATCAAATTAAGTAGTTGAAAGGATGTTCATTGAGCGAAATTTCTGCCAACTAAACAATTGAAATAGACCGCATAGAACAAAGGAGGCTCGTTGGTATTTTAAATTCTTGCACGGTTTATGTTCAACACGAAAAATAATAAAAACTAAAAGAGAAACACATAAAAATAAAATAAAAAAACGTAAAAAAACGTAATGTAGATACAGAACAGATAAATAAAACATTGTTTGAAATTCAAAACTCGTTCAGGATACCAACTTGTATCTCTTGAATGGAGGAAGGAAAACAAGAACAAATCAAAGTTATATAAATAAAAGAAAAATCGTTACAAATTCCATTTATAGCTATGTACGAGTATCTATGACAGTAAATATCTTTCATGACAGTGACACGTGTTGCATAGGTCGTAGGAAAACAAGCGGCAACAGAACAAAAGTTCAACGTAATAAGAACCAACCAACAGTTTGAGCCATATAACTATTATTCACAGCGTGTAATTTATTTTGTTTATTTAGAAAATGTTTTGCTGTTATTTTTGTACTGTCGACTGCCTAGCAAAGTTCGCGGCGTATTTGTTTTGTAAATAAATAATTTTTCTATTTACAAATTATGTATTTGAAAATTGAATTTAAAGCGAGTTTTATTGCGTCAAATTTAATAAAAACAAGAAGAAACGATAAATTCCGTGGAAGCGAAGCTTATATACACTTCTCACTTGACCGGCTATGGGCTTATCAAGCTCGCTAGGCATTTGGAGACAAGCAGATACATTGAAAAACACAAGACCACGAAATGCAGTACATCATTCCGACATCTATTAGTATTTGTAGAAGACAAGCTACCATTGTCTCAAGCAGAGGATGATTTATCGATTTTAGGATCTTCATCAAATTGGTAAACAAATTGTAGGCCGAGCTATAGGTTTTTTTTTTCACAATTATAGATAAAACAAAACGAGTTAGAAAACTGAGTTAATTATTTAATGTCGATTCTATATTATGACTCTGGAGCTTTTCAAATTCCTGTCCCATATGATATTAAGGGAGACATATAAAGATGATCCAAGTTTTTCAAAACTTGGATGCTCCATTTGAAACTGTGAACATTGAAAAAACAAGGGAAAGATCCAAAAGGCAGTCGCGTCTGTTAGCCTCAAAAAAATTTACTGACTGAAAAAACAACAGCGCTAACTCAACCAATCAAACCATTCCGAATTAAATTTGGTCCATTGGTTCCGCTAATATAAAAACTATTCCCCCTTCAAATCATCCGGAGAATGTCTAATTATCCAAACGTACGTTCAAACGAAATTGATTGTCCTTTCACTAGAACAAATATACTCTGCTACAATAATTTTTTGTTTAGGGTATAACATTTAAATATTCACAAATACTCGTGTGTTTGTTTTTCTCTGTGCTTATTTATAATACATTTATTATGTATTATTTTATATTACGGAATAGGAGTAAAATTGGCATAATGCCTACATTGTCACATGTTCAGTCAACCGCAGGATTGCTTAAAACAATATACACAGTACATCACTGTGGATGGTAGTCCACGCAAGTAGCGAAAGCTCACCTTAGTGTGGCTGACATAATTTCTGAACAACCCGATTGAAACGTGCTGGGTACCATTGCAGTGTCCTGAAAGGTCGGAACATTTTAAAATACATAAAATAGGATCACAACTTACGAATATATAGGGAATCAACAATACCCAGCCGTAAGGAGTATCACTCAAATATATTTTGTCTATTCAATACACCGTCTATTCACCGAAATGAGTCCAATAACTCCAACATTAAAAAAAACTATTCTTCCGTTTAAAAATTGTGTCTTTTTGAAAATTGTGACGAGTTAAAGAAATAATTGTTTTGATATAAATTTTTTTTTTTATTCGAACTAAGAAACTTTGGAACAACAACTTACTTAAAAATTTTTGCTAGATGAGCCCAAAAAGCTCAGATTTCAATATGCTACGGATTAATATTTTTAGGCCCTGTATCGAAGGTACAAGAGCCTATTGGTTTTGTGCATTATGGTCAGGAGTGATAGAGGAGTCGATATAGCCATGTCCGTCTGTCCGTCCGTATAAACGAAAGGATCTCGGAAACAGTAATAGATAGAGACTTCGCGCTTTTTGCATTCGACTAGGAATTTTACAAGTTTATTTCAAAATGTTGTACCACTCCCCTTCCCCATAAAATCAACCTCAATGGTAAAAATTTCTTCGTCGCAAAAATAGTAAGTATCCCAGTGTGAGTAGCAGGTAAGCTTTCATCACTTGGTTTGTAACTCGTCAAGAGCTCGATTATTATTTTTTTATTTCATATACATTACATCAATAAAATAACAGAATTTCTTAATCTACAATCGATTGATGCTGCAAAACGACAATGTGTACAAAGAATTTTAGTCGCAACTGGGATGTTCTTTTTGGAAACCATATCAATAGAAAAACATTATGTATAAACACTCATAGAATAAAATTATACTTTATAAACACGTGCCTTCAAGTGTGTATTTACACAAATTAAAAACATATAAAAAATACTCGAAAGTGAGAAAATATAAAATACAATGTAAATGGATTTCTTCCGTCAAAGAAGAAATGATTTGCAAGTGGTCTGCCGACTTACCAAGAGCGTAGCTATATGGGTCCTAAGGGTCTTAATTACTCTGCACTATTGCAAACAAAAAAAAAATTAGCGCCTCCCTTCGGGGACAGCCCTTGGCGCTAACATCACACAATTTTCGGGAGAACATTCGGTAAATTATTTCTTAAGCTTCTGCAAATCTGATATAAGGTTGCCAATGCGCTACTGCACCGATCACCCACCATCCACCCACCATTACACTTATACAAATCGGATTTCTCATTTGCAATTAAACCAGAATTCACCCAATTCGTAAATTTTTGGTCTTAATAACAAACAAAAGTAGACCATGGTTCTATTCATACGATATTTGCAAATCCATGTTATGATGCTTTCAATTTTTTCCTTCCCACCGAAAATTAATGTTTTACTAAATGCCAACCCATTTCATAAAAAATCATCTATTTACGAAAGTATCTTCTCGCCCGTCGCCATCGTGTCTTGGACGGTATGTGGTGATGAAGAATTTTAACTTCAGTGAAATTGAGAAATTTTTGTTCACTTGGGAACAGATATAGCGAACAATACCAACGTCAGCAACGTCTCCAAGGATTATAATTAAAATTTGAAAAATCGGCAGTATGGCGCAGTGGTATACACCCTGATAGAAATGTATGAAGCGGCATTTGAAGTGTTCGAGAGAAAGTCCTGTTTAAAATTCCTAAACGTAATCGGTGAATGATGTAATAGAGAGCGATCGGACACGCATAGGATTTATCAGGTTCGAAAAGTTATTTACGTTAGCTCCAGAGAATCGATTGTAGGTCCAGCTAAGTGTACTTACTCTCGAATATCGGATATTCCATGTTAGGTGCTTATTAATAACGTGACATTAAAACATCTGATACTTCCTTATTACATGTTCAATCTGATAGTAAATTTCTCGAATATCATAGAACTTTCTTTCGCACAATGGTTGTAAGCCAGCTTAGAGCTAACCATTCTGCGGTGTCTTTTTCGCTCAAGTGCCCTTCGGTTCCAGTTGGAGACGATATGTTGACTCCTTTCAGCTCAGCTAAGCAGAGGTAATGTACGTCGTGAAGTCCTCTTTAATTGAGCATATAATCAAACGCTCTGCACTTTTCGGTTTGGAGATACAATGTGGTAAGCACCTACTCGATTTACTTTATGGAACACCGATCTGTAGTCTATCAAAATTAGACCAGTCTGTAGAGCATTCCACTGAACTGAACCACTCTTTTAAGGTAATTCCTAATATTATTATTTGATAGTTAATAAGTCCTTCTGAAATCTATTAGATATAGGATTTTTTCAGAATATATTTATAGCCAGTCTAGTAACAATGGCAAAGGCCCCATAACACATTTCCTCTTTCGTGTTTAGAGTATAGGTCAACGCCAGCTTCTACGAAGATTCTACTCTACCTGCATTTGCACTTTTTTGCTTCACTCTTTGGATATCACAGGAAACCAATTAAGTCCCCGCTTCACAGTCTATGCTAGAACGGTTCGTCAGAGTGAATGCGCTTAGGACTGTACGGCGAAGTTTGGCTCCAAACCAATTTTTGAACAGTTTTTAGTGATCATTAAATAGTCCTCTGCTGGAAGACGTGTGGCATTCTGTTTCTTTTTCTCTCATTCATATGCTTCTTTGGAAGTGGCAAGACCTCTAACGTCTTGCCAGTTCTAAACCTGCCCATAAACATTTATCGTCCGAGGCTCTCTATTTGCTAATGCTTATTGAAGAACTGAAATCCTTTTAAAGCCTGGTTCGCTACTAGTTTATTATAGTTTCACCAAGGTTCGCCCAACCAAACTCAAGTTCCTGGAGCAGTTTATACATACTCAATGATTCCTGAATTCAATATACGCATTTCCCCAATAGCGATTACCAGACCAGTCAATTGGATTGACATTGCAAAATGTTTCCAAAAGTGGAAACCAAAGCAGAGCTTACAATCTATTAGCATAATTGATTTAAATTCCATTTATATCAATAAGTACAACATAATTGTTCGCAACTATCACTTCTACCAACTAAACATTTTATCACTTGCCAATACTGTTCAATGCCAATAAGCACCAGCTTATGTATAGACCACATAAGCCAGATGTCATTTTGTTCCTAATATATCTACACATATATAAACGAGATAATGTACAAAGTATCTTACAGCTGGATACTAATTGTGGCACTGCAGGCGCACACTCGATGTGCACAGCAGGTGGCCCCATAATAATCTAATTCATACAAAGCAAGTGCTTTCAATTAAGCACATTAAATTGTCGGAAATATTCGAGAGCAATCTAATTAGTTTTTAATCCATTGCAAGCACATGCAATATTGCAGCATCAAGCAGAACGTGATACTTTTCGCATATATTTCAACACTTTCTAGGGAAATGTTTTCGATTTTTTACATAAAAACTGAGAGAAAATAAAGTAAAATACGAACAGCTCGTAAACAAGCTAAAACAATAGAATTTTTATAACTACATTATCATACACAAGCGTGCCGAATTGGCGTCCAATCAAAACATAAAGGCATATTTGCAGTAAATTTCCTACTAAAATAATGTATACTCATACGCAATGTTCACGGCGCATCGAAAAGCTGGTGACAAAGGCAGAGCAGCGATTTATATACGTACAATATTTCTGCCCATAAACTGTCAGAGGCATTCGTCTACATTAATTTTGAGACCGCTGATGAAAGCGAGGTATAAATGGAGGCAAATATGCGCCAAGCCAAATTTATGCGAATGTTCCTATTTCTTAGCTCGATATGTTTTGCAGCTTTTCATGCGCTTCAGTCATAGTATGGGAATGGGTATTGAGAATTTTTGTTAAAATTTGTGCGCAAACTAGTAAAGACGGCAAAAACTTATTTAATACATAAACATACATAGGTGTTTTTTATCTGTATTTAAAACGGAATTGAAACCTTAATTGAAATTAAGAAGAATAGAAATACCAATGTCTACAAATAACACAGGGCCACAAAATGAAATTGATGTGGACCTTCACTGAGTCAAGTTGATCTTTATGTTTTTGGAGTCGCTAAATACGATCCCGGTGTCCGGTATCCAAGAGCGGGAAATTTTGCGTCCGAAGAAGCCTTGACCTGTATTTTGACCCATTCTTTAAAGGTTATTTCAGGTCATATTGGGGTTAAATTCTTCTTTTGATCTTTCGGCTGGTATCTTCGTCAGGAATTTTAATTTCTTTGTCAATGTGATCCTATCACGTCTACTGCAAGATCGCAGGAAGGTTAATCATCTTAATGCGAATGGTGTAATATTGTTTACTGGCCTGATTTTGTTTGGATGTGTCGATTTTTATTTGTGGAATCGTGTGTGCCTAAAAGTGTGTAGAAAATTAGCAAATTAGATTCGATAATTTCTATCTGTCCTTATATGCAACAAAGTCGTATTAGTTAAACTATTTATAACTCAAGAACGGCTGGACCGATTTTTATGATCTTTGATTTGTAGGATTTGTCTCCGCAGAATAGCTATTAAATATCAAAAATTAAAAAAAATGCATTTGCTCATAAATTTTGTATGGAATGGCTTTTTTGCTGATACCTCGAGAACGGATTGACATATTTTAATCAAATTTTTTATATTTACGAAATAAAATTTAATGGGGGAACTACATAGCATAGCGTTGCATCTGGATAATGGTCAACGAGCTGGAATGTTGCTCAACGTGCTGGAATACCTTCAGCGATTAGCAAATCAATTCGTTTGTAAGTATGGTGCCCTACTCTATGATGCCACTTTATTACGCTTGATTCATCGTAGGAAGCAAGGCGATGCTGTTTCTTCTATCTCCAAGTCAGATTCGCACATTATTTGTATTACTTCGAAATGCACATCATCCAATCCACGTAAACCTTGGAACAAGTACAAGCATTACATGTCCGAAGACATTTTACATCGAGTTTGTATCAATTCGGGGAACCCCAATCTCAAGGTGAATGTGAAGATACATAGAAGCAACTCCATGTCGTGGAATGGACGACGCTTTCAACAGAAAATAGGAACGTGAATACGATCGAAATGAACTCAACCAATCAGTTCGAATGAATGTACCACAATTGAAACCACAATAGAAAAAAGTGAACGATACAAAAAAAATTTAACCAATTGATCAAGAAAGAGAAACTGCTCGCATGCTGACATTTTCAGAGATAGAAAACCAACCACAATGCATGGGTTCAGTGGTGGATGATTGTCTACCTGGGAAAAGAAATAACGATCCATAACAACGTCAGGCAGGATCAAGTAATGAATCACACTTGGTAACACACGCAACTTTCGGCTCAACAAGCAAACTTAGAAGTAGATCTGTCTCTCGAATGACGGAAATTAAAATCAGTAAGACATGGTTAGTTCCGGTGTTGCTGTATGAGGCAGAAGCATGGACATAAAATTTCATATAGTGATTTGGGAAGTATTCATAAGATTTTTGGATCTAATCAAATTGGTGTTATTTAAAAAAGTAATAATTTTGGTCAATAAGCCTTTTATTTCGCATCATAGTTTCCTTTTAGCTCGATACCTTAAGTTAAGCGTTTTTCCAATTTTTTTTTAATTTCATCCAAATAATGGGTTTTCTCAAGTTTCAGTTATGACCTCTTCATTCGACCCGAAATCTTACCGTCCTTCTCTTTATTCCGGTTTAGAAATAGTCACAATGGGCTAAATCTGAAGACTATGATGGATAGGGTAGCTGTTCGTAGCCCAATTTATGGATTTTAAGCATGGAGACGAATGCGCACGTGCAGTATCTTGATTGAACAGCACGCTTTCTTCACCATAAACGGTTCTTTCTGCTTCAAACAGGTATTGAATATGTCCAAAAGAACTGAATAATATTTACCTGTGATCATTTTACCCTGTTCAAGGTTATAACAGTAAATGACACTGCGATTATCCAAAAAAAAAACTGTGGCCATGACCTTGTTGGCCGACAGACCCGCTTTGGCCTTTTTTGGTTCACGTTCACTCGGAAAAATCTACTGTTTTTAATGTTCCTTGGTTTCTGGTATGGTGTGATGGATGGATGTTTCGTCTATGGTAATGAAATGTCCCAAAAACTCATTCAAATTTCGGATGAACAACACAAAATACTACTTTTAAGTGGTCACACATTTGCGCTTCTGATATAATATAAGCAACCGTTCAACTCATCGCGCTCAATAATTCATATAAAATGATATGTACTCACTCAGTTGAGATGCCTACAGCCACAGCCACCTTACGTACTTTCATTCTCTGATCGTTCAATATTATTGCATGGATTTTATCAACGTGGCGAGACAAACTCTTTTTGAACTCAGTAAACAACTTCTGGACCATTGGAATTGATAATCGAGTACCCCCATATTTGTTTCTTAGTTTCGGTGATAGTTTTTTTAATAAATGAACACGAAACTCACTGTTTTCTATTTTCTTTGAAAACTAAGATATTGTCTGCTTTCAATGGCTGTCAAACACAAACTAAATGGCGCAGCTTGCTCAAAATTTGAAAGTCAAATATTCATAGAAAGTTAATAACTTATTAAACAGCTAATTTGTGTAATAAATGCAACTAAAATAATTAAATTTTTCGGTTGTTTATCGTGGTTGATAATCATATATTAAACATGTTCCTTTTTTACATCAATAATCGACACAATACACATGAATTCAATAACGGCTTAGTACTACTTCAATTCTCAAACTATTGTATTGGGTACAAATGCTTCGTTCTAACTAAATGTAAATATTGGCTAAAATTTTTTATGCCGATTAACGTAGCATGTACATGGTTTAATTTTTATACACAAAGTCGCCTATATGTGCTGTAAATTGACTAACATCAAAACAAATTGATATGGCAGAACCACAGTATATGTAAATATTGACATTTTTTTTTATATACAAGTACATATAACTAAAAAATAGGCATATAAATTGTTATTTGCCGACCACGTACATAAAAAAGAAAAACATGGAAAATTTCATCTAAGCACAAATGAGCGGAACAAAAAACACGCAAATGCAAACATGTATTTCCCTATAAATGAGACAGTCAGTTCCGTTTCCGCTAGCCGAAATGTTTATAGCAGCGCCAAAAAGTATGCAATTGTTTTTATATGCGGAACGAGCTCGCTGTACGTTATATGTACTGGAATAAGAGAGATTTGTACAATAAATAAAGAAAAAAGAAATTTGGAAATCATTAACATGTAAACATCATTACAATAAAAAGCAGTCAATCTTTAGCTCTTGCTGTTCGTTGGTATTATCATAAACAGTTTTTCTTATTTCCGGAAACGTAGTCACTGGGAAAATTCGTAGTTTTGGTCGAATAGACTTTAAATATGTTTTGGAATAAATTTGTGCTGTGTAATGGAAATTAAACTATATAACAGAGTACTTACATGAAATTAATGTTCTATAGCACATGCAAAAGTTGCAAAATATTATCAATTTAGTGCAGACATGGATGCAAGAGCACAAGGAAAATGAAGCTGAAGGAGTGTGCTCTGCATATATGGAAACTCTTACTAATTAAACTTCAAAGCTCCATCTCATGTAGTATATATTGTTCGATTTTTAAACTACTTTTCACAAATAACAAAATTTCAGAAATATCAACAATACCATCCTCCAAGCTGTGTATGAAGTGTATCGGAGTAAGTTTATAGTAACCAAACCGACTATCTATTTTATGTTGCTGCTATTGAGCATACTTGTATATATATGGAAGTGAAGGTCACACAACACATTTTGCCTGCGACAAACTACCGAATTGAAGTTTATGCACGCTCCATTCTTTTCAAAATAGTTTTTCACCGACAAACCACTTGAATTGTGCAGATTGCAGCTATTAAGTGCTCTCACTGACATAATTTGCGATGAAATTTGATTTTGTCACGTTGTGGACGTTCTTCGAATATTATATATATACGCACACACCCTTTTTTCGCCCCTTATTTATAAAATATATTACACTTTCTTGTGCGTCTTTGCTTTTTACCCTTTTCAGCTTTTGTGCTTGTTTACTTATTTTGAACAAAAAGATTTTGTTACGCTAAATTGCACAAATTCCATTAATTGATTAACTTATATAAATTTCGTTCGACTTTAATTATTTTTACTACTTATTTTCTCATTTGTTTTAAGTATTTCTAATGCGTTTTGCTAATTACTATTAATTGTTTTGAAATTATTTTAGTTTTAATTGTTTTTAAATATAATGTACCATGCCGTGTACGGAACTTCATATGTTAGTATTAATTTTTCTTTGTGCCTTCATTAAGCCATTTCGGAGATTAGCCAGAACAAACATTCGGACAGACAGATTTAGTTTTATCAGTTCTTGCCGCACTTTCCAGTTTTACGGGCAATACTTGCATTTATTTTTTTTATTAGAAATCTCTGTCGGAATATGTAATTCGAGAATTTTTTAAAATATTCAATTAAACCGATCCAGCCATTCTCAAAATACAAGAAGGGTTACGCGCGCACAGTTGCATGAAAATATTTGAACAAATTCATAAGAAACTTTCATTTAGATGCTTCTCCGCGACGTTACCATAAAACAAAGAAGGGTCAATACCAGGTGTATCAGTCATGTACTGCTTTAAAACTTTTGTGTTTCTCTGAATTTGACCGATGCTATTTACAAATTATATGAAATAAATCGCATCCATCTGTCACATTGTTGTTAAGACATAATGTGTAGTAACTCTTCCAATATTTATCGAATTTCTAGTCTCTACATTAAATAACTGCTGATATAAATTTGGTTAAAGAAATAAAAAATATGTTTCTCAAAATATTAAAAAAAAAAACCTCTAGAACCCAATCGTAGCGCCACCTACCGATTCCAATTATGAATCTAAACCATCCCAAGAGGGAACTTCTTTCTTTCCTTTCCTTTTGTATACGTGAGCCTTCACCGATAATGAAATTTTTCAAGTCCGATTTTACAATACTTTATTTATCGATTCGATTTCTTAGCTGTTTCTCTTATATGAGACCATGTTACAACATGTATCTAGTGACGCTAGATTCCTTGATATCTGCTGTTACCTTCTACGCATAAGGTAGACTTCAAATGCGCGGGTGTGTACTCAATAACCTCCCAAAGTTTCATGGTGATCGAATGTATGCTGTAGTAATGTTATAACAACCATTGTGAGCTCTTTCTTCATTCTAATCGGACTCTCCGTTAACGAGCATCTCTCATTATACTGTGGTTCGAAGACTTGCAACTTAACGTTCAACAGTTTCTTCAATAATTTTTAAAAAAGTCATTGACTAGAGCTAGGACCTTGTACGAATATCAGTGAGGGCTACCACCAAAATGGAAATATTTCTTCTGTTCGCTTATAGTTATGACTCTGCAACATTAGTTTAAAACGCGCTTATGTTACCTTGAATATTATCGGATAAGTGAATTCACATTTAATGTGGTATGCAATTTATATATAGTCTTGGGAAAACTTACTAATTCGATCCTTAGAATATGACAGCAGAGGTGTCCTCGCAGGCCATCTTGTCCGGTTACAGTTCAAAGTACCGAATCGCCCTTCGAAATTGGACCATTCAAAGATTATGTTGATGGTAATATCATTAGGATGTGGGAGCTTGTGGTGCAGTCTGAGAAATTGACGGTTTTCCGGTCTTCATTTGGAAAAATCATTTAGTAAAGTTCAACGATGAACAGCGTTACATGAACATTTTAGACTATCCTAATAAAAATAACATTTTTCAATGCCATCATAACCAAACAAATTAAATGCTCCTGATGCTTTCAACTATTTGAATCTCACCAAAATTGTCTTGAATAAGCGTTTTTGTAGTTTAAGCACAAACACTTAACAAAATTACAAACTAGAAACATCTTTTCAGACACTTGTATCAATTAGTAGTGTCTGAAGGTGACAGTTTAAATTCTGTGAAACGCAGAAAGTGCAGAGCCAGACCACCGCAATGACAATTCTACATTATACAACAAAAAACATAAGTTGTAACTTTCTAACAAGCCAATTGGACTATATAATTCGAAGTCTTTAATGTGATTTGCAAAGCAAAGAAAAAAGTTAAAATATGGCGTTTAAATTTTATCCTTTGGACAAACAACTAAACATAAGCAAACTGAACAGAAAAGTCAAGGAAACTTTTGCCCGTAGAGAACCTGATGACGTACTAGACTTTAAGTATCCAATGACGATTTATTGTTGTTTGTAGAAGTGTTTGCGAATTTTGTAAATGATAATTTGCACAATCGTGACCAGACATAAGTAATTCAATATTGTATTTCAATTGACAATGACGTAAGCTGGCAACCAGCCAACGACTCATTATTTAGCAAGCGACGTTTAATTGCAAAGGAAAATTTGTTTTAGGGTCAATAATTAAAGTGTAAATGGTTATGTTCATCAGCTGTATACTTCTGCTTTAATTGTAATAGAGTATAAAGCCGCAGCTAGCTTCTGGCATATTGATAATATGTAAGTCCATATGAAGTTCAATGCCTGTCTCATGTCATGACAGTTTAATCAGGCCGCAGTTTCAGCGATTAATAGCACCAAAGTACTAGGCAACACTTAGTTGAATTTATTTGGGCCGGTATTGCCTTAACAAACCATATTTTTTCTTTGTATTCCAATGATGTCTTGACTTGCAATAATCTTAGTTGACATTTAAATCTGTGCCTGAATCACATTTATTTACACCATTTTATATTCTCTCATCATCGACTTCGTCTTGGGCACTTATTGCTGAACGTATTTAGTCGCACTTGTAATGTGCATTTCTATTCTTTGTACCAATAGTAAGGATTTTTCCTATTATTCGATTGGTGGCAAGTGACCGCCTACTAACTGGTACATACACCTACTATTGCTCGTTAGTCAATCGCTATACTGTTCTTCGGCTGGTGGCTGGCAAAATTAAATACATGTATTGTCTTTTCTCTGCCGATTGATGCTTACAACAGAAGAGAAAAAAAGATATTACAATCTTATCATTGCTCAATTACTCTTAATAACGAACGAACGCTCTCTGAACTGAAACGACAAGCGTCATTTTCAGTTATCTCTCCTGTTTTCCCCTAGTTAAGTGGCTCTTAGGGCTGGTACGTGGCTGGCAAAAGGTCCTGCAATGTCGCTGCGTTCAGTGCCTTTCAATGCCGCTTCCAGTCGGTGGATAGGGCTACTACCCGCCACCCACGTGTAATTTATCATTCCCGCATTAGTGCAGAGGTTTATGTTCTCAGCTACGTCGCATTATCTTTACACAGACACAATGTTTACGCCGGGAGCTACAAATAAAAAATGTATTAATATCCAAGACTTTACATTCATACAAAAATATTAACCAATTTATTTTAATTCAAAAGTACAAATTTCAAATCAACACAATTTGTGGCTACATAATGGCTGCAACTAAGGAAAGAATCAATTTAAATCAAACTTTAACGCCAATCTCACCGGGATTGAATATCTTAACATTTCGATCGTTCACCTTATACAATATCTCCTTGCGTGACTGTTCACACTCGAAATTACCCTCCTCAACGATACGTTCAATGAGCAACTTGCCATCAACCTCACGGAAGACGCCGCTCTTCAATTTTAGTACGCTTATGCGCAAATCACTCAGCTTGGCCACATTATTGTCCACAAGTGTATATATATCGCTATTGCTTAACTTCGTTATTATTGTCAAGTTTTCGAATTCCTTTGATAGCGCAGCTAACGACTGGCAAAATTGTTGCACCGAATCCTTGCTAGCACCGAGGTTAAACAATATTGACAGATTATCAATAAGCACTGTTGTATTGATGCGATTTGTGTAGTTCGCCTGCAATTGTTCGCGTATCTCTGAAAGCAGCAGCTCCGCAAGCTGACTACCACCATCCGATAGCCACTTAGAGCCAAAGCCATTCGATGTTATATCCTGCAGCGGATCGATTACGTTAAGCGTCTTGCCCAGAAAGATGTTGCTATTATAGCCGAGACGCATGCCAGCATTGAAGTAGTGTTGGTAGTGATGCTGCAGACAGATTAGCAGTGTGCCCGCATTGGAGATGCGCAAACGTTGACCGAGTATGCAGCTGATGAGAAAACTGCCATCGACACTCGACTCCTCGCTAATGTGCACAAACGGCGGCAACTTCTGTTCGTTGAGCCCACAAGCCAGCAGTACTGAAGCAGCCATTGTGCCTTATATGTTATATGTTCGGAAAGTGTGTGTCTGTAAAAACAAATGAAATAAAATATTTTTATAATAGTAAATCAATTAATAATTTGATTAATCGAATCTGTTTTATTTACTTCAATATTTCAACGCTGACAATGTTTGTAAATTAAATGACTAATACTCTCAATAGGACAAAGGACAACAATTAATTATATGAGCATTGAGCGCTGCCAAAAAATTATGTGCGATGTCGAACACGTGCGGGTCACCGGTCAAAATTAATATAAAAAAAAAGCGTTACACTCGAGTGACCTCAATTTCCAGATACCCTATACACCAATTTAACCCTAAATTTTTTGTAGGGTATATATTCCGATTTTGATGCGTGTGGCATATTTTATTGGGATTAACTAAACTAAACCAAAACAAAATTTTTTATGTTACAAAAAACCCAGGAGAGAATAAATTTTTATGAGAGCTACTCTTCTTGGGATCCGATCTGGACCTATATTGAATATTTTATAATAATTAACGTTAATTAAACTGAATTTGACGTTTTTTGTTAAATTAAATTAAATTCTGCAGTGGTAGATTTGTATGGTTAGTTACATCCTCTTAGGGAGCGGGATTAGCACGTTCATTGTATACAATTGATCTGAAGAATGAATAGAAGCGTCTAAATATCCAAACTTTAAGTCTGTATCTGTTATTTTCTTCAAGTTTTTGTGGTTTATACAGAAATCCAGACAGACATAAATATGGACATGTCTATTTCGACTCCACATTAAATGCTGATGAAGAGTATATATGGGATCTGCCTCACGTCCTTCAACCTGTTACAAAGATTCGCAAAAACTTAAAATACCCTTTCATCCTATGAGTACAAGCGTATAGAAAAAGTAGAGAAAATATTCACTCAGTTAACACGCACGCTTTTTAATTTATTTGCATGAAATGCAGCCCAAGTCTTTTGATTAACTGCCCAGCGTCGCATTTAATATTCTGTCAAATGCACACGTGACCGACCGTCTGCAAAAGTGAGTTCAAAATGTCAATAAATTTATGGCAACTGTATAGGCGTCAGAGCCAATTATTAAGAACAAAAATGTATTGGAGTGGGATCGACAAATTCAATGAAACTGCAAATACTGCTTATAATTTAATAATGAGTAAAACTAACTAGTGACGCCCGCCACATAGTTCGTTTAGTTTGATATATTTAGGACATTCATGCTCGGAATTATTTCCAATGACTTACAAAATTCATTTTATACATAAACCACCTATCCCGACATTGAAAATCATGCTCCACGTAGTTTGCTCTTAACTTTTTGTGTAATCAGTCGATAACAAATCAGAGATGTATGGATTTGAATGTATGAATTTGATATTTGGGTGCTCAATTTGTTTGACCTGATGTGTCTGAAGTCGCATTGTCATGGTGAAGAGTGAATCTTCGTCACTGGTTTGTTTTCCTCAACTCTTATAATCTTATGCCTTGTATACACAATCCAGGAAATACGACACATAACGAAAAATCTTGGAAAATACCCGGGAGTTTAACAAAGACACATACGACCTCTTTGTCGATTTCAAAGTCGTTTCGACACGCTGATACGAACGAAGTTTTTCTAGGTATCCTTGCAAAGATCGTCCGTCTTTGCATAATTACGCTTTTACACACACAAATCGTGGTCAGGTTAGGAAAAAACCTCTTTGATACCAAGAAAGATTTCAGGCAGAGTGATGCGCCGTCGTGCGATTTTTTCAATCTACTGATGGAATACATTCTACGCCAGTGCCCGTACATACAGAATATGTCGGGCTTGATCTTCCAAAAGGATATCATAGGTACACAGGAACGGCGATTCAAGTCGTTCTCAGATATTGAAAAACAGTTTCGGCTAATAGGTCTAGCGATGAATGAGGATGAAGTACTTGGTTTCTTCTCGCACGCCGTCATCGCGTCTTGAACGGTCAGTCACGATGGACAATTTTAAATTTAATGTTGTGAAAACTTCGCCTATCTTGCATCCGAAATGACCAGCAACAACAACATTAGCCTGCAGATCAGGAGAATCACGCTTGTAATTTTAGGATGAGCAAGCAAATAAGAAGTAAAACCCTCTCTCGAAAGACGAATATCAAGATCTATACGACGCTATACACCCGGTCCTACTGTGAGGAGAGAAGCATGTACCGTGTTTGAGTCAGGCGAAATGGTGTTGGAAGTCTTTGATAGAAAGATTCTCCGCAGGATTTTTAGTCCTAAACAATGGTTTACTTGGGGGCCCAAACTTGATTGGAGGACGAAAAAATAGAGGTCGACCGGGCACGCGTTAGAATTACCAGGTATGGAGAAATCTTTGCATGCTTGACATTCAAAACAACTGGAGTCAGCGCGGACAAGACTAGCAGCTATTCTGGCTTTCTCAATGCGGCTATAACCGAAAGACGGTTGAAGGCCATCTAAGTCAACGAAAAAAGATCAAACCAAAGTTTTTATATGTTAGTCTATTTTTTTTTTTTTTCAAAAATAATTTGTTGGATTTTAGCATATGAGGATTAAGTTCGACTTCACAGTGGGAGTCACATAGAGTATAATATTTATATATCATGGACAAAACAATTAGATTATGCCAAATAGCTTTAAACAATAAAAAGTTTCAACTAAACAATTTGTTTTTTTTGTTGTCAAATGTACTATTAAATTCTAAATCTAGACATTTGTTTATCTTTTAAATTTTTAAATTCAGTGTTTTTTTCCGGTTTTTTTTTTTTATAACTTGAACGTGATTTAACATTTGCTTGTTACGAGCAATCAAATGTCCATATTGAATATGGGCTATTGGAACTAATGCCTAGGGTAAGCATAATACACGACACGAAGATCGTAATCATTTTCAAGCCATTCTTACAAAATGTGCACGCGGCGAGAGTCAAAGGAACACATTTTTAAAGCATTTGACTCTTGGGTGCGTTTTGCGTTTTTCAAGAGCGTGTTTTCGCTTTTCTGTTTAATACGTTTTCGTGCTACTGTAGAAGCTGGCGCTTTCAGCCTCGCCGGGTAGCAGCTTTAAATAAAATCTTTCAAAATTACATTTTTTTTTCATTTAAAGTACACAATTGAAAGTTACTTCATAAAATTGTTTACGTATAGTTTATACATTTATACTCGAACATATTCTATACGAAATATGTATATTGCAGACAATTTCTTATAGAAAATGTTAATTCTTGATGTAAGCGCGTGGTTAGCTAATTTAAGCTAATTAATACAGCAAATAAACAAATTAAATACTGGAGCACACAGTGAATATTTAAAAACGCTTTAACTTGCACAAAGTGCCAATCGGCAACAGTGTGAGAATTAATTGAGTAAATAAATGAGGCCAGCCACAACAGTGCAAACTAATAAAATACTGCGAAAAGTTGAATTGAGTATGTGTAGCTAAAAAAAATTTTGCGCAACTTGCATCAACGGACAGACAGAAGTTGAACAAACAAATTCGTAACGAACAAAGTTGCACTTCTGATCCATTCAAAATGCACATTCAACTAATTCAAAATCAAATACAAATGGATCGAGTAAAATGTGTGCTTGAAACAAAAATTTATATATTTTCTATTCACTTGACGGTTGCTAATAAAAATTAATTATTTTAATTATTACTATGAAGTGCGGCTTTGTGCAATATATTTTCTAATTTCCAATTTTAGTCCTAAGTATACTTGTGGTTTTTACAGTAAAAACTATTGAAATTGTATTACCGAATTTGAAAAACAAAACAAGGGATGACGTGAGTTCTGGCGTTACTAACGTTTATTTAAAGTAGTATATCTAAATTATTTCTTTAAATTTTAAAATAAAATAATTTAACTTGCTTCCTGCTACGTTCGAAACAATAATCAACATCGCAACCAGCATGCCTTTAAGCAATGGAGCAGCTACATAACTTCCTAACTAAAACCGTCAAGTGATTACATAACCATTCATTCTTGCGATGTTATAATCAAGAAAATAATTTTTCATATGAGTACTATAACTAGGGAAAGATTAAAGCCACGAAGACTTATTTCTGTACACCAAGATGTTTAACACTTATTCATTGTCATTTGGAGAACTTTTCTTAGATTAATTGATTGTCTTAAACTAAACAAATTGCCAAATTGATGTCTCACATTTATAAAAAAAACAGATTCGTTGTATCTCTGCAACTTGTCAAAGTAGAAGGAAGAGATTTGGTCCATATGTAAGAGAAATCGGGAGCATTAAGAATAACTAGAAAAATGGGCGTTACCACGCTTTCATATATTGGCCAACATATTCATTTATACTAATATTAAAAAGTCGAAACTATGTCTCGGTCTGTTTTCACGGCTAACCGTTTAACCAATTAGTATGTTTTTTGGTATAGAAATAGGTGGGACGTTGGGAAACGATATATGGTACTTTTTGTTCAAATCGGATGAAGCGATGCTGTATAACAAAATTCGTCATATCTTTGTATCCATTTGAGGTATTGAGATGAAAATCGGTATACATGTTAATGGGATGAGAAGAAGTAATCTTATTAAATTTTCTCAAAATAGGAGCAGGCTATGGCCCGCCGTTATATAAACGACAAATTTGGTATACATGCTAAAGGAATCGGGAGAAATAAGATCCATTGCACAAAAATGAACAGTTTGGCTTGGGCCTGGGCGAAGCTGCAGGTTAAGCTAGTATGTACTCTATAATTTCGTACACATCTAAGACAGAATTATAAAACTTGATACATTTGATGCATGAGGGTAGAGAAAATCGTTTCACCCATTATAGTAGAAATATCAAATTCAAGCCATATGTCAGCATCGTGACGGGGAACAGATAAGCTCAAATAAATAAATGAGATGTGATGAGTTCGGGCTTTCTTTTATATGGAGGTGTTAAGCCACTCAACTTTCACTTTAAGAAGTATTTTTAGTCTCTAAAAAGTCCTATAAATTTCAATAAAAGCAGCTGATTCGTATATAAAATCGTGTTTATTTAATTTTTGTAAGGAATATTTGAACCGAATTCATAAGCTTTCGCATGAAAAATCTAACCGTTCCCTCATATTAGTTTTGAACACCCTTTTCCACGTTTCAGAGGAAGAAACATTTGCTTAAATATTTGTTGTGTAGAATAAAACCTAAGTGTGAAAGCGTTCCAAAAAAAAAATATTGACGCATATAACTTTCATCCACCCTTGAAATTTTCAAATACCGCGAAAAACGTTTTTAAATTATTTGTTGTTTGTGGGTTGATTGGAAAATTACAGAAATTCTTAAGTTTAGTCAAAATCGGAATACTATATCATATAAATGCCATAGGAATTCGAACTAAAATTAAAAAAGTTTTATCTGTTTAGACTCAAAAACTAATTAATTAATCAAGAACCATATGTGTAATAAGTTTAATTGTTATATTTATTAAAACAAATAAGTTCGATTAGGATAAAACTTGGATATATCAATTCTGGAGTCATCCTGATGAAGAACATACATATATAGTTTTGGAGATCTTTAAGGTCTTGCAAAATGCATGACGACTATATGTATAAAAATTAATGTAGTTATGTCTGTATGTCTGAATGTCTGTCGTTTATGGATTACTACACCGTTCATCCGATCACCATGAAACTTTGGGAAGTTATTGAGTAAACACCCGCGCATTTGTATAGGCATTGTAAAAGCTATTCAGAATTTTTTAAATTTGTATGGCAATTATAATTCGGAAATAGTTTTAATATATTTTATATGAGTATCATCGTTCAGTCTCCTGAATAATATTTATGCGTCAGGATTCGGTGTGTGATGGAGGGTCATTGTAAAGGTGGTTGTCTAAGTATGTATGTCACAAAAGGGTGAGCGCCCGGAGGGAGAGTGTGATGAGTAGGTGGGAGTGAAAGAGCTTTTTTTTAAATATAAACACTTATGTATAACTCGCCGTTATGATGCAAAGGAGGGAGAGTGTGCTAATCGGACAGAGCTGTTGAGGGAAGAGCAGTGAGAGCGTGTTGAAGGATTTATACTGGGCTATAAAACTTGGTTTTCTTCAAAATCCAACCTATGGTGGATAAAGGTTATGTATTATAATTTGAATTTTGGTATAGAAATAGATGGAAAGTTGGAAAATAACATAGGAAAGTTTTTGCACCACGACACAAAAACTTTGCTATCTAGGCTATTTTTAAAGTCCCAACAATTTTTTTTTTTTCAAAAAAAAATATCTAGTTCATGCTTTTGGCCGAAAATATTCAAAATTTTATGATATTTTTGGGGTTCAATTATGAAATATTTTTTTTTTGCCTCATATTATTACTTTTAAGTTATTGGTATTTTAACAATTATACCTTAAAAAAGGACAATATTATTTGCAATGCCTTCAAGATTTTCAGTTCCAAAGTCAAGTGCAACTATTATGTACATACTTAAAACTTTGACGCACGGAAAAAAAAACAACATTTTAAAAATAAACTGAAGTCTCACACCTCTAAAATGACCGCAATGTAGAACTAGATTGTATTGGTCCCATACAGAAACAATTTCAAAATATAAGCAATTAATATTATTTAAAAATAAGAACTATTTTAATTTTGGACTAATTGTGAATGTTTGACATTAAGTTTTATTACTAAAGCTTGATATTGTAGATATTGTACAATGGATAAATCAATTGACAAGCATGCATAGTCAGGTAGGAAGAGTATTTAAGCTTCGGTTCTATCCAAGTTTTTTCAATTTTTTTTTTTTATAACAATTGTATACAATTAAAATTATTTGTTTGACTCATTCAAATACAGGGACTGATTCAGTTAAACCTGTATCGCACAGTTATTAAAAGTTTGTTTTTATCTTTCGGTTTGAGCCACCATAACCATAAACATGTTTTAATGCGACAGTTTCAACGGTTTATTATAAAAAGATAAAAAGATTCTAAACGATTAGAATGACGTATGTACGTATGAAATCTGTTATCAGTTAATCTCGAATGAATGAGTTAATAATTAATCTAAAAAGTTGAAACGTTTAAAAATGTTCAATTACGTTCAAAATATATTAACTTGGCAAAAAATAATTACCGAGCTTTGAGTTCTCCAAATTCACAATACTTAAAATAATTACTTTTTTTTTAAAACTCACTCTCAAATTCTCTAAATGAGCATCAATATGCTTTGTCACCTTCAACTCAAACGTGCACGCTTCAACTGTGGGTAAAATCTTTCTCTGAGTGTGCTTAAAGCTAGACAGAATTATAGGTCGGGAGAGTTGCCGACAAACTAAAAATTGTAAATGAAATGAGAGCAGATAAGCTAGCAGATTGGCAGCATAAAAACAACAACAACGGCAAGATCAAGGCAAAATACAAAAACAACTCAGACAACTACAGAAATAATTTGACAATAAGAACATAAAAGTCAGACAAAAAATGAGCGCGTGAGTGTTTGTGTTTTTTTTTTCATATTTGTTTTTTTTTTTCTTAGTTTAAATTTCTTTTCCTGTTTGATTATGACGTTCACATGCCAATCAAAGAGCGTGGCAAAATTAAACTGAAATAGTAAAATTATTGCTTCACCGAATATTGTATACACTTTTCGAATTTTTACATTAAACGAAAATAATGATTTTTTGTTTTTGGCTCACTAGAGTAAGAACATATATTTATTACAAAGAAAAATAAACAAATTCATGGCAATTCACCTAAGTTATAAAATTCGTAAATTTCTCTAATATTTGTGCATTACGGTGCCCTAAACTATAACAAGTTGACGGTGACCTAAAAATCGTAGATATAAATTTTGGCCTATTCGGATAAATTTTTGTTTATTCTGATACAAGTCGTATTCATTCTGATTTCCATGTCATACAGTTCTGTAAAAAGGTCAGCTGCCGCAATCACCGATAGCAGCAAAGCGAAAATAGTAGCAAAAATATTAATACGTAATAGTTTTAATATTCCAGATCAACAACACAAAAGACAACTTTAAATGTTTATGTCCGTCTATCTGTAATCCGTATACATATGTAAGATTATATGATAAATGCTTAATGTTTTAAAGAAATGAAAATAAAGGCAGTTTCAGGCGGTGCCAGATTTCAGACAAATTTATCATATTGCATTGAGAATAGTTTCAAACTTCAACTAAAAGTGACAAGAAAATCGAAGAAGGATATTATAAAATTAAATTCTTGGCAGATTCTGGCATAGAAAATGAAATTCTAGCTTAAGAAATATCTTCCACTAATTAAAAACAAAAAAGAACTCTGCAGTCGAGTGTGCTCAACATCGAGATACCCTGAATTGTATTTGTTGTTCCAAGCTAAACTTAACCACAACAAAATATTTTTTTTAAAAAACCCCGCGAAAAGCGATCGATTTGTATGTCGCTACGCCATCAATTGGTCCTCTATGGAATATTTCCTATATGGAATATTTCATTAGAATTTAAGTAAGATAAACCAAATTTTTCATTTATAGCTAAAATAAGAAAAACAAAACATTTTTCATTCCAAAACACAGAAAGTCAGGTTTGTATAAGTACTACTTCTTCGAAAGTGGTTGGTTGAAGAAGAATGTGAGCCACTTAATAACCAGACGGATATTAGTACGAGATTTGGTTGTTTTAGCTGGAGTTATCCGAGAGTTTTGAAATTTGGTGTTTCAATTTGAAATATATTTTGGCGAAAAAATTTAATCGGAACTATAACTATGGTGCAACACTCACAAATGTTTACTGATACCTTTGTTATTAGTCTCCTAGTAAACAAATCGGAAATGTTACGAGTAACCCAAAAACACAGTTTAAGATTTAGTAACTTGATTGCTGTTGATTTGATTATTTCACAAGTTTAACAGAACGGATAACATGACATGAATGACCTATAAATATTTTTTTCAATGTATCAATGCCGAAAGTACGAGGTTTGCTCTGAAAAAAGAGGTGACTTCACAAAACGTATATATATATTTATTCAAGTAAATCAATATTAAATGAACATATGTAGCCCGCGAAATTTTTATTCATTTTTTATCAAACCTCTTATTACCAATGGAACTGATTAGTTAAACAGATGGATGTATTTATATTACACTGACTTAACGAACTAATACAAAATACGTGTGTTCGTAGTAAGCTACTCGTTCAAATAATAATACCCTCAGCAAACAATATATTTACAGGGCATACACATTAAATCTCTCGCAAACAAACATAAAGCCATAAACGTAGTCATATGCATTGTGCAGGGGCTCGCTAATTTATGAATATGTTACATGTTATAAATCTAACCTGCAAATTCCCCTTTGCAACGCTTATGTAGGAAGCTCTTGTGAGCGCACACTTTTGGTACTGTGAGCTCACTCCATTGTCTCTCTCCGACGATCAAACGCACACAGCTGTTAAGTGCTAATGTTTGAACTTTCAGCCTGCCCTCTGTTCCACTCGTTTCCCCTATTGGTATATTATATGAAGCTTTATTGCTCCATAACAATATTTTGGCGCTCTACTATACCCGGCCTCCATAGACATAACAACAACAGCAACGAAAAAAATCAAACCTAAACAACAAAAACAACGTATTTAATGTGCTTGGCGCTGTCGACGCTCACGCGATCATTTCAGTAGGCATTTCGCGTTTAAGCGCTGTGGTACATTTTATGTACGTTTGACGTCGTCCGTTTGCTCAATCGATCGATTTATTGGCGGTTTCTCGTTTTCCAGTCGAAAGTTTTAACTTTCGCATTGACAAAAAAAAAAAGTTTGCCCTCTTAACTTTTAGCACAAACGGATTACGTTCAAAAACAAGTTGTGAGGATTTGGCGCACTATTAGAGTACAATCACGAGAATCAACAGGTCGACAGCAACAAAATCAACGTGAGCGTTCAGATCAGTCAACATCATCTGCAAAGTTTTCAAGGTAAACCCAGTAAAATGTCTTTCTCTCTTATGCTGCTCTCACGAACTCGTGCGCATTTATTGTCTGAGAGCGCAAATGCAACAATTTTGAAATTGTTTACAATGATGCAATTTCCAGCATGAAATCATGAATTACAACGTAAATGAAATGGGCGGTCCATGGTGTACAAGGTCAGAATTAAAACTTGCAGAATATCGCTTTCGGAATAGTAACACAACACAGCTGAATTCGTCTTTATGAATTATATATACCATCAGTTCGATGGTCATGTGTATACTAAATTTGTAGATATGTATGTACATAAATGGTGGAAAAATACGCGGCAGACCACATAAAGCATGCATATTCTCGTATAGAGCAGCAAAAGTCGATACTATATAAATATTATATAGATCACAAAATTTATAAAATCCAGAGACTTTAAATATGTCCATAGTCTGTATAAGATATCAATCAGAAATTCAATATAGAGTGTTGTTATGTGGCCACCGGAAAGTATCGGTTCCAGACAAAACTAATTAAAACAATTAAATTAATTTAACTAATTTTTATAAAATTGGAGATATCCCTTTTAAAGTTGTTCAAGAATTAAAGCAAGTGTTAAGTTCTGTTTTAAACTTGACAAAACTTATACCGAAGCATTTAATATAATGAAAAAAGTTTATGAAAAAAAAGTGTTAGAGTGTTCTAAGATGTTAATGAAAGGTCCAAGTACTTTAAAAACCTTGGTGTTAAGTATCATTTAACAAGTGAAGTGAATTCATAAAAAATGAGACGAAACAAATATCCAAAACTTAGTTCATCGCATTTTGGCGGATAAATAAAATGTACTAAAAGTTTATTCCACACATTTTGCAAAAACTTCATTAAAGTGGAAAAATAGAACCAAATTAATTATAAAACTTAGCCTGAAAATAATTAAAAACAATAAACTTTCGAACATAATTAGCGTCACGCGTGTGGATTTTTTTGTAAAAGTTCTGTTTTCCGATGGACACACCATGTATTCGGCAAGTTTAGTCGATATAGCCTGGTCTGATTGTTTGTTTGAGCTACAATTTCGTGGAGAATAAGACTCTTAGTTTAGAAATTTAGATTCTTCTTTTTTCTATTATAAGAGATTCCCTATGCAAACGTGCTCTATGACTAATGCACACAAGAAAATGTTGGTTCAATTCCTTAAATACAAGAATAGACCACAGTGGAAAAAATATGAATAACTTAAACAAAAATGGTAAATGGACATAGGAAATAAGATTCAAGGAAATGACGGTATCTTTCTTTTGATTTGAATTTTGAAGTAAATTTTGTGCGTATCTGATTGAAACTATTAGAACTGCAGAAATATGTAAATTTATACATATAATACACCGCCAAACCAATTTTTTTGAATATTAGTATAGAAATAGATGGGACGTTGGAAAAGAACATAAGCTACTTTTCGTTAAAATCGAAAGGGTATGTCTGTGCTTTGATTTTCATCAATTTGAGGTTAAGAGATCAAATTTGGAATACATTTCATTGAGTTTGGAGAAAGTATTCCTATTATATTGGGTTCGAATCAGGGAGAGGGGGCAATGTCCCTCCCCATATAAGCGATATACAATATTAATCATCGGGAAAAGCAACCCCATTAATTTCGACCCGAAACGAAAGGGGGCGGTGCGCCGGATAATCAAAATTGGTTATATTTTTGTATTTTGGTATACATGGTGAAGGAATCGGGAGAAGTTGGTTTTAAATTTTAAAAATTAATTTTTATAAAATGCAAAACAGTTTCAACTAAGTAAAACGGTTTCTACAACAAAAAAGGAATGCATAAGCATACTATTGAAGTAAAACTTCTGCACAAGATGGAATCAAGTTTCAAAATAGTCACCAGAGAAGTGTTCAAATATAGCATCTATCGTTGCTCCACATTTTGTTGTTAATTTTGTCAGTTCATTTGACATGGTCAAATACAATTTTTCATTGAGAAAATTTAAAAGTGAAGCTGATAATTATTTGGCAAAATCTACATTGAAATCTCTTTTAAGATCTATAGGAATTTTTTCAAAGCCAAATTAAAAAATTCTAGTTACTTAAGAATATAAAAGACTAGAATTTTCTTCTTGATTTTAAGCTACAGCTGAAAATATCTACATTTGGTTTTAATTCTGAAATAATATTTTTCAGTAGAACAAAAGAAACGAAACTATCTATTTACTATATACTTTTCTCACCTCTCTCGCGATATAAAGCTCTCATCGGTTACAAGAGAGAACATATTCATGGATTGTAATTATTTCACCATGCCTTTTTTACCATGCACAAAACCCAAACAGCAGCAACAACAGCAATAGCATATCTCTCGTACTCGTGCATAAGCACTCATTCTCTATACTTCAGACTCACAAGCCAAAGCTTTTCCCCTTTTGAATTCCGTTTCACTTGCTACGCGAGCATTTCCCCTTCTCTTCCATTCTGTACTTTCACTAAACGTTTCTCCCTCTTTTTTGACCTCAAATCGTTCAAATTTAGTCTCCGTAAAGTTTCACTTCAAAAATTTAAGTGTACTGTTAATATTTATGGGGCTACCTCGAAAATCCATAACTATTCTAAAATTTTAATCAGAGATTCTATTATAAATGTTGAACCTTTTCTTTGAAAATAGATTGCGAACCATCGAGTTGAGCTGACGAATAGTATATGTATATTTATGAGGTCTTTGAAATTTGCTTCTGAAGACAAGCGATTGGTATCAAAAATATGTTATTAAAATTAATTTTGTTTTTGTTTTTGAACTTCTGAATCAAATCTGAATCAACTTATATCGCAGCGTGTAGTAAATACTAAATAAGTCTGCACGTCATTCAGAAACACATCGGATGCGCTTATCTCGGGTACGGCATTTTTTTTTTCCTATATAAACAGCATATTTTTATATCAAAAGTGTTGGCAACTGGAATATCTTTTTTGTAGATCAGATCATGCTGTTGCATTTGACTTTGAACGCTTTCAAGAACGTTTATAGTTTGCTTAGATCTACACGTCACATGAATGCCGGCGTATGTGCGTTTTGATTTTGCAATATTTAAAAAAACGAGTTTCTATACATGCAGATATATACGATGTATTTTTTATTAAACGCCACGAGTGCGCTGTCTTTCACAGCTTAACAGTCATTTATCTCGCACTTATTTATTAATATTTTGTTATGATTAAAACAAAATGAAAGCCCCAATTAAAAACAATTTGATCACAAGTTTTCGAACAATACTGTGGGTTGTTTTTTCGTGTACACATATACGTAAGTATATATGCATGTATATAGTTCCATTGGTCAATAGCGGCTGTGCTATATACATACATGAGAAAGCGAACATATGTTTGCTAAATATATTTATAGTTATAAACAATCATAATTTTTGAACAATGGCAGAACTATCGCGATGCACGTGGCAAACATCATAGAAATTGGTGATTACAAATATTAAGTGAACAATATGAATTATTGATGTACCCTACATACATAGTGCAAAATGGGTAATACATACTAAAGTGTTAGAAAGTTTGTTAACAGTGAAAAGATGTAGATGAATTGTTAATTGTATTTGTGTATAAATATTAAGCTGATAAGACAAGAGAGGTATTATATGTCTCCGTTTTTTAGATGCTCGTACTAGAAACATATGATTTGTTAGAACTTTTTTTAATCTTTAATTTTTATATTATTATCAACTTTAGTTACGAACTTGAAAATGTCTGAACAAATTTTTATATCTTAGCTGCCAATCATAATTGACATAATTTGTTCAACAGATTAATAGAACAAATGACACCAAGAAGTACACGCCGAGAGCTCTAAAATTACTTTCTTGACCAGTATCATCGGTCACCCTATAAAGTATATATAATCGTGAGCAGCGTGACAAGTCTAATTGTTTTACCAAAATCAGTCTATCTGCGTATATGTATGCGCCATATTCACACAATCTTTGAGTTACTGGTTTGATAGCTGGTATGTAGACTTTTTATAGCCAGAAACAACACACTGCTTTATAGCCACATATATATACATTTTTTATGTTGTTATATTTAAACATTTTTTTAAATCGTTTTATGAGGCATCCTCTGGGAAAAATGCCACATAGGAAAAAAGTTCTACATTCGCGATCCAGAATTTCCAGAAAGTGTGCTTATCGGACAGAGCTGTTGAGAGAACAGCGGGGAGAGCGTACCTACCTTATGCTTCTTCGCAACAGCAAATATCAGGGAATCTAGCGTTACTAGATACATGTTCTGACATGCTCACGTATAAGAGAATAACAAAGCGATGCATAGCAACGCATGTCGGATCAGCTAAGAATCGTAGCAGGCCATGATATATCAAATATTGAAAAATTGGACTTGAAAAGTTTCATTCTCGGTGATGGCTCACGTATATAAAAGGAGGACAGAGAAGGAGCTAGTTATAAATAAAAATATAACAAAAATTCGGTTGAATGACCTTGAAAAATTAACATACTAAAGCATTGTGGGCATTCCTTGCGATAATAGAATATCTATATCGACACGATTTGCGAAGCTGGTTAAAAATACATTCTTTATGGAGTCTATAATGACTCTTTCTGTTCGTTATATGCCTATAAACTTAGAATACCCTTGATCTTCCACGGGGCAAGGTATAAAAAATATTAATACAAAGACCCATAATAGTAATTTGTGTTTGTGTTGTGGTCTATCCCTAAAAGTTGGCCTGGTATACATACTTGAAGACCTTGAAAACAAATGCCTGTCTACATACCAGTTTTAAAAATGCTTCGATGAAAATTGAGGAACTAATTCTTGTATTCCATACAAGTCGAACAACAGACAGACAGGCACTTGCAACATGCTTTCTAAGCTGATCAATAATAGTTGTATGAGCACTCCGTTATAATGGTTGGTAAAAACTTTTGTGGAAGAACTTGCTATATTATCTTCCACATCACATAACTCTTAAAAATCAGTAATTTTGTATAACTTTCTTATTAAACAAATTAATAACAATAATATTGCTATGGAATTTTAAAATTAACCTTTCCAAAAATTGCTACACAATGCTGTATCAGCTGTATAATGTGTAAGCATTGTTAATAAGTTCCTAAACCATATAAACAGCAGAGAACATATGATTCTACATGCCAAAATATAATCAACAATTATTTTAATGTATTGCGGAAAAAACATTTCTACATGTATTGTATTTATTGCAGAACATTTATAACAATGTTAATACAAGCTAATAAATATAGCGTATTGAATACCGCTCATTATGATTGCGCTTATCGAAAAAATAAAATGATTATTAAGCTAACAAAAAAATAGAGCATTTTTATGGAAGTCGTTAAAAGCGCGCACGTCTAACTAATGCCGACCTGCAACAGCTTATCGCTGAAAGGTACGAGTAGAGTAGAAAACAAAAAGGCGCCGAAAAAATATATTATATATTGTAGCTGATAATTGTTTTTTGATAGAGACTACAATCAAATTCGAAAGTAATGAACACATACAAGAGAAGTAAAAGCTATTATACCAGCTGCTGAACTGTATTATACCCTTTACATAACATAATTTAACGGCATATAGAGAATATTTAACGAACGGACATGATTAGATTGGCTACTATGACCAACATTTTTTTTTGTTGTAATTTTTTGACATCTTAACAAATGTAATATACAAAATGCAAAATATTTTCCACTTTATTAAGTTTTTGTTCGATTTACAGGCGAAACACTTTCGTTTTTACATTTTTTAAAATTTCATACAATTTTCTAATGACAACACACCACTATGCAGAAAAAACAACAAAACAAACAGAACTCTGCTGCCATAACTCAAGCAGTTGCACAAAACTCAAATCTAACATTTATAGCAATATGCACCAAATTATCAAATAGCTTACCACAGTTCAATTTATTTAATTAATGCACAAAGCAGCAAATTATTATTTATTTTAGCTTAATTAAAACTTGAAATGAACAAAATTACTTTTTGCCAAAATACCAAGCCGCCACAGGGTATGCCGAGTTAGATATGTGTAGTGATAGCAGTAAACGGTACCTTGTGCTCAGCTTTTTTATTTGTGAAACACCCAGTGTTTAAGTTGCAAACAAAACGGTTGCGCGCCAAAGCTTACAGGGTGTCTCCAGCCGGCATAAGGATACCAGCAGAAGCTTTTATTTTGTGTATCAGTACGCCAGCTGTTTGGTCCTTTTTGCGTAATGCGCAGCAATTGGTTCCTGTTTTGTGGTGCCGACGTGCCGACGTGCGGACGTGTGTTTGTCTAATATGTGCGTGGCAAAAGTGAAAATATGTACTGCATAATGACTTAATCCTATTTAATGTACATAAACATACAGTCAAAGGACATAACATGGCATAATCGTAGTCGCAGCAGAAACATTTTAAATTTTTTTTTAAAAGGTGCAGCAGTATATAATTATTTAAACTCTACCTTACTAATGTCTTCGTACTTTCTTTCATTCACAGTGCAAAGAGGCGAGCAATCACTTTATCTGTAAAAATGCCCGATGCAAAAAATGTGGCACGTTGGTACTTCGGCGGACTGGCCAGCGCTGGCGCTGCTTGTTTCACCCACCCATTGGACCTTATTAAAGTAACGTTACAAACACAACAAAAGGGTAAACTTTCAGTGCCGCAACTAATGAGTAAAGTTGTTGCCGAGCAAGGTGTATTGGCATTTTACAATGGACTCTCCGCGTCAGTACTACGCCAAATGACCTACTCAATGACGCGATTTGGCATCTATGAAGTTGGCAAGGGTACAATTTCTACCGATACATTTCTCGGTAAAATTGCACTTGCTGGCATTGCAGGTAAGAACAAAATCTTTAGTTACATATTTTAATATATTCAAAAATAAACGATTTGTTTCTGTTTAAATAAAATTTCAGGCACATGCGGTGGTTTGATTGGCACACCTGCCGATATGGTAAATGTACGTATGCAGAATGATGTCAAACTGCCACCGGATCAAAGACGCAAGTAAGACGCTACAAAAATTTGCTAATTATACTCTTCCCACACACATTATTGTTTTCAGAATGTGTGTATCAATCAATAGAAATTACATTTATTAACAATTCACCGAGAAAAAGGGAACTACCCCCATCCGTCTGTTCAAGTTTTAATATCTATATAGACCGATTTAGACTGGTAACAGTAAATTTGATTGTATAGTACATATATTTCTAGGTTAATCATGAAAAAACGGTTTTATGAGAAAAATCGTTTTATTGTTTTCAAAATATTTACCATTAAGGTCGATACACCATTTTGTGAAGCAGTTTTGCTATTCCAAAAAAGATACCTCCAAAACATGCATTTTTAAGGCATCAACAGCTTCTTCTTTGGTGCCAAGTCAGGGCTGTACGCCGGATGACCCATCAATTCGATGTTTTGAGCGTCCAAAAACTCATTTGTTACTGCCGAAGCGTGAGAGCTCGTATTATCGTGATGAAGTATGATTCGTCTTCGCCGGTTGGTTTTCCTCAGTTCATCGAACACTTCAGGCAAAAAAAAGGTTGTATACCATTCAGAATTGACTGTCCTTCTTTCCACAAGCAGCTCGGTCGCTACATGTCCGGATTTCGAGAAGAAACATTCGGTCATTTGTTTCGATGTGTTGCGCGTTCGACTGCATATATCCATCTTTCATCACCTGTGAAAGCAATATCATCCGCGTAAACGAGCACCATCACTTCCTTGTGGAACACTGGCGAAGGAAGTATTCCATCAGCAGATTGAATAAAACTAAAAGATGGTGTGTGTCTTTGTTAAACTTACAGGTCTTTTTCAAGATTTGTCGTCGTATGGTTATTTGGTCGACCTCTTTGGTCTGAAGCCATACTGATATTGTCCAACCGGTAAATCTGTATATGGCTTCAGCCTATTACACAATACGAGCGACAGAATATTATGTCCGATGGAAAGAACACTTATTCCGCGGTAATTGGTGCGCGCAACGGTGCCTCCTTTCTTAAAGAACACTAAGATTCCAGTCATTGGGTACGCGTTCATCGTACCATATCTTGCATAGAAGTTGGTGCATACTCCTTACCAACTCTTCGCCGCCGGTCTTGAAAAACTCAGCTGGTAACCCATTAAAGCCTGCCGCTTTGTTATTTTTCACCTTTTTGATAACCGAATCGACCTCGTTATAGTCCGGTCTACAATAGTGTCATCGCATAACTGGTGGTTCCGGTGGTTCTAACCGCTTCATCGCCTCCAAGTAGGTTAGAAAAATGATTTCTCCATAATCTCAGTGATTCCTGTACATCTGTAACCAAATTTCCACTTTTGTCCTTACAGGAAGTTACTCCGTTCTTAAAACCTTCGGTCAGACGCTTGACCTTTTAATAAAATTTTCGAGCTTCGTTTCCGTCAAGTAACCTTCCAACATTCTCAAGCTAACACTTTTCTTGCTTCTGAAAAAGAGTTTTTCCTTTCTCCTTTTCATTACTATAAAAATGTTTTGAGATAAATAGAGAAAAATAGAGGCAAACAAGACTACGAGATACACAGTTCTTACCGATTTGCATGAGGTGGTCCAATCTTGGCCTATATAAAATATTTTGTTAGGAATGATGCAAAATACACCAAATTTGGCGTTTCTAGCAGAAGAACAATAAAAACTTTTTCTAACTAAAACTGAGAAAAGTGGAACTGATCCGATATCAATATTTGATAAGAATTTACGTAAGGTGACCCAAATTTGCTAACAGCATTAATAACAAATTTTCATACAAAAATTCAGAATGAGGAGTAGGTTTGCAATGTTAATGACAATTGCCAGCATACACCTACTATGTGTGATAAGTAATAAAGATTCGGTTACACCGAAGTAAAAATAATCTCCTTTTTCTTCCACATTTACGCTAATTTTGGTATTCTTTTCTTTTAGTTACAAAAACGCCATCGATGGCCTAATAAAAGTCTACCGTAATGAAGGTTTCAAACGACTCTTTTCTGGTGCTACAACGGCAACGGCACGTGGTGTTATGATGACCATCGGTCAGATTGCTTTCTACGATCAGTCCAAGACAATGTTACTCACAACGCAGTACTTCAACGATGACTTGCGAACACATTTCACAGCATCACTAATAGCAGGCGCAATCGCAACCACTATGACGCAGCCGTTAGATGTGCTAAAAACGCGGTCCATGAATGCCAAACCTGGTGAATTCACTGGCCTATGGGATATAGTCAGACATACAGCAAAACTGGGACCGCTCGGTTTCTTTAAGGGTTATGTGCCCGCCTTTGTGCGTCTTGGTCCACATACAATACTCACATTTGTGCTCTTGGAACAGTTGCGTCTACATTTTGGCTTTTTGCCAGAGCCTAAGACTGCAAAAGCTGCCAGATAAAAAGTAGTTAATATGGAAGGGTTTTTGCATACCACAGAAAAACTAGAGATAGAGTTACTAAGCTGAAAGTTATCGCCCATGAAACTATGCACGAGTATATAAATTTGTAGTAGTTTAAATAGGTATGTGTATGTGTTTGTTTACATGTATACAAAATATTTTTTAGGCTTTACATATATATATAATATATATACATATATGTATGCATTTTCGATGTGCTGGCAAATGGAGAACATTTTTATATATACATAATACATATGTATCTGTTCATATACACAGTTGTTTGTTACTTGTAAACTTTTAACTTTCGCGCTAACATTCCAGCTCAGAGTTGTGTGCGTGTACTAGTTGAATTAATTGTTAATTAAGTTTAAAGTAATTAGATCACATATAAATTTCTTGACTAGTACACAAAATTTAATTTCTGAAACAAAAATCACGAAACGCTTGTTAACAATTAAATGTTGCATTTTGGTTATTAGTATTTAAATGACGATTCGATTCTCTAAATGTTGTTATCTGAAAGAGTTGAACATGCTGTTTTATATTAGTTAAATACATATTTTTCTGTTATTGCATTAATTGTTAAGACTGCTTTGAAATAAAAAAGAAAAATCCAAAAGCCCAGTTTTTGTGTAATTAAGATAAAAAGGTACAACTTCCGCTAACAACGAATAGGCGAAGCCGCACGCGAAGTATGTACATATAGTCGTGCTGTTTTGTACTAATATAAAGCGATACCTGGTCAAATAACCGTTAGTTTCACCAAAGATGCAACTACGTGACATCTGTTTATTACTGTGTAGTCTCTTCCTAGTGCTGACATTTGCTGCAGCAGCTGAGGAGGAGCACAAACTGGTATTGGATAAGCTGCATAAATTAGTGGAACCAGATCATATACTAAAAAGCGAGCTAAGTTTCGATAATACCGACGGTAAAACATTCATTAGTGGTGAAGTAAAGCAGTTTGTAGATGTGGACAATGATTGGTTGGTAAGTATCAGTAGTGATAACCTGCAACAAGGGTAATGATTAGTAACTCTCAACCGAACTTCCCTACATACAAATGCATAACGGGCATGCCATTGGCAAGGATCGAAAGGTTCCACAAGCATTAGCATTAGAAGTAATATCTTCGCTATGGAGAAGATATTAGCCATTCGCTAGGAATAAAAAGTTAGCATATCATATAAAAATTTAAAAAAAAAATATTGTTACCTTTTACATTTCATAATTTAGTTTTGTGGTATTTTCGCAGCTAAAGTTTCCTTTTTTTTTTTTAATTATTGGAAGAAACTTGTGTTCGAACTTAGAAACTTCAGTTAACAAGCACCAAACTGAATAACTTGAATAGCAAGAATTTGATACTTCTGCTTCAATGTCGGCTCAAAGGCAAAAATATATTTTGTTTTCTATTTTTTATGGGTTACCGGCGGCCATTTGCAGTCCAGCAAGCTAAGAGCTAACAGCTAGTAGTTAGCTAGACCATAGCCATTGGATGTGCAGTATCCAAACATTTTCGTTAGCTAAGAGCATACGACCAGTACTAAGCTAAATCGTTTAGTCTAACGACCAGTAGTTAGCAATTCGCTAGTACATATAAAAATAAACATATAAAAATGCTTTCTCTCACAGGTCAACATTACCATACAACGCGAAGCAGATGCCGGCGATTTCAAAAAGTTCTTTAGCTTGCCCATAAGTGGTGTCTGCGATCTGATGCGGAGTTACTACAAAAATTATTTCTATGATACGCTCAAGGACTTCGCAAATGCTCCAGACCCTGACATTTGTCCCGTAACTCAGACAACATATGTCATTAAGAACTATCCACTTGATACCAGCAAATATCTTAAATTTCTGAAGCCTGGCGTCTATCGCATACAAGCAAGTTTCCAGCATGCTGAGGAGGAAAAACTGAAATATATGATAGAGATGCATGTGGAGGTAAACAAATCAAAATAAATAAAATAAAACTGTTTGTACAAGATTGAAATAATTCTTTGATTGGTTGGGTGTCCCACCATAGCTTTATAGCGTACGAAAGGTTAGACTGTACCATATATCAATCGAGCGCTAGATTACGTCACAACTTTACAAAATAGCTAGTCGTCGAGGAAGATTTCTAAGGACCAGAACGGCTGGACGATGTTCCATTATTTTGTCTTTAATCTTTACTGCGACGGACTTCGGAGTTACTTAACTTATTATTATTTGAATAAGTATTTGTGCGTTAATTGGTCCTATGATCATTCCAAAAACTGTTGTGCATCGCATCGCATCCAACGCAAATGGAACACTTGAAAGATTTGCCTCAAGCTGAACCACAAACTGTTACCACACATATCTGCGCGTCTGTGAATTTCTGGAAAATCACAATTCAAACACAGTCTGGCTAGATATTCGATTTATGTCCTGCCAACTTCTTTTTAAGATCACCCACATTTTGACCATATTTTAAGCTATCCGTGACATTAGCTTACCGTTTAGATTTTCATAGGGCATGCTAGGTCATGAAGAGTATATTGAAGACAATTACCATTGTTCGCGCCGGTTCTCGCCGCAAATGAAGCACGGCTGAAACATCATAATTGCTGTATCGTTTTAGTCTTAAGTCATGAAATTGTTTAATCATAAGTTAAAATGAATTGTATATTAACAATTTTGAATTTGTAACTGCTGCTGTTCTCTCCACCTTTCTTTGTCCTTTTTCTAACACTATCCTTTTCCAAACGGTTTGCTTTCTTTCCAACGAATGAGGCGCCATATTTCCTTGCAGTTTTCCCTTTTAACTGTCGATTTTCCCAAAGAGTAGTTTAGTATCGAACGCCCAAGGGGAACAGTCGCAGTAGCATTAGAAGACTAAGGTTTTTCTTTTAACTTGCATCAATATACTAATAATACTGTCATTAAAATCGTTGCGGAATTTTAACGTTTTATATCCAGTGTTTGATTAAATGTTCAAAATAAATACCGCGAAAGCAAAACATGTTCCTCTGGCAACCGCGCTAACTAAAAAAGAAACAGCAGCGTTTACACAAATCGGCGGGGACGTTTCCCAATCAACATTTTTCGGCACGGCTAGCAGCGGCTTCTGCGCAGGTTTCGACAGCTTCACATCGCTTGAATCCTCATGTAAGTCCTCAGCCTCCAATATTGATTAAAGTCACCCAAATAATTGTGCGCCGTAGTGTCGTATTCGCACCATATACATATCCATGTGTCTCCCTATACATACGGATTTATATCGGTCAATACACACATCAACCCCTATCAACAAACTAATTAAGCTCTAGCACTCGTAGAGCGAAACATGGTCCTTCGAGCCGGATTGATATCAGTCCTAAATTGCACAATCCACTGAATTAAACATAATTTTCCTCAAAATTCTATATACAATATATCTACGGAAAAACTCATATACAAACTCCAAAAAACGCGCGCAAATTACAATCGCCATTATAGAAAGTATATAAAATTAATACATATATCAATCCTCATCTATCAAACGCGCGCAAGTTTGGGCATTTACTTATATACATTCCCAAGAATATAAAGTAACTAACATAACTAGAAATAAATACATGCAACAGTTAGAGAACGCGCGCAAATTTTAACATTTACTTATATATGTACATCCCTAAGTATATAAAGTAACATTAGTTATATATATACATACTATATGCAACAGTTAGCATCCGCGCGCAAATTTGGCCATTGACCCCTATGCATCTCATGTATATAAATTAATACATATAATTAATATTCTATACATTTATGCAACTATACTGAATATGCAACACAAAGTAATTAAAAACTATTTAACATTGTAACTTAATCACTAACAACATATTACAAATTAACAGTGAGAAAACACTTAATTATTTTAAGTAATTGTTCGAAAAAAAAAAAAAAAAAAAAAAATTTTAATAAATTAAAGCAAAAGTGCAGCAGGACGGTGTGTGCTCGTGTGTGGTTGTTGTCACGAAACACGAAAAATAATTTTGATGAATAATAGCGTTGAAGGCGAGTCCACTTATGCGAAGGCAGCTACATATGCACATGCGGTATTCTAAAATGTGAATAAATGGATGTTTAGTCTCAACAATTTATTAAATAAAAATAATTCCAATTTAAAAAAAAAAAATACTCAATCACAATCGCATCACCGATCCAAGACACTCCAGGTGAATACACGCGCACACAATCATTGCTGCATACATATTATTATTTAAATTTTTTTTTTATATGCATCTTTTATTGTTTATGTTATATCCGTAGAGGAAAGAAAAAATTTAATGCACACGAACACTTCACAAATAAACAAAACAACTCCCATAATTGTTTTCACTAAACACATGGCCAAATAAATCCCAAAATAAATAAATATTCCCATATATTAAAGTGCATACAAAATTAGTTGCATTTTTTTTTTTTTAGTTTTTTTTTTGTCTGGTTGCAAACCAAATGAACGGTGACACTGCACCAACGAAGAAGAACACATGTAGAACACATGTAAACAACAACAACACAATTACCCAAGATAAGCGGCACATTTTGTTGTTCTTCTTGTTCCCTATTTTGCTCAAAACAAATAAACAAACACCCCAGTAGGAAATAGTGCACAAGTTAAAAATAATTTTGCAATTATTAATACATATAAAAAAAAAAAAAAAAAAAAAATTCAAATTAATTTAACCTGCCATACAACAGGGCAAGTTTCATTTTTTTTTTTTTTTTTTTTTTTAATATATTGCGCGCACTTTATTTGGCCGAGAAAACATATGCATATATGTATATATGTATATATATATATATATATGCGTCCATAATTATTACAAAATAATTATAAATCTAATCTACATTGTCTCATTGAATCTCCATAAGCACATACGCATACATAAGCGGTATATTTGCTCTTCCTCTGAGCGTACCAATAAATAAATAATAAATTAGCTCATAAAATAAAACGCTATATGTTTACAAGCAATTCCCAAACAGTAGTGTATACAAACACCCCGTTTGCCGTTTGGAAATCGAACTGCTTACCAAAGGTACGCATTGTAAGCTATACTGCTTTCATTTCGTCTTTCCAATTTGCCAACAGTAGCTTGTTTTTTGAATTTTTTCGAACTCTAACATATACTCGTAAATATGATTCAAATAAACACGTTCAAATATTGTCGAGAGCAGTTGGACGATTTCTGTAAAGAAACGTCAGAACTGGCAGAGGACAGCCGAGCGGGTAGTCTTGAAGGGAGGCTACAAAGGTCAGCCAAGCTACATGAAGAGCTAGTAGACTCATTCAAAGCAGTCATGTTAGCGAAAGAGTGTCAAATTAACCCCGAAGTTAAACAAGAAATGAAAGGGGTATTTCGGCATTCGGAATGTCAATATTTTGAGGTTAAAGGCAAAATCGACGATCTCATTGACCTGCAAGCAACGAGTGCTCGTAGTGGCATATCGCGAGCAGCGTCGTCGACACAGTTAAGAGCGCAGCCACACGATCCAGTACCGAGTTTTATAAAAGTCCCCTCGTGTGATGATGTAGAACTCTTTCACGGCAGCTATGAAGAGTGGCCCGCTTTTAGAGATGTTTTTACGGCTATTTTTACCAAGCACCCACATCTCACCGAAGCCCAGAAGTTGTATTACTTAAGGGACAAAACAAGGGGGGCGGCCGGGAAAATTGTAAAAAGATTTGCACTTTGCGATGACAATTTTGCACTCGCATGGCAAGCCCTAAAAGACAAATTTGAAAACAAGCGGCTGTTAGTTGATCTCAAACTAAAAAGCTTGTTTAACATACACCAAATTACTTCTGAAACTGCGGGGGGCCTAAACAAAATACAGTCAACAATAAATGACTGCCTCGCAGTGCTCAACACTCTAGAAGTTCCCACCTCGGACTGGGGTCCATTGCTAGTATATCTAGCCTCGACCAAACTCCCTGAAGAAACGCTCGCCTTATGGGAACAGTCTGTCGACGTTAATCGAGACCTACCCCAGTGGATAAATATGAGCGAATTTTTATCAAAGCGCATTGAAGTTTTGGATTGGAAAGACTGGGGTCTATGAAAGCCAATAAGCGACCAGTGAACGTTTCCCAAACTAGTTCACACTCTAAGTCGCAGGTTTTTTATAACCAGTCGAAGGCTACAACCCCAGAGTGTAAATGTTGCCATCTGTCACATTCAATTCGCAACTGCGCAGAAATTCTAAAAAAGTCTCCAGAAGCTAGGTTTGATTTGGCAAAAAAAGCTAAATTATGCATAAACTGCCTTTCGTCAGCTCACCAAAGGTCGGAGTGTAAAAGCACAGGAACGTGCACTTATTGCAAGAAGCAGCATCACTCCTTGCTACATTTTGATAATTCACAGTCAAAAGGAAAAGCATCCACTTCTCGAGCATCATCGTTGCATGCTCAAACATCATTAAACTCTCCTCAATCTCCAACCAATCCTGAAATATCTGCAGATGGTGATGACTATTCTCCGATTAATTCGCACTATGCTTCAAATAGTCAATCAGTGGTTCTTCCCACAGCTCTTGTGTACGTTTGCAGCAATGCAATGGTGAGCTCTTCACACTGCGCGCATTAATCGACCAAGGATCTCAGAGGTCGTTTATCTCAGAAGGCGCCCAAAAAAGATTGGCTATCCCCTCCCAATACGAGATGACAAATATATCTGGTATGGGTGGGAAGCTAGTAAAAAGGTCAAATAAAAAATGTTCCTTTTACCTCACTACTCGCAATAAAGGTATCTCAATACCAGTGGAAGCCATTGTATTAGACAAGCTGACAAATTGGTTACCATCCGTTATGGTTGCGAAAGAGAAAATTGCTCTAATAGACAGCCTGCAATTAGCTGACCCACATTTTAATAAACCTGCTCAAATTGATGTTGTAATTGGGTCCGACATAGCTCCCCAAATCATGCTCAAAGAATCCATAGCTCAAATTGGTGGAACTTTGCTTGCTCAAAGCACGATTTTTGGTTGGATCCTAAGCGGACCATTATCCAATACAACTTGCACGTTCTCCACTTTTGTATCAGTAGACGCGGATCCTGATGCAAGTCGTCTCAACTCACAGCTGAAGTGTTTTTGGGAAACGGAAGAAGTGGATGTACCAAAACCCAAGTCCGAAAGTGACACATATTGTGAAGAGCTTTTTAAAAGGACAACCTATCGCCAGCCTAACGGTAAATATGTAGTGCGCCTACCTTTTCGACGAGAATTTCCCAATTCTATGTTCCTGGGGGCGTCTCGGGGTTCCGCTGTTGCACAGTACACTCGAATGCAAAGCACTCTAAGAAAAAATACAGATTTAAATTGGGAATACCACTCTGTGCTCAAGGAATATATGGACCTTGATCATATGACGGTTACCTCTTCTCAAGAAATCTGTCAAGATGGCAAGTACTTTTCCTTTTATTTGCCACATCACGCTGTTTTGCGTCCGCACAGCAAAACTACTAAAGTACGTGTGGTGTTTAATGCTTCCAAGAAGTCTCGAAATGGCGTGTCCCTAAATGATATTCTGGAAACTGGCCCCACATTACAAACCGACCTCTTAGGCGTAATTTTAAAAAATTGGCGATTTTACCAATATGTCTTTAATGGGGACATTGAGAAAATGTACCGTCAAATTATGGTACATAAAGACGATCGCGAATATCAGCGCATCGTTCTGCAACTCAATCCAGACACCCCTATGCAAGATTTTACGTTGAGCACGGTCACCTTTGGCGTTAATTGCTCTCCGTATCTTGCGATACGCACTTTGCATCAACTCGCTGATGATTGTAGTGATAGCTTCCCATTGGCATCGCACATATTACGTCAAGAGACTTATGTCGATGATGTCTTGTCTGGAGCTCATGACTTGCAGACAGCGATAAGTTCTCAAGCAGACCTAATCAAAGCACTTGACAGCGCTGGTTTCAAACTGCGTAAAATTACGTCGAACGACGCCAAACTGTTGCGGCAAATCGACCCCAACGATTTGCTTGATTCCAACTTATTGAAATTACCCGATGTTAGCTCAACTAAAACACTCGGAATAAGTTGGAATGCAATGACGGATCATTTCGCTTACACGCACGATAAAGCTAGCGGAGGTCACTTCATCAATAACGAAGCGCGGTGTACTCTCATACGTATCGTCTTTGTTTGACCCCGCAGGCTGGCTTACACCAATAATAGTGCAAGCCAAGATTCTCATGCAGCAGCTTTGGCTTGAAGGAAGTGGATGGGATGAAGCAGTGAAGCCTCTGTCTCTCATCAAATGGCATGCATTCTTGAGAAACTTATCATCCATTGAAGCAATTAGAATCCTACGCTGGGTAGGATTCTCTCTTAACTCAGATGTGCAAATTCATGGGTTTTGCGATGCTTCCGAGAAGGCTTATTGCGCTGCACTCTATTTGCGCATTACCTCTCGTGATGGAATGGTATCTTCTCGTTTACTGGTTGCGAAAAGTAAGGTAGCTCCCCTTCAGGTAATCAGCCTCCCTAGGCTTGAATTGTGCGGAGCGGTTTTGGTGACGCGACTGGTAAGAAAGGTGCTTGCCAATGTTCAGTCTTTTTCGCACAAGCTTCATATTTGGACCGATTCAGCCAATTCAGCCATCGTGTTGGCTTGGCTAAACAAGCCGCCACACGTTTGGAAGACTTATGTTGCCAATCGCATTGCACTCATTCGGGCAAACGTTGAGAATGCGACATGGAGACATGTTGCGTCCAGAGACAATCCCGCTGATCTCGGCACCCGGGGATGTTCTACGGAAGAATTGAGCAACAACACGCTCTGGTGGAATGGACCCTCCTGGCTCACGCAACCTACCGATGACTGGCCGTCATCACATTTCATCGCTACGGCACCTCCGGAAGCGAGAAAGGTAGAGGTCTTTCACGTGGATAGTGATGATCGTGACATATGCGAGGAATTCACGACCTATTCTCGGGCGCTGCGAGGCACTGCACGCCTCTTAAAAAGGGTCCGGTCAAGAAACTTGCCTGTAAAAGTGCAAAATCTCACTCAAGAGGACATCAATTTAGCAAAGACTCGTTTGGTTATTGCCGCTCAAAAGCAATATTTCCCGGCGGAGTATTTCGCACTTGAGCAGCAAGGAAGAAAGGAAGAATATCTGCCAAGAGTTCTTTAGCTTCTCTTAATTTATTTTTAGATCCAGAGGGACAACTGCGTGTTGATGGACGTTTAGCTAACGCTTCCCTCTCTTACAACGAGCGACACCCTGTATTGTTACCGACAAAATCACGCTTATTTGCACTGTTCGTATCGTTTATTCACAAAACGCTTCTGCATGCGGAGAATCAGCTAATGCTGCGAGCTGTTCGTCACGAGTTTTACGTCCCAAAACTAAAAAATGAGGTCAAAGCTTGCATACGACGCTGCAAAATCTGCACTATAAATAAGCAGAAATTGCACTCGCAGTTGATGGCTCCATTGCCGTCGGAGCGTGTTTGTTTTTCTCCACCCTTTACGGTCACGGGAGTAGACTTCGCTGGACCGTTCTCAATAAAGTCCTCAGTACTTCGCAATGGGGCGGTCATAAAAGGATATGTCTCCGTGTTTGTGTGTTTTTGCACCAAGGCTATCCACCTCGAAGCGGTTTCGTCACTGTCGTCGCCTCGTCGCCCGCTTTCTTAGCGGCATTTGATAGGTTTGTCGGCCGGCGCGGGTTACCCCACAAAATGGTTTCTGACAATGGTAGAAACTTTGTGGGCGCCAACCATGCGTTGTTACGAGAGTTTAAGGATTTTCTCGCCACTACCTCGGACTTAGTCTCTCAGAAACACAGCAGTAAGGGCTTCTCTTGGTCCTTCATTCCTCCTAGTGCACCGCACATGGGCGGCCTGTGGGAGGCTGCGGTTAAGAGTTTCAAAGCGCACTTTAAAAAGGTGGCTGGCGCTCATATATTCACTTTTGAAGAGTTTTCAACACTGCTGGCTCGCATCGAAGCCGTGTTGAACTCTAGACCGCTAACCCCGTTGAGCAATGACCCATCAGAGCTCCTCCCGTTAACCCCTGGGCATTTTTTACGCGGTGTTCCCTTAACTGCGTTTCCTGAGGTACCTAGGGACAATCTCCCACTCCTGAATAGATGGGAGAAGTTAAAGTATCTTCATCAGGAGTTTAGCAGGCGCAGGCGATGGAAGACGGAATACTTGACGGAGCTTCATCGTCGGGGAAAGTGGAAGCAGCCGCAACGGGACCTCACCGTAAATGATTTCGTTGTCATCAAGGAGGATTTTCTCCCACCGATGGAATGGAAAATGGGTCGAGTCGTTCGTACCTACCCTGGGCCGGACGGACGAGTCCGCACCGTAGACGTCCGCATACAATCAGGGATGGTTAAGCGCACCATCTCCAAATTGGTTTTGTTGCCAATGTGCGCCGAGCAACAGCTACATTAATCACCCTATAGCGTTACAAAACTTACTTCTTTCTTAGCCCGTAGTAGTTTCTAGTACATACATTCACATTGTCTCTACGCTTTCTTTCTAAACATTCACCCCAATGTTTGCATGTACTCTTGCGACTTCGTTTCCTGTTTCCGATATTTTAAGAGTTTGGTATCTCATACATCTTTGTTCTCAACAGGTCGCTACGACAATGTCGACTCTGCCCCCGGCAGCACTCCATTCGGTTCTGCACCGCACCAAATTTCGGAGGATGACGCCGATCACGCGAAGGCAGACGGCAAGGCGCCTGGGATATTGCAGCAACTGCCTTGCGAGGTCGCATGCAGTTGGAGTCTGCGACTCCCGATCGGTGTGTGCTGTATGCGGCGACATCCACCACACCATGCTGCATGTCACCGTAGAGGAGATAAGTCTAAGTCAGCGAACGAATGAGCAGAGGTCGAAGGGGAAAGGTCAAGGGGGACGGCGTAAGCAGAAGAAGCCCCAACGAACCGACTTACGCGCACGGCTCAACCAGCGTCTTCGTGGCACCGAGGCCCCTAGCACCGTAGATCGGCAGTCTCGCGCGAGAACCCGGGCTCCTCCTGAGTCACGCGGACGCAGAGACCGCACTCAAGAAATGGTCCAGGAGTGCATGCGTAGTCTCTCGCGCATATCGGAGGTCTTAAAAGTTGCCACTCGGCAAGACGGGCGGCATGTTCGCGCCGGTTCTCGCCGCAAATGAAGCACGGCTGAAACATCATATAATTGCTGTATCGTTTTAGTCTTAAGTCATGAAATTGTTTAATCATAAGTTAAAATGAATTGTATATTAACAATTTTGAATTTGTAACTGCTGCTGTTCTCTCCACCTTTCTTTGTCCTTTTTCTAACACTATCCTTTTCCAAACGGTTTGCTTTCTTTCCAACGAATGAGGCGCCATATTTCCTTGCAGTTTTCCCTTTTAACTGTCGATTTTCCCAAAGAGTAGTTTAGTATCGAACGCCCAAGGGGAACAGTCGCAGTAGCATTAGAAGACTAAGGTTTTTCTTTTAACTTGCATCAATATACTAATAATACTGTCATTAAAATCGTTGCGGAATTTTAACGTTTTATATCCAGTGTTTGATTAAATGTTCAATAAATACCGCGAAAGCAAAACATGTTCCTCTGGCAACCGCGCTAACTAAAAAAGAAACAGCAGCGTTTACACAAATCGGCGGGGACGTTTCCCAATCAACATTTTTCGGCACGGCTAGCAGCGGCTTCTGCTCTGCGCAGGTTTCGACAGCTTCACATCGCTTGAATCCTCATGTAAGTCCTCAGCCTCCAATATTGATTAAAGTCACCAAAATAATTGTGCGCCGTAGTGTCGTATTCGCACCATATACATATCCATGTGTCTCCCTATACATACGGATTTATATCGGTCAATACACACATCAACCCCTATCAACAAACTAATTAAGCTCTAGCACTCGTAGAGCGAAACAACCATTTTATACCGAAATAGCCAAAAATTCTTTATAAAAAAAAGTATATATCATGAATTTCATTACGCCCTTTATGTACTTTTTTTTATTTCGCTCATTCATAAGACAACATTTGCTCAAGTACCTCATCGTAGACGTACTTCTTGGCCTCCGTACCCCAAATGAAGTCCAAATGCGCCCATTTCTTGAATGGCACCAGATAATCCAGTGCCATATTGGGCAGCTCATCACGCAGCTGACGTACATCATCTACATCACACATCCAATCGTTTTCGCCGTAGTAGAGCAACACGGGAGCCTTTGCATTCTCTAGTTTGTAGTCTGGTGGGAAGTAGCTACCATATTCCCAAGGATTGCGGATAATGCTGTAATCAAATTTACGGAATTCGCCAGAATTATATTCCTGACAGAAGTGCAGATTTTGATTAACCGAAGCACCGGCTGGTGAAGTGGCTTTGATGTGCTCAATAAGCTCCTACACGAAAATAATTGAAATATAAATAAAACAGCGTAAAATAGAGTATTTACAAGTTCCTGCTTACCAGATCCAACTGTTCCGAGTCATAGCCACCAATCAGGAAGATTTCGTTAGCGCACAGCTCTATGTAGGGTGAATTGGCCTGACACATCTCAATGCCCAGATCCTGCTTAAATTTATTGCTTGGCATAAATTCCATGGAACCGCAAACTTCCACAATAGCATTTGGCTGTCCCATAATTGGCGCAAATGCCTGCGTCAATGGACTCTTCATATTGCCCATATAGGCAGCTGGGCCAAGCAAATGTGCCGATTTAATTTTATCATTGTATGAAGGCTTTTCAGACATCATGACCAAATAGACGGTGGTGCCCTGCGAATGCCCCACATATTGCAGCTGTGAATCACCCGTTTTTTCGAGTATATAATCAATCATTGCGGGCACATCGTAAATACCGATCTCATTCCAGCTGAAATTCCAAAATGCTTGCACATAGATGGACAAATACTTATGCTTCTTCGAATAGGTATTGCCACGTGCATTGCCCATCCAAACATCATAGCCGGCATCAGAAAGTATGTAAGCCAATGCTTTACCCGGACCCATCAAAACCCAATCCGAGGAGGAGGACAGCATACCGTGCATAAGGAAGACCACAGGTCGTTTGCCAGTTGGTCCAGTTTCGCGGGAGTAGGGTATGCGATGCATGGTAAGTATATAATTATCTTTGGTAGTAACCTTGTGTATTTCCATTGGATAACCATCGTCCAGAATGCGTTCACCCTGTATGTAGTATTTGAATTGTGTTAGAATTGTTTCCGAAATATGCTGTGCCATACTTACGCAATCCGAAATTGGCCTATCTCCGGCCAGTGCAACACCGGCAGCTGCAAGTGCCAGCAGGCACGCAGCATATAGTTTAATTTGAAGTCCCATAATAGTACTATTTGAAACACCACAAGATTACCTGCTTTTATACCAACCATGCGTACGCTTCTTGCGCTATTCAATACCGTTAAGCTTTATTGATGACGATAGCGTCATTATCATCCGGATCGTGAAGTGTTGAGCTGGTGCTCTAAGATTTACAATTGCTTGATAAGTTTGCAATGCAAAAAAAAAATAAAAATGAAAAAAAAACCGGCTAAGCATGCGTGTGGCATTTTGTTAATTTTTCTTATTCGTACCCCCCTGTGAGTCAATTATATTTATGGCTGGGTATCACATCGGGCACAAAGTCGATGTGCTTTCAGGAACCGAGATTTAAATCGAACGGTTTAATTTACAATTTAGATGATTTCGGTGATATCTGATAGTGCTATACCTTGCCTTTTGCTTTATCAATGCGGCGGGTTTTTAATTTAAATCTATATATACTGCGTCTAATCAGTTGTTATGACGCCTAATTATAGATACACGTTTTAAGGAGAGACACTTGCCAGTCAATTGACCACCAAAGCGTAACAGAATCTACTTTCGGTTTTCGATAATATTAAAAAATGTTGATGCAATCAATCCAATATAAATGCGCATCTCCATCAACATCTCAACAAGCTTGACAAACACCCTTTCAGTAGTAGAAATATCAAAGTATATTAGAACTGCAACCCTAGATTCTAAAGAAGATCGGAGTGTATTATAGTTTGAATAAGAAACTTACTTAGATGGCGTTCAACCGTCGATCGGTCATGGCTGCATTCAGGAAGGCAGCGTACCAGCTGCTGTAGTCTCGGTCGCGCTTGCGTCAGTTGTTTTGAATGCCACGTATCCTCTATTTCGTTTGGGCCCCCCATGTAAGCAATGCGTGCTGGACCTCTTTCATCCATTCCAATGAGGTGACAAGCCCAGTGCAGCTGCTGAAGTTTTATGCACTGGACTATGTCAACCTTATCGAATAGCTCATACAACCCGCGGTACATGCGGGACATAAACTCGTCGCCGTGTCTAGTTCAGTCTAGGATCAAGAATCCTGCTGGGAATCTTCCTATCAAAGATTTCCAACGCCGTGGGAGTATCAGCGTCTATTAGCTCTTGATTTTCGTCTTCCAAGTGAGGGCTTTGCTTCTAATTTGCTGAGCCCAAAATAGCATCTATTTGCAAGGCTGATTCTTAGCTATTTCGGATCTTTGCGGGATACTTAGTGCAGACAGGGTGTTAAAAAACTTCATTCTTTATAATCCAGGGTTTGGTATAATATGCTCACTGGTTGACCTTTTTTGTCTGAAGCTACACTAATAGTGTTCTATCAATAAATCCGTATATGGCTTCAACCTATTACACAATACGCGCGACATAATCATATACCCGATGGAAAGAAGTCTTATTCCGCGGTAGTTTGCGCAAACCTCCTTTATTAAAGATAGGACAAAGAACACTGAGATTCCAGTTATTTTCGCCACCGGTCTTGAATAACTCTGTTGGCAGCCCATCAGAGCCTGCCGGTTTGTTATTTTTCAGCTTTTTGATAACCGAATCAACATCATTATAGGCCGGTGGCTCTACTTTAGTGCCATCATTAACTGGTGGTTCTGGTGTCGTTTCTCTATAAGCGGTATTGTGTGCTACATCGCTTCCTAATACCATAATCTCGGTAGCTCCTGTGCAACTGTAACCAGATTCCCACTTTGGTCTTTACAGAACTTTAAAAACTTCTCTAAGACGCTAGACCTTTTAATAAAACTTTCTACGTTTCCACGGTCTGTTCTTATTGCAGATTTCCGAAGTCTAGCTTTCCTTGTATGTCGAGAAGTTGATGCGGCAAGATAGTGGTCCGAGTCACATTACGTTCGCACGAGCAACACGCTCTCTTTCGTAGGGTGTGCGCTCAAATCAGGCTTATATTAAAATATTTAGCCTGGATGCGTATCGCGGCTAGACACTTGTCAACAGGCTTGAACCTGACCGTCGTAGTTTCCTACTCACCACGAAACCGCATCCCAAATTGTTCTTACTCTCATGGCAGCTATATTAGATGTCACAGGACGCTTTTTTAGATCATCAGCCATGTATCTTTCATAGACATCAACCAGCTGGATATTTGCACTAGGGTGCGGACATTCTAGGTACATCGATTGAAGAGGTTGTCATCATAGAGTTCCATCCGAGGCTTCCTTTTTCTTTTCATTGGATGGATTGTTTTACGGTGATGGATCTCAAGCCAAGCGCACCAACCCCTAATTAAAGGGGTGTTTGTCGCCGTCTCACAGTTAGCTCACCTCCGAACGGCTGTTCAGAGGCTACGCAAGAGTTACGTGACCTAACGGACATTATGAGCTGCTTGGGCCGTTTGCGAAAGAATCATTGTTGGCATCTCCAATCTAAGCGAAAATTTTAGTTATTTTGTTTTGGGTAAAATTTGTGTTGAACAGCTGCAGCGCAACTAAGTGTAACAGCTTCATTAATATTTGTATAGTAGCTGTCAGCGAGCACATTTACAAGTTTACATAGTACAAATATGTGACCACCAATCACATATCGATTTGTCAGCGTAATTTAAATTGATTCAAACACAGACACTTTGTATGTAGGCGGAGTTATGGTCACAACACATATGTATGTTATATATTAGTATTAAAGAATGACAAACTTTTCACATTGAAAACCTGAAAACCATGACAACTTAAAAGTGACCACAACAAGTAAGGCAAATTGAATTGAAACAAATCGAAAACAGATTTCCAAAGGACAGCTCATAGTATCACCTGAGTGTCGAAGAATTAAGACGTAAACTTGAAATTTAATATCAAGTATAACAAATAAAATCAAAATGAAACATGAGCAAGTTGTGGTCGACTATTGGTCAATGGTAAAAACTTCGTGCCTCTGTTTATTGCTTGCATTCTCAGGCTATATATTGATTAAGTAAATATAGAAACAGTTAAATCTCGTTTAAAATACTAACTTTAGCTACTTTAGAATGGTACAAACTATTTTCTGGCTACCGAGTCATCTGAAGAACAATCAACGCCGTTTGGAGGAGCTTGCTAAGCAATATGCCAATGATTTGGATCCAGAAGAGCGTGAGAAAATTGAAAAAATGCTGCAGGAAAAAGAAATTGAACGCAACATTGCTAAGCCTGAGGCAATATCAATTTTGGAAAGTGATCAGAAAAAGGAAAAATAAAACGTGAACTATAATATTTACATAAACAAACAAAAATTTTAAAACTAGAATCATTTAGTCTAAGCTTTGTAGTGGCAATTATATATCTTTTTGTAAAACTTAAAAAAATATAACAAATAAAATTGAAAATACATTCGATTTTTACTAAAAACTAATTTTTTTTTTATTTAATTTTCTTCTCTTTGTTGTTTACACATATTAATCGATATCGATATTATTTGTTATGATAGAATTTACGTATATATTTACGATATATATAATATGTATATCCATCAATCAATGAATTAATCAATATTAGCAAGCAACAGGTTAATGTATTATACATTTATATATGTTGTATATAGATATATTTTTTAGATTCAATCATCTTTGATATACATATGTAGATTATTGTATTTACTTTTCATTCTTGTGTTTAAACATTCTTGTGTTTGAAATATGCGTGTATTTATATGCATAAATCACTTTAAAACAACATTGAAATTTAATAAATATGTATTGATAAGACGTGAACATAAGTTGCCTGACACATCAAATTGAACCTCATTGATCCTAACTAATGAATTGAATAGAATATAAACTATATATTTATTCAACTGGTACATACACATATACATATAGGTACATATATATATATTTTTTTTTTGGTTTAAAAAGCTCTCTAAACAGCGCAAGTCTGACTTTATAAATTCCATAAACTTTCTTTGCTTTCACTCTCTTCTTTAAAATATCACGGGAGTTTTCACACTAAAATAGTTGAAAAGTACAAAATCAAAGAACTTATTCCTTTTGAAAGAAAAACAAAAATAGCTAAAACACACTGCATAAGCTAAAACATTCATTTTCAAATACAACATTGTCTTACAACTTCACATTTTCATTAATAATTTTTGTTTGGTTTTGCGCTTAGCTGTTGCAATTTTTTACTGTGTACTCCTTTACGTAGGCGCGTGTGTGTGTGTGTGTGTGTCTGTTTGGTATACATATATACGTATATAGAATTAATATATAAATTTATTTTTGATACGCTTTGTAGCCTTTTTAATGACTTGGAGTATGCATTGGAAGCCTGTAGTAGGGGTTTGCTAGATTCACGCGAGCAGCGGGCAATAATTCCGGATGTTCGCTAAGTGTATCGGAGAGCGCAGTAAGAAGTACACCTGTAATGCAAAATTTATTGTTTGTATTGTATATGCAGCTATGCATTCTCAAGCCAACTTACGCAAAACTTTCTTCTGCAAATCAATGGGTATAACGCCAATATTGCTCTCGCGTTCTAGAAAATCGGTTAGCTTTTGCAGTTCCTGCTGTGCTTCATCAGAACCGTGAGCCAAGGATTGAGCGAACATGACCTGTATTTGTAAAATGAAAAGATTAAAGTTCTACTTTTACCAATTTCTAAAAAGTTGTATATACCTTAGCCAGCTTATATAGTATCTCTTCGAGTGTGTACTCATTGTAAAGATATTCCACAATTTTGGCTCGTCCAGCAGTTTCATCATAATCGGCAAGATCTATGAAAATTAAGAAAACACTTAATGATTAGTGGAACGATCTTTTATTCAAAATAAAATTCAGTCAAAAAGGTATGTTTGGACTTTCAGCTCAGATCTATCAATGAGCTAAATGTGTAGAGCAACTTATCTTCACTCAAAATGAATAGTTGTTAAAAAATACAATAAATATATAAATTATTTTAAAAAAAGGATGAAATGGTGTCTTCTCTTAACCATGACTTGGCCCTTTATTTAAGAGTTATATTCATTAAAATTTTGGGTTGCAATCATGGGCTAGAACAAGGTGGTTAAGTCTTTATTTGTAACTGTTTTGATAAAAAGGCAGTTGTCGAAAAAAAAATATTTGAGCCAGCTAATTGGAGTTGATATTGTTCCGAGTTGATAAGAATTCATCACGAAACTTCTTTAAACCAGAATCTGTGAAAGCACCCTCTAACGCAGTCATATCCACTTAAATGTTGTGTAAGGTGGAAGTTCACTTTCAAGTGTTATCTGCCTAGCAGCGCCACTAAATTCGGAAAATATTCCACTGTCACTCTGATATGCTTCTGGTTGGTGCTTACTTATGCATTAACTGTGGGGTCATCTATTGAACCACACAAATCTCCAACGCTTCTTCTGCTAGGTCGTCAAAAAGGAGCAATAGAGTGATGACTAGCGCTTCATCTTCAGATATCGCACGAAACGCGCCAACTTAAGTTCACTTCTATAACTGTTTGTACTCAGAGCACTTGCTCCAATTGGTTCCCCGACAACATTATTGATGTTGTCATATTATGCATTAGCAGGCGACATTATTATGAATAATGCTGTAAAGCTCTGGCTTGATTGCCCTAAAGTAGAGTCTCTTATCGATGAACATACATAATTGCTGAAGTACTTCCTTGAAGGTAATAATGGTCCCGCCGTCTGTATTGTAAACCTTTACAGCCCTTGTGTTATGCTCCAACCACTGCAGTCCAACAGAGCTTAGCTGTGCACTCCCCTATTGGAATCATATGCTAATTTCTGGGCCTCATGTTGCTACAACAACTAGGGCAATGTCACTTAACAGCGGCCGATGTAGTGATGCATAAGTCATGGTATATGATATTGCAAAGTAGACATCCCACGACTGAACTTTGATGCACTTGCCCAGTTACCATGAACTCTATTTCGCACAGTAAAGTGTGAGTAGCTTTTTGAACTTCGTTTATTAGCTACTTAAGAGTCCCAAAGCTGCAAAATGATTACATTACAATGACCCAGTTTGCTGAGTTGAAGGCGTATTCACATCAATCGTTACTGTCAGACAGCACTGCCCGTTGCCTCTTTATCCCTCTATCAAGCAGAGTGCGTGATGCAGTATTGATAGCAAAGAACTCTTCATCATATTTTGTGGCAGTGGGCCAACTAATGATGACCAGTCCTAATTGGTTGTTTGGAGCTGTCGGTTTACCAACATTGGACATCGGTCTTTAGTCAATTCTCCTTCCAAACGAATTTATGACCTCATACTCCGTGTGCATTTTTGGATTGAAATCAATTTGATTGTTTAAACCTAAATTAAATTATACAGATGCAAGAATTTTAGGCTGAATCGGGATGCATTATTTCATTGTTATTTAAATCTACCACAAAGTTATAAATGATAATTCATCATAGAAGAGGTGAGAGGACTCCCATTTGGTGACATGAATTTGTAACTGGCTGTTTGCTGAGCACTAGCACATCATTTGAAAAACTAACATTCTGGCAGCCAAAGAAATCCGATCGACAGGTCGGAAGGAACTATTATGCGTAAATACTCTAAGAGGACTCTAATATCTCCTTCTGACATTTACAATTTCGGCGAAAAACAAATTTGCTAGTCACTCGCTAGTTACTCGTGTAAAGAGTATAATTAAAGTGAAAATTAAACAGCTTTACCTTGCCTGCCATCATTGTTAAGCTCACGCAGTTTATTCCAGAATGTAAAACCTTCCAGTGATTTAGTTGCATGCTCCGTGTGTTCGTCCTCTGGCTGTGCTAATTCCAGCTCCTGTTCCAACTGCAAATATGGCAGAGGTTTCTCTGTTGTAGTGCTTGTTGTTGTTGTAGTAGTAGTAGTAGTTGAAGTGCTGGGTGTAGCTGGTACAATATTGTGATTACGCTTCAGATGATTTTGACGCAATTCTTCGGGAAATATGCGATTGGCATATGAACGTTGCAGAAACTCAATGCCCAAGCGTATATCACGTAAAAACTTCAAAGCATTTTCGCGTGTTATCTGAAATTTGTAGAGCAATTAATAGATGTTCGCGCAATATTTAAAAAAAACAATTTAAACGGAACACTGCTTACCAGATTTTCATCTATAAGCTCCTCTACCGCGCGCGCCACACCTGCCTCATCACCGGTCCAGAAAACATATTGTGCCATATCAAAGGAGGAGTACTGCCCATTTGGATTACGCAGAAGACTTTGTGCCGTCTGGGAAAGAAATTATGCGTTAGTGTTGCATTAAATATAATTAAGCATTTACTAAATCATTTTAATGCCTAAAAGTACACCTTGGGTGACAATTGCATGCTGGACCGTCGTTCTGTCGTCTTAGCAGCCTTCTCTAATTGATCAATTAATATATCACCGATGGTCTCCTTGTTCAAATGGTTCCTTGCCTTCGCTTTGGCCAGCTCTGAAACGGCTGCTTCACCTTCGGCAATCTGCTGTTGCTCACTATTTTCGCCTGCTACATCAGCTATTGTTTCTGTATCTTCCTCAGCTGGTAAGTCTTTAGGAGCGCTGTTGTCATTTGATGCAGCTGAAGCGATTGTTGTTGGCGCTGTTGTTGCAGGAAGTGCAGCAGCAGTTGTTGTTGTTGTAGTGCTACTTGCTACTGTTGTAGTGGTCGATGTGGATGACGTGGGCAATACCTCCGGATTTTGGCCAAACGCTAAACGTGCAGCGCCATAGAAAGCCTATGGAGAGGAAAGTGGAGAGGAAGTGGTTTGGGATTAGGGTGACGGAAATACGCCATACGGAAAAAAAAAAAAAAAAAATACGTGCACACGAACATTTACCTTGCCAGATGGAGGCGCTGGTGCTTCAACAATCTGTGGCGGAGGTGGCGCTGGTGGCTTTGCGACAACTTTTGGCTCTTCTACTTGTGTACCTTCCTCGTCTTCTTTGGAATTAGTTGGCACAGCGGCAGCCACCGCTGTCGAAGTAGTTGTTGTGCTAGTGCTTGTACCAGGCATTAGAGGTGTGGCTTGCTCCAACTGACGTTCAAGATCAGGCAACGTATTTGTATGATTGATAGGCTCATCAACATCTTCGGGAGGTTGTCCTGCTTCCTCCTCGTTAACAGCTTCATCTGGTTCAGCGGTTGTTTCATGCTGTCGTTTAACAGCCGTAACCTCCATATGCTCGTCCTGTGTTTCGCTGCCAGTGACAGGTTGTTGATTGTTGTTACGCAATTGTTCCAATTCTAAGACATCGTCTTCAATCTGTTTGTGGCATGTGAGAAAATAATCAATCAAAGGTTTAGTTTTTTTTTTTTTTTTGTAAATAAGTGTATGCATCAATATACGATATATAACCGCTGACAAATGAATATATACCCTACAGTATTACAAATCCACCCATGACCAAGGTACCACTGTCCTACTAGCTAGTCAGCCCCAATGTATTTTGCTTATGCCTTTGACAATGGAAATGTCCTAGGAAAACTATCCTAGGAAAACTATTCTATTCTATTTTGCAACAGTATGAGCCAGTAGTGTACTAGACAAGCTGTGCAACTAAGTGGGTAAACTCTTCATCAGCCATGTATAGCCACTGATTAGACAGTGTAAGTAGTGATCATTTTAACGTAACTCTTCCCATCAGATGAAATAGAGCGCTGACTAGACTGTGTGGACCAGTCAATAGTCAAGTACGTTGGTAGATTGAACCTCACCAATATGGCAGCATAGGTATAAAAATTGATGTTTCTATGTATTTAACCGATTTATAATTGCCTAAGCTGTGGAAAAGAATGCGTCTCAATGTCTCTCAAAAAGATAAATCAGATCTCACCATATAATTGATGCAGAAGGGCGAGGTTCGGTACATATGTAAAGTGCACCGGCGAAAAGATGTGCTACTGGAAAAAAGGGAGGTCAGATTTAGAATTGATCACATTTTCCTATCCGAGCATCTTCAAGCTCTTTTTTATACTCTACAGAACAAAAATTATTTCGCCGTTTTCGATGAATTTTTTGTGACTAGGGAAAAAAGGGTGGGTAAAGAATTAACTGTGTGCAAATTTTTCTATCCAATCGTCTTCTAACTCGGTTTGTATACTCTATAGAAAAAATATTTAAGTATGTAAAATATATTAACGATATTTGGAAAATTTTACTACCAAGTGGATGCTAAAATGGGTCAAAAATTTTGTAGACCATAATTTGGTTTATATGTTTGTCCCCTCCTATGGAGGGGAAAAGGAGTCACAGGATATATAGCACAAAATTGAGATTTAATAAAAGTTTAATGGGTAATTTTTCCTTTTCTTGCGCATATCTTCAAACGCCGAAATTATCGAATATTTGTATAAACTTAAAAAAAAAAGCTCCATGCGAGTAGTCTCAAGATTTCTTAGGGACCATTCATATGTCAAATGTAATATGTAAAAATGTGACGTTGCGTCACAAAGTTGAGTTATAGGATATATTTTTACGAAAATTAACGTCACAAGATTTGTGGATGATTCCTTATAATTGAACTTTAGATTAGTATGACGATATGAATTTCTCTCAACTATCTTAACCCTGCCGGCTTTGCTCAAGCATAGCCGTCACCGGTTCGGACCAAAATTTATATGGTTAATTTTTCCTATACCATTGACATGTATACTAAAGTTAGTGTCAGAATCTCAAATGGATGAAATTATATGATTTATTTTATATATCGTTTAAACGGAGAACGGGGCATCGCCCTTTCCAATTTTGACAAATCTGACCTCAAAAGATATGATTAATTTTATTTACCGCTTATATGAGGGGTGGGGCATCGCCTCAACCGATATTAACAAAGAGGAGCTTATATTCTCGTCACTTCGAAAACGGGTTTTCAAACAATAATGGAAAATGTTTTTTCAAACAAAATAAATAGACAGTTCCATGGGTGCCTTCCTAACCTTGAAAAACATCGTTTTTCGAGGTTATTGCAAAAATTCGGATTCAGCAACATATATGAAAATGGTCTCTTTAGATCCTCTGGGACCAATTACAGATGCAATGCCAGAAAACATCACCGAAAAAGTTGATGTTCCGGAAACCAAACTACAAAATTTATATGGACTTTAGTTCATTGAATCCGAATCCGAATCCGAGGTCAGACAATTTTATTATTTGTAATTTTATTCTCAACCACACCAAAAAAAATGTTTTTATTATTATTATATTTTTTTAAGGTCAAAAATAAACTAAAAAGTCTATTTCTATGCATTTTTCTAATCTGAGTCCGAATTTCGATTGGTATGAAAAAATAAACATTATAAAATATGTTTTTAATACTAGGAAGAAACTTGAGGGCAATGACGGAAATCTAATAACGGATTCACACGATACGATTGATATTACTTAATTTCGTTGCAGTCCATCTTATCCGTACTTTACGGATAGGCAAGGGCCTTAAGAAGATTTTTTCTCGACTTTATCCGGCTATTATTAACTGCTTCAGCTGACAATCTAAGCAGCGGATCAACTGTGGGAATTCTCTAATAACTTCATCTGAGCCAACTGAATCCAGGAGGTTAATACATCTTTTGAGTTTAAAGATTGAGGTTATGAGTAGTGAAACAATTTTAACATATTCTTCATATGATACGTCAAAAGACAAAATTATAAGCATATGTTACTATTTTTATATATTTAAGACCTTTATTACAGGTTGAACAACAAGGAATAAGTAGCGTTACCCTTCAGCGTACACATTGTTCAATTTCAATACTCTGACTTCGTAAACCTAAACTACTAAAGTAAAGGTGAGGTATTAAAAAAATACAGCATGATGGGATCAATAACATTCGTATAGGCTTGCTTTATTTGTGGTGATATAGCTTAATGTGGAAGAAAATAGATAGAAGGTTTTCATGTGTGCTTCATTTATCAATTTTTATTCATTCAATTTTCAATAAAGCTAATATTCAAATTTTTTTAATGGCGTTATCATTTATATTTTCGGAGATCTAAAGCGTTTAGTCGGCGAACCAACTTACAAGACTCATACATAGTATAATATATAGTTTGGTAGTTGATCTAAATTATGAAGGTTATTTATAAGAGTCTTATGAATAGGCAGATGGTCAAATTATTTCTGCTTTATATTGTACGTATACATGTTTATGGGATCTGTCACACCTTAAGGTGTAAGATATAAACTTAATGCACCCTTTATTCTACGGCTATACCGTGTATCGTAAAATGTCGTAAATAAAAATGAATATACTATATGTGCAACTTACCATAGGAAAGCTAACGAGTTCGCTTCGTTTCATATTGCGTGCATGATGTTCGTTGGAGGGATCTGTATATAGGTATAAAGCGTTACATGTACTATAAATACTAATTTCTGGCATGTTATTAAATTTACTTACTATATAAGTAAGGCAGCAGAGCTGGATATGCATGTACCTCCCCGATCAATTCCAAGCTGCATACGGTGACCATAAGCAGGCCAAGCATATGCTGTAGATACATCTTGGCGCTGTAAACGCAAAAAAAAACAAAATATATAAACTGAAAAGGTTTTCGAAAAGTAGGCTCGATATTCACACTTAAACACACAGCCTGGTGCTAATGCGGAATATGCAAATTGCTAAGCTAAAAATAAACCAACAAATCGATAGTCAAAAGCAAAACAACAACGCAAACACCACATCTTCAAATACGCTGCGCATGGAGAAGAAGGTATAGTGAAGCCGTAGCGACGTATACATGAATGGCAGTTACATCAAGAAGGAAGAAAGCACCACAGTGTTTTGTGACTTTTTGTTTTTGTTATCGTTGTTTTCTCGATGGGGTTCCACACACCCACTCACACCAATCTGTCGTGTTTTGTTGTGCGCGCGCCATATCATGCTAACCCCCCATCCAATCAAATAATATTAAAGCCGCCACCACTAACACCTCCTTCGACACCCCATACCCATTTTGAGTGTCAGTTACTTAATTGGTCACATAAGCGAATTATCGATGCATTTCGGGCGCACTTGAGCACGTTTCATTGCACTTAGCTTGCGCTGTGCTGCTGATCGATGTATTACAATTATGTTTATGTGTCAAAGGATGTCTTGTTGAAACTGTAGTACTTAAATGATTTAAAGCCAAATTGACTTTAAACGAATTTAGATTTTTTTGCAATTTTTATTGAACAAACTTGTGCCTGCAACTTTATGGCTTTTCTCTCGTGACCCGCTTTGATTGACTTTATTTATTGTAACCAAATATGTAAATCAAATTGTACAAATTAATAAATATTTTTTACCTTTGATTTATTTAACGCTTCGTTTGTAGCGCGCACTGCCAGAAAATACGACCAATTCACACAAAAGCTGAGAGAACTCTGAAGCTGATTTTAGTGGTTTGGATTAAAGCCAGCATACGACATGAAGGGTCGTGGCCAATGCGCATGCGCTGAATTACGAGGAAATGAATGAGTGACCAAGTTCTATGCTCATGAATTACTGCATGTTATATTGGTTGGGTTGGTAGAAAAAGCAATTGATTTGATTTATGAGCTGCATCTTCCGGGCGGCACAGTTTTTATTTGCAACTTTCCGTCAGCTACAATATATGCATGTAGATACATATAAGAACTGACTTACACATACATATAATGCACAACTAATTTAAGCTATAACAAACTTAGATTTACTATAGAACAATAAAGTTGCTTAGTTTAGCTGCAGCCCGGAAACGGCTCCACACGATTCTTGCGCAGCACAAATTGAATTTTGCGATTCATATCCTCATTGTAGATGGCTTTGCACTTTTCAAAGTTGACGCGGCGACGCACCTGTACGTGTTATTCAGTTAAGGAATTAAACAATTTTCTGCCAATGTAGAGAATATTTAGTTTACTGACCTGGTAGGGCTTCTCATAGAAACGTGTACGCCGGAATTGATCAAAGATTTCTTCCTTGCCCAATATACGATTCAGTAGCCGGCAAGCTTCCTCAACATTGTTATTCTGCACTAGCACTGTGCGCGCCAGAAATTGTGCGTGTTTCATTTTATTTAATCAAGTAAATTATTTTATTTGTTTAAATCACTTTGTTAAATAACAAACGAACGAGCAATCGACCGAACATCTGAGTGGAGTTGCAGCAGGGTGTTTCGAGAACAGATGCAGTGCACAGGGTAGATTTGTTTGAAAAGAATTCTTACTTTCGATATTTAAGTATGCACTTTAGTGCTGCTCAATATTTTTAAAATCACGTGGATAAATATAAAAAAATAAAACGAACATACACATTCGTAAGGTTATTCAACTCGTTTAGCAGTATTGTGCGAAATATTTAGTTATATGGATGTAATTGTTTAATTCTGCGCATAAGCTTCAATGAAACGGTTTTTCAAAGAAATGCAAGCGTCTTGAGTTGTGTTCCTAATAATATCATTGCGAAGATAATTCATACATTATGTATGTAGTAATATTATAATTGTAACCCGACTACGCTACGCAAAGAAAGGTAATGTGTTTATCTCTCTATGTACATACATACGTATTTATGTTTGATCCTTTGTGGCAATCTACAGACAAAATGCGATCATCACGAAAGATACGGTATTCCACAGAAACAGAGTTGTCAGGGTGGAAAAGAACATTTTCGAGCTCATTGATACCAAAAGAGTTTTTAAGCAGGGTGATTCGTAATCTGTTGATGGACTATACGCTATGCCAATGCCCAAACCCACAGAAAATTACGGACTCGATCTTCCAGAAGGAAGTTACACTGCTCGAGTTCGTAGATGACATTGACAGCATCAACACACAAACAAGGCCAGTTAGTGTAGCGTTCTGAGGATTGAGAAGTTTTCATGTCTCATGGGAGGAGGACAAGAGAATGAGGACAAGACGCAGTACTTCCTATTTTCTCTCAAAGTCTTGGACGGCCTGTGACGATGGATAATTTCAACTATGAGCTAAGAGAAGCATTTTGAAGTAGAGCCCTCTTTTAAATGGAAAGTAATAAAATGCTGTCACAGAGGTATAGGCCCTTATCCAATCTAATGAAAAGGATTTGGGATAAAGATATTTCGTTAGGTTTTTGGACCTATTAGATTTGGTTACTGACTTAGCTGTGTTTTCTATATGGTTTTCTAGAATAATTTATATACATTATTGTGTTTTTTTTTATTAAGGTTCCTCCGCCAAGACTAGCCAATCCACCAATGGAATAGCTAGTGTGTATCGAACTGGCATTCGAATGTTTTTAGAATATTCCTGTACTGGTAAATATTTTATCAGTAATTGAACTGTTTGGTATTAAACCGTATTCGAAAAGGCCGTTAATCGATACCATGTGCTACTTAAGACGATTTAATAGAAAAGATTTTGCTTTTAAGGCCTGTTGTCACAAAAAACCGAAATTGAATTCAGTCCTCCACTGCAACCGAATTTAGTGCATTAGCAACTGAAACAAGTTAAAATTATTCTTTCAGTTTCAGTTGCCAATATACTGAATTTAGTTTCAGTTGCTGTGGAGGACTGAATTCCAATATCCAGATTCAGGTTCAATTGCTGAACATATGCAAGGCCGCCCAGTTTAATATGATCACCCGGAATAGTTGAATCCAGTATTTATGTAATTTTTGGCGACTTGTGATTTCATGTGATACCAAACACAACACTCACAACATGGAATTTTAGTTTCAAAAATTTAAAAATTTTATTTATAAAATTATTCAGGAAGACTTTCGAACGCAATAAAATGATTAGAAATATCGATACGTTCAAGTGTAGACATGTTATAAATAAAAGCTATAGTGTTTTGAAGATAACCGCATTATGGTAAGAATAATATCTAATCAAAAACAATTTGTATTTATGTATTTAAATAAACCAATTATTATTTTAAATATTAAACCGTATCCCTGCATGAAATGTTTTTAATATTAGACGCCCTGTGTTTTTCGTGACGCATAGTATTTGGTAGTCGTGTATTTTACACGAGTACTTCACTACTTTTCGGCGCAAATGCATCGAGTATTTGGTACCCTCTATACATATGTTCGTCGCTTGCTCGTTTGGTCGGACCACGTTCTTTTTTTCTTTTCATTAAAAAAATTCAATTTGTGACGCACGGTTGTCAAGCGGTTGAGCCAGCAAGCTGCGAGAAAACGCTGCTAGCATAGCCAGATAAAAAAAATAGCTTACATTCGGTGTACAACTATCTGAAAACGTTGTATAAATACAAAAAACAAGCGAACGCGTTTATTTTTTTAACTTGTGCGAATTCGCGAGCTAATTATATTTTCTAAACCGTTCTACAAGTCGCGACTTTCGCCAACGCTTTGCAACAAGAGGCAACAAAGGTAATTTTTCTTTAACGTTTTAAAAAAAATGTGCTTTTTCTTCTACGCCAGACGACGCTTCCATTAGTGAAAGAAATTATTCTTCGTCCTTTTCGCCGTCTTTCTGTTAAGTAATCAAATAAAATTTTCTGCGTATATAATAGAATTTCTGATGCGCATTTTTAAAACTGCAGCAGATTCTAGCGAAAAGTCACAAAATAAAATCAATATAGGGCCATTCCCACAGCTAACAGTATGCACATTCCGGAAATTTCGCTTATCAAGCACGCTCGTGTAGCATGACTCGCCACTTAATATTATGTTATAATTCAATTTGTACAAATTTTGTTATAACTTGCACTCGAAAAGAGCATTTGTCATCGCAGTTTTTAAAACGAAATCAAAGAAAAAAATGCGGAAATCGATAGAAAATTCTACTCGTCGCCGTCGTCTTTTGTACTTTGTCTCTTCCCTTTTTTTTTTTTTTTTCTGTACCTGCCTCTCAACTCGTTGCGCGGCGTTCGTTTTTTTTTTTCATTATCATTGTTTCCACTTTGGTTTGCTATTCACTGTTATGCTTTAGACTGCCATTCATTAGACCGTTCATAGTGTTGCTAAGTTGCAGCACTAACAAAAAGTAGTATGCAAAATTTGCGAATTTAAAAGAGGAGCGATTTTGTTTGATCTTTTTTTTTTTTTATTTTGTTTTAATAAAAATGCGTTTGCGGAAAATGTGATGCTTTGACTTTTAGGTGTCAATTTGTTACCTTGGTTTGAGTCACTAACGAGGGTCGTTTGTTTACTAATTGATTTAGCTAAAACTAAAATTATATAATTTTATTGTAAAATTTTTATAGAACTCATCGTAATCTATTTTATTTTATCTTGAAACACTTCAGCCAATGACTCTACGTTTTGTCATATGGCTATAGCCTCTATGTCAGCCATTATCTCTTCATATAAAACCTCTTCATACGAAAATATACATTTTCAACCATAAAATTTGTTAAACTTTGTTTTCATAAAGTAAATATATATATTCTTGATAAGCATCAAAAGTCAAGTCAGTATAGCTGTATATATAGTCCGTAGGTCGAAATCTCAGATTATTAGAGCTAGTCTATGAATTTAAAAACGCCCACAACGCACACCATGCAGGTATTTGTACGTAAAATGCTAGTTATTCAAACCTCCCCTTCAAGAAACAAAATATATTTTTATTTTGTTTTTCTATAAATTTTGCAACCATATAAAAGACATTGTTTTAAATTTTTGTTTCAAGATAGTACTAGTCTGCACAAAAAGGTCGTAGGGTTTTTCGAGATCGCGACTCACAGCTGTTGCATTCTTGTATTGCCGTACGCATTCTTTTTTGTTTTAAAATGGCGTCGACTCCTACTAACACACTTGGCATCGTTAAGTTTTGAGCTACCTGCATCATTTAGTTTGTGTTTGACAGCCTTTGGAAGGTGACAGCAGGCAGACGGGCAGACATCAGTAAGTAATCCAGCCAGGGCACGGATGCAGCTAGTGAAACTCACTCGAATATTTCATTGTGTATAGATTTGTATGGAAAAATTGCATACAAATGTAGTTGTACAGTCTACAATCTCTTTTATGTACAATATTAGGCCGCCATCATCAGCACTAAATTGATTTTGCATTTATTTAGTTTTGCAGCGATCAAATCTGGGATCAGCATCAAGTGTAGTCAATGATAGATACATGATGATACATGTTCTTGTTGCACAAACGGGCAGCAGGCGAGGCAGACTCCATAAAGTATCTTTTATCTTGAACAACATCTAAAGTTGAAACGACTATAATCGATTGAGCCTTCAAGTTTAGCTGTTTACTCTCCTATTGTGTCTAACTATGACGAACCGTCATAAGGTCCATAAGGTTACAGATAGGATTATATCCCAAGAAATATATAAAGTTCAGAGCGTTTTTCTTTCTAGAAGTTGATGTAATCTTGTCCATTTCTCGATCATTCTTGATTTAGTTTGGATTATATCAATCAAATCCAATCAAAAAATTCTCCTAGACCATAATGGTATGGTTATTAAAAGTGCCACATAAAGTGTCTGCTTCATTTGTTATGTTGACACAATCTTTGTTTTATTTTTCAATTAGAAGTGTCGAATCTCGCAACGATATTTGACATTTTATTAGTTTCTGTAAATATATATATATAAAAAAAAATTCTTGGCTCTAAATAGCAATGAACATTTAATGACATTCGTGGCTGAAAATTTGTCAGCGTTTCTTCATCTATGGTAGTAAAGACTCATTGCCAAGAGCGATTACTTGTCAGTTCTGCCTTGTAGCCAAACACGCAGTAAGCGCAGATCATACTGAACTAATAAATGGGAACATCATACTTAGTAGTGCTACCAATGAATGTGAGTTTGAGTGATATACTGATAGTCGATCTTCTTCTTGCAGAATATATCATCCACCACTAAATCTTCAAAACTACAGTAATACAACCCTAATATGGTAAAAGAAACTGGCTATTATGATGTGCTCGGCGTAAAACCGAATGCCACGGGCGATGAGCTTAAGAAGGCATACAGGAAGCTTGCGCTGAAGTATCATCCGGATAAGAATCCAAATGAAGGCGAAAAATTCAAAGCTATCTCGCAGGCTTACGAAGTGCTGTCCGATCAGGAAAAACGTCAAATCTACGATGAGGGCGGTGAGGCGGCCATTAAGAAAGGTGGCGCTGATACCGGTGATTTCAGAAACCCAATGGATTTCTTTGAGAAATTCTTTGGAAGCGGTTTCGGCGGTGGTGGTGTAGGTCGTCGTCGTGAACGACGTGGAAAAGATGTGGTACATCAAATGGCTGTGCAGCTGGAGGAATTGTACAATGGTGCTACGCGTAAACTACAGCTTCAGAAGAATGTGATTTGCGACAAGTGTGAGGGTCGTGGTGGCAAAAAGGGCGCCATTGAAAAGTGTATGCAATGTCGCGGTAATGGTTTGGAGACTCGTGTTCAGCAAATTGCACCAGGTCTAGTTCAGCATATTGAACAGGTCTGCCGGAAGTGCATGGGTACGGGTGAAATGATATCAGAGAAAGATCGTTGCAAAACATGTAGCGGCCGCAAGACGGTTCGCGAAAGAAAAGTTTTGGAAGTTCATATCGAAAAAGGTATGCGCGATGGACAGAAGATAATTTTTACAGGCGAAGGTGATCACGAACCCGAATCCCAGCCTGGTGATATAATCATACTTTTGGATGAAAAGGAACATTCGTCGTTTGTGCACGCTGGTACTGATTTGATGATGAAAATGCCGTTGCAACTAGTGGAAGCACTGTGTGGTTTTCAGCGCGTTATTAAGACACTTGATGATCGCGATTTGATTGTGACATCACCTCCCGGTGAGGTAATCAAACATGAGATGACTAAGTGCATAATGGAGGAGGGTATGCCGATATATAAGAATCCGCTAGAAAAGGGACGTCTGATTATTCAATTTGAAGTTAATTTCCCAATCGCAATGAATCCATCGGTTATACCCACACTGCAACAGTGTTTGCCAAAGGCGCCCGAGGTTACCATTCCAATAGATGGCGAATCAGTTGTTTTGGTAAGTTTGATTGTTTTAAAAGTTTTTATGAGCTAATATAGATTAATAAAATTTCGGCTTTGCAGGAGGAATTTGATCCTAAACAACGACGCAATCAACAGCAGCGCATGGCATACGAGGAGGATGAACGTTATGATGATGGACCACGCGTACAGCAATGTACATCGAGTTAAATATACAACACCAGCATAAATCAATTTAATAAACTTCAACTAATATTCAACTTAAAACGTAAATCGAATACTACAAAACAGCCAATGGAGGCCAGGTCCCCGAGGCACCAGCACTCCCACACACGTACACATTATTTAAAGAATCAAACCACTCCACTGTAAACAACGGGCGCATTGAAGCTTAAAGCCCTCCAATGAACGAATCAAATGCTACTACATACTACTTGGACACACACCGCTCACATTTTACGGAAATGTTTTTGTTTAGTTTCGTTCTTATTTGCGATTTTGATTTGTTGGACTCGACGCCGCTTCCATAGCCAAAAGCCCTCGTGCGCACGGCGCCAATGTTCGCATAGTAAAATATCCACGTTACTCAATTCCAACAATATAAAAATCGTTAGTTTAAAACGAATATAACTAATAATAAAAAGAAAAAAAAGTATGTACAATTTAAACAAAAACCGATTCTTTTTATGGTTAGACGTTGATTTTAAAAAATTTGATTGCTAAAACGTAAAAGTCTTAATCTAGCGTGCATAATTCCGTAACGCCGCCACAACGCCAATGCCATAAGTAAGTTTCTCCTCCACTCTGCGCCAAGACGCCTCCTGCGCTTGCAATACGTTCTTCAGCGCGTCCACCACATCCGCCGATTCTATCAAATTAATGCCATGAGCACGCAGAAAAACGCTCAAATACGACTGTGCCAGTTCAAAGTTAAGATTTGTGCTGAACATGTAGTCAATGGTTTGTAGGAACTGTAACATAGCCAGCAGCGAACCGCCTCCGTATGGATGCAACGATTTGATCTCAAAGTCAATCATTGATGGTCCCAGTTGCTTTAGATGATGTACCACAGCGGCATAATCGTTAGTGTCTTTAGAGGATTCCAGCAGCTTACCAAATACGGTAAGATTACTTAACGAAGACGCCTTAAGCACTCTGGAATTATTATCATCTGTTGACTTAGCTGGTACGTCAAATTTAAGTTCCAACCCAGACACCGTAGGCAGAAAGAATGGCGCCTGCTTTGGCAATTTTGGTGCGGATTTAGGTTTATTGCGTTTCTTGATTGTTTCCAAATCGAGCAAATTCTGCCAGCGCGATGCAGCAACGCCGGAAAGTGTAATGAGCTCGTTGGACAATTGTTCAGGTGTCTCGTACTTTGCGTCGATTTCCTCGCCTAGCTCCTCCGCACAATCGACATCCATGGATAAGCCTTGCATTTCCTCATCTAAATCAACCGCATCACTAGCATGCGACGGCAGGCCAACATATGGGGCTGGTTCTCGTGGATTCATTGACCGTAGGGAGATTTGATTGAATAGAGTTTTGTTGGCCCACAAATAAATGCCAAGCATATTGATGTGTGCAGTGGCTAGAAAATCACCAGTCGGTGACATGCTCAGCGAAACGCACGGCCGTTCGACGCGGAAGTGATCGATCATGTACGATGAAGGTATATCCCATACTTTGATGGTCGAGTCCATTGCAGCAGTTATGAGCCAACGGCTATCCGGACTGAATGTAAGATCATTTATCTTTGCCGTATGACCGGCGAATTTACGTATTATAACACGAGTATCTAAGTCGATAGCATAGATCATGAAATTAACCAGTGCGACTGCTATCATGGCGCTTTCACGATGTCCACGTATTAGAGTGACTCCGTCGTTGAGACGCAAAATTGAAATCGGTGTGTGTACTGAAATATTTATAAAAAAAAAAAATGGTAAGTATTAATTTTATTCACATGTCTACCACAATCGTTGCTTACCTTTCTCCTTAAACGGCCAAAACTTAAGCACGCCATCATTGCAACCGGACACCACATACTGATTAAGATTGTCACATGCAACACCACGTACAGCTGTCTTGTGTGCCGGTGGACCGTAACTAGCGCGATGCAAACCAGATTGTATATTGAAGCGTTCTACATCACCAGTGCTATAGCCAATGATAACAAAATTACCGCAGTGCGTCAGTGTAAGGCAGGTGGTTTCACTTTTGAAATCAGTACGGTTTTTATTTTGGAATTGCACCGGCACAAGACGGTGCTCACCCATGCGATGCTTGTGAAATGTCCACGTTGTAGTCTGTATGATACCGGCGTGTATAGCAGCAATATTGTCCCATTCCTTTTCGCGCGTTGTGTCCGTTGTGAATTCGATAATTGGAGGCATTTGATGCATGTCATGTTCAAATCGATCTGTAAAGAAGTGTTTCATTAAAGGATTTACAACACATAGAGAAAATAAATACCTACTTTTCTTTTTGGATGCTTTGCGATTGTAGCTAGCCTTTCCCATGCTACGGTTTAATGATTCCGATAATGTGCTAAATGAGCGTAACGAACTATCTTCACCTGCGGAAAGTATCGAAACTCCGGTACTGCCGTGATAGCGTATGCAAAGCGGTGGCGCAGTGTGACCATCACGTATGCGCAACAAACGAGCACCACCATCGGAAAGATCGAATATCCACAGTTTCATTGAATTATCTGGTGAAGTGGTCAGCAGAAGTGGCTCATTGGCAAAGCACAAAGCTGTACTGACAGTCTTTTCATGTGCATGCAACTGGCTACTAATCTATAAGGAAATCTCATTGTAAAACGAACAAGTTTTCTCTTAATATTTATACTGGACACACATACCTTGCGTTCATCTAAATTCCAAAATGCTACAAAACCATTGGAAGAAGCAGTTGTCATTATTGGCGGTCCGTCTGTGCGGAATGTTATTCTTGTTACGGGTCCCCAGTTTTGCTTAAAATCCATTAGCACCTCGTCAAACTTAAGATTGAGCAAAACAATTGTACCATTGCTGTGGCCCACTGCTACGACATCCAGTGCTGGAGACGGCTCGATACACGTTACTCTACTCTGTTGTCCAGTAAATGTGTACACTAAATTGTTCTGCCTTAAATTCCAAATTTTTAGCTGGCCCTGGCGCGAACCGAGTACAACTTTGTTTATGTAGGTCGGTGGATGAGCTATGGCCGTAATTTGAAATTCATCACTGTTAAATGGCACCTCTAGGTACACTTCCTCCTGCACAATATCCCAAACTTTCAACACATTATCCTCATCGACAGCAATTAAATGCTTTGAGAATGGCAGTAAGAGGTGCACATTTCGCTTGTGGCCGCGATATATGTGTCGTATATGTTTGCCCGAACGCCATGCGTAAATACATTTATCGCTTGCGGTATAGATGTGTCCGCGATCCATAGCCAAAGCGGTAATATCATCAGGATGCTGTCCGCTTACGTGCACTAGACGAAAGTGACTGGCAGTGTATACCTGAAACGAACGTCCGATACAGGTGGTAATCAGCGTATCCTTGCGACGTCGCACATATCGTGTCGCAGCAGGCACATGATTACTGACATAGCCCATTGCTCGATTCTGCCGGAAGATTTTGCTGCTATTCCGTGTGCCAGTGAGAGTTTCTGTACCGGCAGCTTCAGTAGCACCATATGCATCCTTTGTTATATTCGTCATTTCTTTTGTTGTTTAATTTACAGTGTAATAATCTATTATTTACATGTAGCACAGCATACAAATAACGAGCGCACGAATCAACTGTTTCATCCACGCGGTAAGAGTTTTGAGCCGTTTATATTATTAGCGGCTGCCGAGTCGTACAGAGTTGCATTTGAACAACTTTTTAAAAACGTACAATAGATGTCGCCTGCGCATATTATAACGCTTACATTTTGGGTTACTATTTTATTTCTCAGTACTTGCCGACGACTAAAATTTACCTGTTAATGCTCGATAACACGGCAGTAGACGGGACTAAATGGCTCGGAAGTTTAGCTGGCCTGATTCTAGTGGATTTTACTTCTTCAATCTTCGAAACAGTTTTTAATTAATTCTTCTGTTCAAATGGAATACTGTGGTTGGTTCACTTTTGTCCACAACGTGGAAGCAAAGATGTTAAGACGCGTAGCAATTCAGTGAAGCTCAAAAAATGTTTGAGAGTTCAGCTCTAAGAGCTGTCTGCCTACAGCCGTGCTCGATCGACTCCAGCAGATGAAATAAAACTTACCTGCTCTAATAAGTGATGACATATATACATGTTAAAATCGAAATCGAAACAGATAAACCGGGCATTTATCATAATAACACAGTGCTACAAAATTAGACCGAAGGTACAAGAGCGTTGGTTTTGTGCAAATGTATTGTAACATGTAGAAATAATGGTCACAGACCTCCTAAAGTTACTCCCATTGTGGTCAGAAGTGATAGAGGGGTCGATATAGCCATATCCGTCTGTCCGTCCGTATGAACGTAACGATCTCGTAAACAGTAATAGAGACTTCGTTCTGTTTTACATTCGACTTGGACTTCGCCGGAATTCTACGAGTTTGTTTTTAAATTCTTACTTGTTATTGTGTGCCTGTGTTAGCAAAAAAATTACTCGATCTGTCAGGAATGCCACAGCAACGCGGATGGAAATAACAAGTAGATAGATAATATTTTCTTGATAATTGATGGATAATATTGATCTATGAATGATTGCTGCTGATTGACCACGCAACGCTGATTATAGATTATGTTATAACTTTCAAATTTAAAGTTGAAATAGGAAACACATCAGAAAGAGGAAGAGAGCAGTTGGTAGGTGAGCCCCGATTTTTAAATCAGACCGTTGCTTTTCTGCTTCTGTATGAAGAAATCAGGTGACGAATCGTTTTGAATGCTTGTAGAGCGCTTTTTCGACAATAACGTGCAAAGATTGGTTTCGCAAATAGTTAGACATCAAAGATACATGCGAAAGCTTGCTCGCCAGCCAAAAAAAAAGTCGTATTCGCGTTAGATTTTGACGAGCACAAGTTAAGATTGGTCCAAAATTATTTGGAGGTACTAAAGTGGGAGTTATTACCACATGCCGCGATCTTGACCGACTACCACCTGTTTTCGTCGCTGAGTAACGTGCACTTTGATTCTTATGAAGATATTCGAAAATGGCTCGATGAATGGTTTGCATCGAAAAAGAATTCTATGGGCGTGGTACTCACAAATTACCCGAAAGATGAGAATAATACTTACAATAAATAATTTTTCAGCTATCTATGAAAACACATGGCTTTTCTAACTAGAAAATCAGTGGATTTAAGCTTATACCCCTGGTATATCCAAGAAAACAGCGAAACTGTAACGTTTTTCTTTAAAAGCGTGAAGTATGTGATGCACTGTGCACTTACTCTGATGAGCCATGTTGGTGTCTGCAACCAAACTGAAAATCGGAAATTATACTTCGATCATTTAATATAATACTCTTTTAAAAAATTGTCCTGGTATATCCAAGAAAACAGCGAAACTGTAACGTTTTTCTTTAAAAGCGTGAAGTATGTGATGCACTGTGCACTTACTCTGATGAGCCATGTTGGTGTCTGCAACCAAACTGAAAATCGGAAATTATACTTCGATCATTTAATATAATACTCTTTTAAAAAATTGTCTTTCTAATATTTTTGAGAATATAGGCGGAAGCCTTATAGCTTTAGACTTCAGAATCATTGTGATTATAGCACACTTCCACTGGAAATGAAAATAACAGATGCGTAGTGTAGTGCTTTGATAAAGCCACGGTCGCTGCCATACAGTAGGACCAGGAGGTCATGGCCGCATTTAGGAAGGCGCGCCAGCTTTCGTAATCCAGTTGTTTTGAATGTCCAGTACAGATTTCTTTCCATACTTGTAAACCCATGTAAACCATGCATGCTGAAGCTCTTTCATCTATTCGATTGTGGTGACCAGCCCAGTGCAGCCGGTGGAATTTTATGCGCTGAACTATGTTAACCTCATTAAATAGCTCATACAGCTCGCGGTTCATACGGAACCTTAACTCGTCGTAGACTCTAATAAGACCGAAAAACCTGCGGAGAATCTTTCTCTCAAATACTTCCAACGCCGTCTCGTCTATCTCAATCATGGTTTATTCCTCTGCGCCATACATTCGGACCAGGAGTATCAAAGTTTGGAGATCTTGATTTTCGTCTTCCGAGAAAGGGCTTTACTTCTAATTTGCTTGCTCAGCCCAAAATTGCATCTAATTGCTTCCGTGTTTCTTCGCTTGATCTAAAGGCTCACGTTTTTGTTGTTGGTCATTTCGGATTCAAGACCATGTTTTCTACATCATTAAAGTTGAAATTCTCCATCGTCACTGACCGTCCAAGACGCGATGACGGCGTGCGGGAAGTCACTAAGTACTTCCTCTTGTCCTCATTCACCGCTAGACCCATGATCCGAGACTGTTTTTTAATCTCTGAGAACGCGTAGCTGAGTCGCTGTTCCTGTGTGCCGATGACATCAATATCAACCGCGTAGTTCGAGCCCGACATATTCTGTATGTACGGGCACTGCGTAGATTGTATTCTATCAGCACATTGAAAAAATGGCACGACAGCGCATCACCCGACACCTCTTTTGGTATTCAAGGGTTCGGAGAGCTTCTTTTCTACCCTGACAACACTTTGTGTGTGAGATAGCGTCGTCATGCAAAGTCGAACGATATTTGATAATTTGTTATCTCTCAGCTTTTTAATAACCGAATCGTCCTCGTTATAGTCCGGTGGCTCTACAATAGTGTCATCGTTGACTGGTGGTTTCTCTGTGGGTGGAATTGTGCGCTTCATCGCCTCCAAGTAGGTTAGAAAAATGAATCCCCATAATCTCAGTGATTCAGAAATTTGATTGCTATATATAAAATACGTAGATCTCCCGGTCTTCTGTGAGGAGCTTGTACCATTTATAATTTTTTCAATTTCAACCAATTTTTTACACACCTCGTCTGTAGGTTCTCGACCAATTTTTATGCTACACATTATAAAGCTTAAATTTCGGGAACCGAGCCTTGTTTATATAACCATATTTGATGTTTATCTAATTTTCATTTTAAACAAAAACAATGTTATTGGTATAGGTTTTTTTATATTAAATTTATAACTGTATATTAACGAATGCATACATACATACACATATATACATATATATAGAGCTTTAAGTATACATAAATCACAAACCCCTACACAAACACACACACCCAAATGGACATGTATGTATGTGTATAATCTCATTTAAATATTATTAATGGTTATGTGTTTGTTGTTAAATAATTACAATATTCCATTATTTTCCAACGATTAAATATTTTTGTCTTGCTTTAAATTATAATTACAAACTATAGTCTTTTGCTTTCCTCAATAAAAACTACAAACAATACACAGGAATGTAGGGTACATACAATACGAGCATATTGTACATACAGACATAACATAGAACGCAATGAAATCGTACGAAACAAAACGATGCAAATGAAGAATTTCCGCGACATTTTTGTATTTTGAAAATTTATTAAGTTTTTTTTGCTGCTGAAACTTTTCCAGCCCTAAAAAATTTCAGCATTTTCTTGTTCGTTTGTTTTTTTTATGGGTTTAGCAAACTTATTTAAATAATTGCAATAATAAGTCTATAACAGATTTTCAGTTAATTTTGTATTAATTCATTTTATATATGTAGGTATATTTTGAATATGGGGTTTATTAGTATTGCGGCATGCTTAATTGATGGCATTGATGTTCTCATGATTAAAACTCTCAGCCGATATGGGATAGTCCAGCTCAGACAAACGTTCAGCTGGTCGTCGTGGGTGACCAAACTATAATTCAGAGAAAGCAAAGTATTAGGATTATATGAATTTTTGTAAAATATTTTAGTTATACTTACCCAAGATTTCATGATCTTGATCAAAAACTCGCGTGGATAATCTTCGTAGTTGACTTCGGGTACAACGGGTGCGGGCTGTTCGTTGGGCAACATACCAAGTGGAAGCAATGGAGCTGCACCCATTATATTGGGGCGCACAAACTCCTGTTGCTGCTGCTGCTGCTGTTGTATCTGCGCCTGTTGCTCGATGGCAGAGTTCAAGGAACGTTTACCATGTCCACCATAACAGACGTGCCCATATGCTTGACAGCCCTCTGAAAAGACAAATTTAAAGTGAAAATATTAGTGAAGAAATTAAATAAGAAAATGAAACAAAATAGCTTTCAAATGTATTTACAAAAATCTTTAAAAATAACAATTTGACGTCATGATACACCCACCCAACGCATGGAAGAAAATTACATGTACAAAAGCAAATATGGAATCAAGAATTAAATTTTTTTGTTTATTTTTTTTTTTGTTAAATTTAAAACACACAAGAGAGTCGCCATGGCATGGCTTGATAACCGTTTTGACCCGAATCGAATATTTGTCATATTTGTTTCTTTTAATGTTTTGCTGGTCTACAAATACATTTTTTTTAATAGGAACTAATGTTATTTATTTATATATTTTAGCGCTTAGCATATATAGACATTTGTTGTTGTTCTAATTTAAATAGAACAGCCTGGTTTGACCCGTGGGGAGTTCCTGCGGATTTGTTTCAGACTTTGCCTTTTAACCCTTTTGCTCTGCTGTGACCGCTTCTGTTTATTCTGTGACATTTGGGTATCGCAAGCAAATTATATCATATCAAAATTATGTGTGTGTGTGTGTTTTAAATGTACATTTAAGTTGGTTTGTTTTTATTGTAGCTGCGCGCCAATAAAAATGCGTTTAACTAATCTAAACACAACGAGTAGGAAAACGTTTAGACGTGCACTAATCTACAAAATCAACGTGAACAAAAGAGAAAACGAGGAAAAAGAGATAGCGTTTTGTAGAATTAAGTAGCAAAAATTAAAGATTAACAACATTTTTTTTTGGCATAAATTGTTTTACTTTTAAACGCCATGTTCATCGGTCGTTGTTCCACTTCACCTTTGGTTCTGTCCGCGGCAATAAGTGCAAAGATTATGTCTCGAAAAAATGTATCTGCAAGAATTTTGAAAATAAATAGAAATTTTTCCGAAAAGTGTATACGAGATAAGTATAACCACAGCTTCGACCAAATTTTTAGCTACCATATAAAGCTATAGTTTGAAAAATAAAATAAAATAAAATAAGAGCATACAATAATTTTGGTGGAACTGAAGCTAAAATTTGTTCACTTTTTCCCTTAGCTCGGCAAGGCTGTAGTTGAGTATTACTGAATTATTGAATTATTATTGAATCTTTAGGACAAACATAATTCGATATATATTTGTATGTAATGGGTTAATTTTTAATAATAATAATTTATTATTAAAAAATTGATTTAATTTAATTCCTTTAATTTAATTGCTATTCGCAAAAATATCGCGGAGTCTGTCGTATCCAAGCCGTTCACAGGTTTTGGTGAATCTCCAAAACCACATTCTGATAATTTTTGTGCAGAAATCTTGCTCTACACACCTACAAAATAAAATTAACTCAAACACATAAATCATATTCAGCGATGAAGTTCATTTTTTTAAGCGTTAATAGAAAGCAACAAACCAAAATGTGTTTCAACAGACTTTCTTACGTCTACAAAATGTGACCGTGTGGTATGGTTTTCATTACGGAGATATGATTGGACCATATTTTTTTTCGATGACAATGATCGCCATCTTAAGGTCAATGTAATTCTCTATCGTATAATAATGGAATATTTTTTTTTGTCGGAATAGAATTTATTGGATTTGCGTTTCCAACAAAATAGCTAAACATTCCACAAAGCTGGTCAAATAATTGATCTAGTGAAGGGGAAGGTAAGTAACCATTTAATCTCGAGAAGTGATACGGTCGAATGGCTACATTAATGCCGCTGGATTTATTTTTATAGTTTAGAGGAGCTCAGAAACAATATGGAATGCAGAGCGGCATATGTTCAGGCCGATATGTGCTGAAGAGTAGTGAAAAATTTGACTCAAGGAATCGATCACTGCAAACGTGATTGCGGTGGTCATATGAATGATTGAAAAACGCTCAAAAACAGGTTCGTGTGGATTGGTGTAAAGAAATCCTGTAAATATAATCGCGGTGCTTCAAATGATGTTCATAAGGTAGACAGTAGTGACGAATCATGGATATATGCGTATGAGCCGGAAACAAAACAGCCAAGACGCGCACGAAGTGCTGCTAAGCAAATGGTCCCTTGTTTCTTCGGCTGAATGGTTCCGCTTGAGCAACGTAGGAACGTCAATTATGTATGGTACACGATTATTTGTTTCCTTGAAGTCTTCGAAGAAATTCGCAAAACTAACCGCCGAAGACGAATCACCCTACACCATGAAATGCAAGCTCACTCAAGACAGTTTTTGAGGACTCAAAATATCGAATTGACGGGGTAGGAGCCATAAAACTCTGATTTATCTTTTACTTCCCAAACAGCAAAAACAAACAGCGCGGTGAATATTTTTCTACGCCCAAAGAAGCTGTTGATGCCATGTTTCGGAGGTGCCTCAATAGGAGTTGAAATGTTGATTTGATCGAATGCAAATGTGCATAAATATTTATGGAGAATATGTTGAAAAATAATAAACACATTTTCATGTGAAAATGTTTGTTATTATTTGCTATTCCCGAAATATAAATAGTGCCCCTCGTAAATGTAATATGTGTACTGGAATAAAAAGTTTTCCTAGTTACACAGTTTTACCAACTTTATTAATTTTGTGCTTTTATAAATATAATATAGGGATCTCATTAGAAACGTATATGTCTGTACGTATGTATATACTCCTATATATGTCAGCAGCGCATCCAGGATTATTCAGACGGTAATTTCGGCAAATTTTGTCTCTTAAGACAATAAGGACTTTTTTTTTTAAATTTTCAAATATGCAGTTCCAAATTTGTTCAAGCTAAAGCTTTGTTTCCCTTCCCTTCTCTTTTTGCTTGTCTTTATCAATTCTTCTAAAGACGAATATAAAACCAAGACAGAATAGTTTTATATTTTTGTTAAAGGCATCAATCTCCACAATTTTTATTCAAAAAACAATCATACAAAATGTTTTTTTTTTCAATTGTTGACATATCAAACAAATATTTATCCACAGTAATGTAACCGGGGAAAACCCCTGAAAACACGTCTCATCTTGGAGACCATTGAATTTGACAAATATTGCTGAGAACAAAAGCTGTTCCCCATTTTAATTTTCTGATGTCATCAGCTTTCTCATCCATTTCATTTTTGCTATAAAATTTTTTAGCACCCTGTTTTTTTTATCTTCTTTTCAGCTCTATATTAATTTTAAAATTTTTTATTTTAATATTTACGTTTACAATATTTGTCAAATTTCGTCACATAAAAATTCCGAATCTTGAAAATTTGATGATTACAAAAATTTGATGCTGCAGCGATTGTTCCTATTGATACAGGACATATGTGTTTTATTTATTAAAATGTTTGATACTTCATACATTAGATCTACCAAATGTTGTAGACTAGTTTCACTTGCAGCTTCCCCGCGCCCAGTAAATCCAAACTGTTCACACTTCTCCAATGGATCTTACTTCTCCCGATCTATTGGCCATGTATGTCAAGTTTTATTGCTGTACCTCAACGTTGAGGGTGTTAAAATATGAAGAACGATTTTGTCGTTTTTTATATTTTACTTATATGGGAGGATGGCCATCGTCTCCTCCAGTTTTCTTTTCCATCATCTCATCTATTTCTATACCAAAATTCGTACAAATTAGTTGCGCCTTCTAGACGTGAAAGAGGAACAATTATACATCCATCAATACTCACAAACTTTCGCATTAATATAAGTTGGCTGTAGCATCTTATAAGTACGATAATTTTTCAGGTTACATGTGTCACATTTAGTAATAGACTCTGTGTATTTCTTAGCAGACAAAGATTACTCATCAAACTGCGCAAAAAGTATTAACAGCTTTCTCAACTATGAGTGTAGAGCAGTAACCGGACAGCATAGCACACGTGATTTCCAAGGTCAACATGCAGACAGCAGAGACACAACACACAGCTACGGCACACCGATACATGCACAATATTTGTCGCTAGCTTTCTGCCCGACACTGGCATAAACAACGTACTGACATTTTCAGGCTATTTTTGTACTTTTTAAACCGTCTTAATGAATCCAAACTATTTCAAATAGTAAACTATCTATATTTTCTATCCTGTTTTCAAACACCTCCAAATTAAAGTTCAACTGAATACAAGCGATTGCTGTTTGAATAGGTAAATTGTGCACAAAATGCAAACCTAATTGAATAGCGAAATGAAAACAAAGAAGTACATATGCAACATTGCAGGACAGCAAGGATGCGAAACAAAAGCATCTCATACAATGCATTGCCGCACAGGAAATTTTACAGCTGCATAAACAAGTCCCAAGAGCACAATGTCAGTCAGTCAGAATGCTGAAATAAACGATGCACTAGCGAAAATACATACATATATAAAAATGCCGGTGACTGGGAAAGCGAATGTCAATGAGTGTCAGCGGAGTAGTAGGAGCACATCCTTATGTGGCAATATATTGTTTTGTTTTTCTGTTCATTATAAGCATAAACAACGTCGCATTTCATTTTGCTGCAATTTCCTTGTTGATTGGTAAAATAAAATTTAATAAGACAACCGAATCGAACCGACACGTACACGTACACGTAAAGTCTTAAATTAAATCGTTTTGCGTAAAATTTATTCTAATTGATACTCACTCTTTGCCTGGCTCTGTTGTGCGGCCAAAACGACTGTACAGAGAACGATGAGTACTAAGGATATTGAGGATTTCATTTTAACTGCAAATAGAGTAGAAAAATAATTGTCATAATTAGTTTGGAATATTACTTAAAAGTTCAACAGGATATATATAAGAGCGTGTCTGCCTTAAATAGTCCTTGGGAATTTCACTTAATAGTAACTGGCAAATGCATAGATATATATATATAGATGCTCTAAATAATCTTTGGCGCCTTGGGCATGCTTAAATTACAAGCTCAACACATTCACATTCACACACACACACACGTGTACATACGAGTCTTCCAAAATTCTGGATTAGGCATTTAACTTCGTTGCAACGAAAGTTTTCGACTTGCTAGTTTTGTGATTTTGTTCGTACATCCTTGCGGCTGTTTGTGTTGTGTTGTGTTAAAATTTGTATGTTAGCAGTTTGTTCTAATGATTGTGATTTTCTCATTTAATCATTAAGTATAAATTTTCCATAAAACTCAGTTTGATTAGTACGTGCTTTGAATAGCTAATAATTATAAGAAATTTACCGGGTACATGCCGACATATGTATGCAATATCATATGATATATTCCTACAATCATACAAATACATACGCATAACAAATACGCATTCTTTGGCTAAAAGTTAAACAGAAGCAAATAAAAGTTTAAGTTCCGTTAAACCGAAATCTTTATACACTGCAAATTTTAATTTTAAAAGTTTCTCGAAGAGGAATTATACATACATAGAAAGCTACCGTGTAGCGGCTTTATCCCAGTGACCTATGGCATACCCAATGTGCAACATTTTTCTCTTAAAAGAAAAGAGCTATTCCAACTATGAGTTATGTTATGAGGAGAATCCGTATCCTACGACCTTATTGAAGTTTAAATTTGTTTTGGGAGATTATTCCTATCTGGATCCTGTGAGATATTTTATTGGAATTATTGACATTCAAATTTTGTTGTTTCAAGATAAACTAAAACACAACCAATTCTTTTTATATAGAAAAATAATTTGTATGGGGGTACTCCTTCTAGTCGTTTAATATGGATTATTAGGCCCTGTACCGAAGGTACAAGAGCCTATTGGTTTTGTGCAAATGTATGTAACAGGAAGAACTAATTGTCGGAGACCCCCAAAGTTACCCCCATTATGGTCAGGAGTGATAGAGGAGTCGATATAGCCATGTCCGTCTGTCCGTCCGTCCGTCTGTATGAACGAAAGGATCTCGGAAACGGTAATAGATAGAGACTTCGTGTTTTTTGCATTCGACTAGGACTGCTCCGGAATTTCACAAGTTTATTTTAAAATTTTGCCCCTCCCCCCCCTTCCCCATAAAATCACCCCTTAGGGTAAAAATTTCTTCGGCACAAAGTATAAAGTTAACCAGTAAAAAGTTAACGTCCTTCTAAACCAAAATCAAAAAAGTTCATCAAAATCGGATAATAAATGACGATTTTATAAGCAATTGAATTTGAACGACCCCCCTTTTCTTTTCATTCATATTCGCGCAGTGAGAAGTGGTCATGTGTTTGGTCATAAGCTCGGGAAACATTTAATGTGTTTGTTAGGCGACCTGAACTGGTACAGGGCCTCTTAAAGTCGGTTACGCCTGACTGTATTTTCTTACTTGTTTTATATGGAATGTGCAAAAAAAAAAAAATCACAAAGGAGGAGCTGGGTTTTAGATATTGGTTGGTATTTTACATGAAATGGAAATAGAAGAGTAACCTCTATGAATTATTTTACTAGGATTGACAAACCCAAAAAATAATTATATTTGACATTTATAGCTGAATTAACAACAACCAAATTGTTTCATATAAAACCACAGAAATACGGTGCAGGTATATATAGGGGCTACCTTTTCTAATAGATCGATTCGTCTGATAAACTAAATATAACATTTGTAGCTAAATTAAAACCAATAACTAATTTCCATACAAAAACTCAAAAGAGTTTTTAGAGATGACGTTGGCACACAAAATAATTACAAGTTGTCTGATTAATAAATATGAGCGTATAAATATACAAATTTAAAGGCTTCATCTTTTATAGTGTTAAAATTTTTATTGATCATACGGACAGCCAGACATGCTGAAAGAGGGACATATCGATATCGACTCGACTTTTGATGCATATCCAGAACATATATATAACATACTTAATTTACCCATTTCAAAAAGTTGAGCTTTACTGCCTTGTATTTAAAATTTCTTATTCCCTTCAAACACTGTATGAAAATATAAATCTTGGATTATAGAGAAATATATTTTGCAGTAAAGAACGGTTTGATTTAGTTCTGTAGTACAAATATAAAATTTTATAAATAATTTTTTATTATTCGAATTGAAGCAAATTTAGAATAGGCAATCCGGAAATTCAAACGGCTAACTTAAATAGAATTTATTCTTAGATACAGCATTTCTAAGCAAAGTTTTGTATTAGAGAAATTCAGAAACAATGCCTATGGCGACATTGTATTGTATTGTATTTCTCTTAAAGGGTATATTCAGTTTGATAATATTCGTGTAACATTCTTGACCAGTAACGAAATTTAAGTGGATATGGATATATCATGACTTCTATAAGAACGCAGAGATTTCGTTTAATATAAGATATAGCTCTTTTTAATTTTAATGTATAATATAACTTGTCAAATAAACATACAAATTACACTATATATATATGAAAGGGTTAATATCGCCTTACAAACCTACACATTTTGAAGTTTTTATAAGTTAAAATTTGTGTTTTTTAGTAAATGAAGTTACAAAACTGGTATTTTAAACTATTTCACATAAATTAAATTAGATTTTCAATTCAGATTTTAGCTGTATCTGTTCATCAAACCATATGTATGTATGAAGATATCTCGGATATTAGTTATAACAGATAGATAAAATATTAACTTTGAACTATTGACAATGCAAAACTGAACCAACTAATTGTCTGCCTAGCTGATCCAACCCGGTCTTTTTTAAAGGCTGATTTCCTAGAACTAGTTTGGCTAAAGAGCAATCTCCGCCTTCGTTTTATACCAATCCGAAACTAGATAGACCGTATTGCTTAGAATAGAGCTGTGCAAAGTGCGCAAAGTGCAAATTTGACGTAATACAGACCCAAAAAGAATTGTGGTCTTTGGTAATTAAAATTTTCCGTAAAGTGGAAGCCACTGTGTTATATGCCTCCAAAATATGTCAATAATAACTGTTGTTTTACGAATTAGAAGAAAGCTGCGGTTTTGATGCTGAAATACTAAATTTCCGGCGAAATCCTAGTCGAATGCAAAAACAACGAAGTCTCTATCTATTACCGTTTCCAAGATGCTTTCGTTCATACGGACGGACAGACGGACGTGGCTATATCCTCTGTCACTCCTGACCATTATGGGGGTGAATTTGAGGGTCCCCGACCGTTATTTCTACCAGTTACATACATTTGCACAAAACCAATAGGCTCTTTTAACTTCGGTACAGGGCCTATAAATGTACAACCTATCCGTAAGAGATTCGGCTGCACATTATACTGCTTAAGCAAATGAAAGTTCTAAGCTCCGACAGGATTATTGGCTTTTTCTGATAAGGAAATAATTTCCTTTGTGCTGCTTCTATCAAATGTCAAGAGTTGCAAAAAAGTATTTTGATTTGAATTTATTTCATATGTTGTGTGTTGAAAAAAACCATTAAAAATCCTTAGTCCAGCACAAGTACAGCTCTGTTCAAATGCAGGATAATTGTTTAAGCTTCCTTTTAATATTTCGAGTTTGGAACTATTCCTACTATTCAAATTGTTTAGAAATAGTCAATACATATTTTTATTTTTCACACAGAGTATTAATGTTACACGAAGTTTGTAAGTTTGTAGCAGGAGTTGTCAAAGATCTTATAAAGTATAATTATTTTTCATCAATTGGTCAAGACGAGCCGATCTAGTCTGTAAGTATGTGTGTATATGGGATTTAGTCCAATAGTTTTCAACCAATCTTAGTAAAAATCGACTCTCTGAGAACGCCAAAATGCCTTCACTTTTAAGGGAAGTCGACAGAGCCGAAGATATAATAGTGCCAGGGAGGCTTATGTCAACAATAGAGTAGAAAATCTTTGACGGCAATTCACCCGCTACTAATCTACCCTAGTGATAGCCTTGGTAAGAAGAATTAAGAATCAAGATAAATGCAAAAATAGAGCGTCCAACTACAATATATAATCTGTGGTAAATTTAAGAAGATAACTATTTATTGAATATCTGGCCGCGCGGATATACCGGAAATAAACAAGCTTATAATTTACAAAGAGCTGTTCCCTCTCCGGAGCAGAATTGCAGATACAGGATCACACTCACTCACACTTCTGGATCACACTCAGGATCTTTGTGAAAGATAATGAGAATATTTAAGATACATTTTCTGGGAGAACTGTGAAGGTATAAATCTACGGTAGATATGCAAATATTACAGTCATATCAATCATTAAACGAAATTTTCGATTGAATTTAAATTCAGAATTTGGCGTTTCATTCTATTTAATTCTATCTCGAATTTTCTCATTCTCGTCGACGCTTTTCACTCTATGCTTTTGTTTTCATTTTATCTAGATCGAAAATCCCATCTTAATTAAGTATGTATGTTAAAAACTTTTCCGAAACGGGAAAAAAGATAAGCATTTTCTTTTCAAACATTAAAGGACGAAACAACACAAACTGTATTGCAGTCACCTGTTAATGATAACCCATAACTATGGCACGCTTGGCGACGAATCTTTTAATTTCCGCCATATAGAACGCGTGTTTGCGGTCGTCAGATGTTTCAGCATCATCATCATCATAATAAAAGCATCCTGGTGCGTATTAGTTCGTGTGAGCAAGTTGACGTATTATTTTCGCTAAAATGCTAATCTATATAATTAAAGAGCTTGCGTGATACGTTGGAATGCGGACGGACAATTATTATTATCATTGTTTAATCACTTTAAATGGCTTCCGTATGTGACATAGGTGCAAGATCAACTATACGCACTGTCGTACAATTAAAGTAAATGAGTTGAGAAAAAAAGCTATATTACTCATACGCCTTGTAGAGAGCTCACCTTATTTTGTAATTATTTAGTATTATTGTTTTGAAGACGAGTTGAATTGTGCGATTGCTGAGTTTATGTAAGTCCACAAGCAGCAAATAAATACAAGGCCTTGATTTTAGTCGATAGATTTGATTGATGTATTTTGCGTGTATTTTTTTTTTGTGCACGTAATTTATAAGCAAGTGCTAAGGTACAAAGAAATCACAGATAATTTTTGTTTTTATTTGCTATGGTATTTTTTTTAAATATTTTTATTTTTTAATAATTAAATAACTTTGTTTAAATTAAATATATTTAAATTGCACTATTTAAGTAATAAATTATTTTAATTTGTATCTTTTCTTTTGAATTTATACTATTTAATATAAATTTTTCCGCCTCAAAACTCAAGAGCTCGGCGCACCAACGTTCGATTTTTTTTAAAAACACGGCAGCGTTTTTACATTTTCGAGCACCGCCACGAGACTGACTTAAAAAAATCAATCAATTCAATCTGTTTCTAAAGCCGAGTCTAGTGTATACGAATCTGAATATTCGTTCCCATTTCTCGAGCACTCGGCCAATGTATGGGCTTGATAAGCCACACATTTAAAAAAAAATTAATACACAACCGAAAAAAAAAAATTATTTTAACTCGTCTTTTGATTGGTTACAAATTGAGCGCATTTCGCTGCATTCGATTTGCTTATGTTCTAAAACTTTCTTTTCTTTTTTTTTGAATGCATATTAAATGTATTGTAAAATATACACGCTTGCAGCTAAATATATTTTACCCATTTAAAAATAAATTAATTATAAATTCTCTTGCAGCTATTTTCAGTGTGGCGCTAATTTAATTTGCATAAGAACAAACAAGACTAGTAGAGCAATTGCAATAACAATAACAGTCGGCAATCGCAGAGGCATCAAAAATGATGACAATATATGGAATAATATTATAAATAATATTGTTGTTTTCCACGTTTATCAGTTTGTTGACTGTCAATAAAGCAGACGGTTTGATGGGTTTGGTTCGCCGCTGAATGTTGCGGGTGATTATCAATTTTCTACCTATGCAACAACAAAGCAGTATCTGGCAGGAAAACACAAGACAAACACTCGGTTCAATTGGGTGCAATCGATTGTACACATAAATAAAACATTCGGTGTGAACTCACTTAGTAACTGCATCGCTGTTTGCTTGTTTGTTTAGAAAATATTCTGGAAACAAATTGCAAAAAGTTGGAATCAGCAGTTGGCATCTTTAACATCTGGAATTTTTTGTATACCTTGCAGTTATAAATAGACAGAAGTAGATTTAGCCACGTCTGTTTGACTGATTGTTTCTAAAAAATCTATTAGAATGGTATATTAATAAACTAGAAAAATATGATTTGCACTAAAAGCAATCGAACTTAAAATTTTGAATATCCAAATATATGTAAAGCATAAAATAAGGTGAGGCAGAGCCCATAAAATACATATATTCTTGATATAAACTTTAAATTTTGTTGTTGTCAATATTAATGTATCTTATGTAATTTTTAATAAAATAAACCATATAGGTCCAAATCGCAGGTAGTCCCAGACAAACCAGCCAAACCTTTCTAAGTTTTGATAGAACATATTTTTCGTTGCTCTTAATTCAGCAAAAAACTCTAAGGTTAATATATAATATATTACTACTTAAATACTCATAAAACACTGACACAACATGAGATCAAATAAAAGTGATATAACCTATTCTCCCTTTATGTGTTTTGTATGATAAAAAATTGTTGTTGATCTTAGTTTATCTAGAAACACCAATTTTAGTGTATCTACATTAGTTCCCATAAAAATTTAAATTTCAAACAGGTAGAGGGTATATCGAACTGAATCACTCTCGACTGATGCATTAAATAATAACCATAGCATCAAACTTTGATGAAAATAGCGACATATCGTTACTAATTATAATTTATAACTTTTTCGAAAGAACACATCGATCTAGTAAAATAAGGGCTAAACTTTTTATGAATTCCTTATTCCCTAATAATTTTTTGGTTGCTTGTTTAAGCCGGCTGTTTTTAACTACTTAGTGTATAGCCATCTCTTCGGAAGTGGTCAATCACATTCTTGATCTCTTTCGATTACTAGAACAGAAGAAGATATGTCGTACTTTTACAAGTTTAACTTCTATTTATTGCAGTAGCTAAAAAAACATCTTCATCGAGCATACATTGAAATTTAATTGATATATTTTTTGTAAATGTATGGTATGACTTGACTTTCTTCAAAAAATGTTTAGTTAATTTTTCTCAGCTATGTGTAGGTCAATTAATTATATAGAGTATATAAAATATTCGTGAACTTCAATTATAATTCGTATTTATTTTAATACAGTTTTCATCAACTCAAATAAAATTCTGCTGTTCCTGGAAATTATTATTACCTTGTTTATTAATTTAAAATAATACATTATCAAGCTTAGTCTTAGAAAACGCATGCCTTTTTAAAACTTGTGATAAGCTGACAAAGAAAAAAACTGAATAAATAGAATTGATTAAGAAATAAAAAAATCACCGGTGCACAATTCGCGACCTAAATTGATTTATCGCCTCATCTTGACCCACAAATATATATGTACATCGCGATATAAACTAAATTTTTATTTTTATATACTTTACTCATAATTTGAAATGGATTTATGAGGTTTTATGGAAAATTTGTAACCCATTCAAATTATAGTTAGGGAACGATATAATATTTATATAATTTTTAGTAGTTTAGATGCAAACTTTCTGAATTTGTTGATTAGTTAACTCAAAGCTATTTCCACATTCATCTTAATTTGCTACAATCCTAAATTTGGGGTTTGAACAAAATTTTGAAATTTCATGGCAGTGATTTTAATTTAAATTAAAAGCAAAATTGTTTTAATAAAATATAAATACAATTTGTTTTAGAAGAATTTAATTTCACAAAAGATGCAACAACAGTATCCACTCTTTTTCTTTTCATATGTACATGGTGCATGCTAGAGGTTGATAATATTTTACGTCAACCTCTAATAAAAAATAACAGAGACCAAATAGAATTTTTATTAAATAATTTAAGTCGAAAAGATTAATATAGAGAGAAAAATATTAACAATAAAATAAAGACTGAATCTGACTCTTATTAATAGGCTTTAAAAGGGCCTTATTCCTACGGCTTCATATACTTTTAATATAATAATAAAATTTTATAACAGTTTCATACTGATTGGAAAGTTCAAAAAAAAAGTTTAGTTTTCTGAAGTTGACTTGAGAACGACTTTTTGCATTCATTCACATTGCAGATAGTGCTCTGTGATCATTATTTACGTCACATTTCATGGAATATTATCGGGTTGCATGATATTCCTAATCTTTGGTTGAAAAGAAATGTAAATCTCAGGAAAAGCAAATTAAATGACTTCGGTCGGGCCGCATTAGAACAAAATGTTTTTTTTTTAGTGAAACTATGAATGGTTTAATGTGCAAATCGGAACATTTTAATTAGTTTATCTTTTTCTATAATGTTGTATAAATCTAAACAAAAGCGGCTTAAATTTAAAAAAAAAGATTTATTTTCTTACGTTTACTTCTCGAAGGACGCTTTGCATTTATTTTTTAAGGTAGATAACGCTAAGTGATCATTATTCGCGTCACATTTCAGTGCAAAGCTTAAATATTATTGGGTTTTATTTTACTCTTATGCGTTGGTTAAAAAGAATTATATCTCACAGGAAAAGAAAATTAAATAAATAACTTCGGTTGGAAGAAAATTGTTATTTTCAATGAAATAATATATAGTTTGTGCAAATCTAAAAATTTTTAGTCGATATATTTCTATAAACCCGTATATTGTGCGCGCATCACGTTAAAGCGATTCATTGGATTTAAAATTGAATTATTAAAAGTTTAGCAACTTTATTGTGAAGGCGTTTATTTCATTAAAATCGACCTGCAGAGTCAAAAGATTTTAATGTTAAAATAAAAATCAAGTTTCTAAGCTTAATAATTGTTAAACACTAACTCTATTCAAAATGTTTCCCAGCGCTTTTCAAACCTCTGACATATGTTCTACTCAAACTGCGGGCATTTCAATAGCCTGAAGCTATATATATTTATTCATATTTATGTATAGTTTTTTATTCTTGGCGATGCTTTTCCTATACAAAAGGAAAACTAAGTTGGGCCATAGCAAGCCGGGTATACAATAATTTTGTGGACAACTATGAAATAGAAATTCAATTATTTTTTCACTGAAAACCAAAGTTAATGATTGTACAATTCTGCTTAGTAACAGTTTTCATAGTATTCTAAAATCAGTTCCAAAATTATGGGCAAGACATCGTTTCTAAAGTTGAAATATTGGTTAATATCTAATTGGACTTAAATGTATGTTCTGTGATTGGATGAAATAACGATAATTACGATCTGTGGGAAAGTAAATGAAAAGTAATACAAATTATATTGCCCTATACGTACTTCTATATGACTAGACTAATAATTTTTAATACCCGGTTTCGAAAAGAGCATATGTATAATAAGTTTTTGCGAATGTATTTAAAAAGCATGAGGAGTATAACTTTGACCATCTGTGTATATGAACAAATATATTTGTATATTTTTGGGATATCCTTGGTCTTATACGCATATTACCTGTGTAAATCTTTGTCTCTTATGTGCACACTGACTGATGGATTAACGGCAAACAAATGTTTTCTTCTTTTAAAATTGAAAAGTAATTTATAAAAAATGTTTTTTAGCGAAATTTTTTTTAATATCAAATGGTTGCATTGGTCTACATATCCCAGATTAGGGCGTATTTTGAAGTCTAAAACTTTTTTCTGTTGCATTCTTAATTGTTTTTAGTAAATTTTATATATTAACTATTTGATGAAGCATAAAAATTGGATTGTAACAAACTAAAATATAAAATGTTGGTCACTTTTTATACGCCATTTTGAAAAGTCTTAATCTAATAAATTATCAGCGACCTCGAAATCTCCTAAATATCAAATTAAAAAAAAAATTAAAAATTGTTTGATTTTTCAAAAATTTGTTCGCTATTTCCGAATTTTACACTCGTTCGCAGAACTATTTTGACAAAGTCAATTTTTAACTATTGAACAATTTTTCTCTTAATATTGGCATATAGATAAAAACTTATTGCCAAAATAAAGAGCACATTTACAGCTACACGTATGCTATATATTTACTCCATCTCCTTTTGCATTACTATTCTGCAGACAACAAATCTTGCGATGGCATAAGTATTTTGACATCAGCTGATTTTGTCGCTTTTTCATATTTTGTCAATAGTCAACTTATTTTTGGTACTTGTTACAATAAAATGGTACGAAACTTTCGATTTGAAAGTTTAGTAATAACGAAGAAGTGTGAAGTTTTATGGGGTGAGAGATTTAGTTCCTATTGACGGTTTCGTGAAGCAACATCAATATTTGAGGACACTGAATAACTATGTATTTTTCTATGGCGATAAATTAATCGGAGAAAGCATTCGATTTCCAGCCGAATAACGCCTCTTGTCACAGAAGCAAAATGATTAAAAACCTTTTAATAGATTTAAACACTATAGAAAATGCGTGGTCATTCATAAAGTCACATAGATCAACCAATTTTAGAAGGACAAGAAATAAAACGCGTGATTTCAAAGAAGTATCGGCAGTCCTTGGTGGATTCACTTCAAAATCGCTTCTAAAAGGTCATATTAAACAAAACACTAGCAACTATTTAGCTGGTAAGCAAAAACATGTCATAATATTTATGCCATACACTGAATTGTTATATTTTAATAAAGAAAAATATCAAAACACATTTCAAATATTTAAAATTAGGTATTAATTTTCTAATAAAATAAAATATTTCTTTTATAAATTTTTTTAAATATTTTCTTTGTAGAGTATTAAGAATCAATAAAATATAACGAAAATAAGTGGAAACAAACTGTTTTATATTAAACATTTTATTTCTCTGTCTCTTAGTTTTGTCAAACACATGTGAAGGGTATACAATTTAAACTTTAATAGTTTTCAAAACATTTTTAATCAGTACGATCAGTAAAATAATTATTATAATTAGTCGTTAATTAACAAGTACCGACTAAATTTATTGTCGACAAAAACTTAGCATTTTCATGCAACGAACTGCCTTGAAAAACTTAGAAAAGCAAAAATTATACGCGCTGCTGCGGTCAAAATGGTAAAGCGAACTTTACTGAAAAGACACAAATGACATTCAAAAGCTGCTTATTCTACAGTTTTTTGTTTTTTAGAAAAATAAGAAATAAGACTAAAATATTTATTTTTTAAATGGCAATGTTGCTACCTAGTTAGCGATTAACTTTGGCTCAAGTTGCAAGTCACAAAACCAGTAAAACTTAAGTGAGCCAAAGATACAAAGTGCGCTTTTCAATAATTAATGAGGCGCAACAAGTTGAATAAGCTATGGAAAAACTAAAAAGTTTCTTTATGCATATTTAAATTGTATTTAAAAGATTTTCTCTAATTTCATGCGAATTTTCAAAGCTAAGATTTTGCATTAGTTGCGCACAGCAAATAGCCATAATGAGCCAAAGGATATATTGGTTTGTTATTGTGGTTGTTTTGCTAATTGAAATCAAACTCAAAACTCGCCGATAGCTTCTTGTGCCAAACGTCAAAAGACCAACCGATGTTAATTACGGCTAATTCAATTTAATTGTGCAAATAAACATTGCAAAATGGCCGCCAGCGAACCAACGAACTGAAATGGATTTTGTACTTGAGTCTAGCGATGTTGCCTGAGCAGCATTGAATTCGCTTCAAATGCAAACAATCTCGCGCAGCAGAGGCTAAATTGCACAATGTTATAAAAAAAAAAACAAAAAGCGGATATCGGCCGCAAACAATTTTTTAATTTGTTTTTTTTTTACTTCAATTCCGGAAATACGAAATAAAATGAATAAATCTAAAAACAGGATACTGCCTTAGATACTTTAGCACACAGACAATAGAAACAGAATTTGTGATGTGTTGCTGCGCAATGCAAATATCCTGAAGTGTTACCAGTTTAAGACATAATCAAAATAAGTAATCTGATATTTTTCAAAGCTAGAAATTGGTAAAATAGGAATAGGAAGACAAGCGAACAACCCCGCATAAATGTAGATATTTAATAAGATTTACTTACATATAATTTATTAGTTCAACAAGCGTTTGAAGTGCAACAAGTGGGCTCTGCTTCAAGTAGTCTCTTTCAATTAATTAATAATTCAAACACTCAGCTTTGTAAGATATTCTCCAACACACAAACACGTTAACATAAAATGTCCTTTTAGCTTAAGCGCACACTTTAGAAAACACTTTGTCCACACAGAAATTTGCTTAAACTTTTTTGAATGGTATTTCCGGTTATGAAATTTAACTTTTGAACTGCAAACGACAGCTGCTGAATGTCGTATGGCAATGCCAAATCCAATTCAAAATGTATGGCAATTTATAGCTGTCGATAGACGAACGAGCAAAAGGACGAAGGCGAAGATACACGAAGCAACAATAATATCAATAGCCGCCAGCCAATCAGAAGCGAGCCGAATTCGCGAAGCGCATTCGGCAAATATGTGTTAGCCCTTATCGTGCATAAGCGTGAGTGTGTGCTACTTGTAGTGGGCGCATAAATCAAAAGTCCAAACTACCACACTCCCACACACCGCACACACATATAATAATGCCTAATTGCGTAGGTGCGTTCGCTCTGTTAGATTTAGTCCGTTAACGGATTCCCTTTGAACCTTTGGTGCCACCGTTGGTTGGCTGACTGGCTACCGCCGTGGCGCCTCGTTGCTCCTATTTCTGTTCATTTGGTTAGCCGAAAGGTGATTTGGACCATATAAACAGTGCTGCGTGTGCTATTAGATATTATGGTTTATTTGAATTGCTTGCAGTGATTTTTTATTCTTCTGCCTCAACACTCCTACGTGACCCAAGTATGACGCACAGCACTGCTATTATTCCTTAAGGAAATTCAATCAGATCTATATCTGTGCGAATTTGTAAGCCAAAACTTTTGACTGCCCTTGGTGCGTTTTTTTTTTGTTTTATTAAGTTAGTAACGTGCTTTTAATCATTTAATTAGTTATTTGAGATTGGTAAAATAAACCAATAAATAGTCACTTTACACATGTAAGAGCTTTTGAATATGTAGTTTCAATTTAGCAACAGCAGATATAATTGAATTACTGTGCAAAATATGTTCGAATCAAATTTAAAATAAAACGATATTTTAAGTACTTATAGTGTTGTGACTGACCCCATGTAGTAAGTAATTTTGCATTTAGAGCTATTTACTTTGAAATAATTGGAATATATGTAATATCTCAAGACAATGGCAGAAAATCGAATTTCGATACACCGGTACTTTCCTCTTAGATACCACATCGGTAAGACAACTACATATAATATTCTGAAAAAATATTTACGAAGCTAGGTCTGTCTTTTATGTATTGAATACAAACATAGTTGAGAATTTGTTTAAGAAAGTGTCGTCAGTACCCAAGAATGACGATCAGTTATCGTTATCGAAGCTTTTTGACCTTAAGTAACTCCTTATATTCGATGATATAAAGAAATAAAATTCTGCGGAACTCAAGCTATAATAGCCTTCGCTCTATGTTTCAAATTGTTTACTTAGCAGCTAGTTAGTTAGTTAGTTAGTTTGTGCGAGAGCTTCGCCTAAAAAGGGCGGAATATTAGGCTAAATTGAATCGTTTCGTTAAAATGATCAAGAAATATTATTTATTAGGTCTTCTGTGTCTCAATTACTTCGTTACCAACTAATAATACCAACGAATTCGTTTTCGTTTAGAAAGCAATTTGACAGATCAGAACTCACATGTGATTGTCGAAAAAGAAGTGCATTAACAACATGTTACTGTTTGGTGCCGATTTTGGGCTGGATCATCCTTTTTTTCAAATAAGGCAGGTCAAGCAGTAATTGCTACTGGTCTTCGATTGGTTCGAGTGGTTTCAAGAAGACGGTCCCACATGCGTCACAGTCTGTGAAACAATTACTGCACGAGACATTTGGTCGTAAAATATCTCGTTTCGGTGATCAGATTTGTCCCCTAGATCGTGTGATTTAAAACCATTAGATTAGTTTTATGGAGTTATTTAATGTCAGCAACAGGAGGACACTAAACGCTGCATCAACGAAATTCAGCCATATGAAGCCAGAATGGTCATCGAAAATTTCGATGAAAGAGTGCGTATGTGCCAACAACACCGTGGACGCCATTTGCCCGATGTGTTTTTCATGAATAACCCTATCCTAAACATTTTATCATTCAATATAAAATAACAATATAAAGACTAAAAACTGTTTCATATATAATTAAAATATTGAGTAAATTATGGGATAATCTTTATAAACAGTTAAAGTATGAAATTTTTAATTTAAATATTCCCCTACTTTAGAGTATTTTATCTAAAAGAGTGATTGACAGCCAAACATAATCGGCAGTTTATGACAGTTTAGGGATAGTAAAAATTGAACACTACACGAAAGAACAAGTCGTTTTCACTGTCCAAAGTAATGAAAGTTTATATTGTTGAACTATATTTCGACATTATGATATGATTGCTTGTTATTGGACGGTCAATTGCCAAATCTAGCAAACAAACTTTCATTATTTTTTTGTATCACCAGCAGCCAAGTTTTTTTGATGTTTTCTATGTATTTAGGATAATTTTCACTACTTAATTGGAAATGACGAATTACAATGATTAATGTACAGCTAGAAAGTTAAGAATGCGCAATGGTACTGAACTATGTATTTTGGATTGTCATTGGCCAATGGCCAAATTTCGACGAAAAAGCCGAACTCAACGAAAAAAGCCTAAAAATATGCTATGATTTTATAAAAGCATTCCTTAGTCGGTAAGCCACGCCCACTTTAAGTAGTGAATATTAATTTGAAATATATGACGGTCCTAACATTTGTTTATATGATCGAGTAAAAAACGACTCCAGCCGATATAGACATGTCCGTCTGTCTATATATAACGAGAACCCAAATACTATAAGAGATCTTGCCTTCAAGTTTTGATATTCAGGCACGCTTAAACTATCTTCAAATAGATGAAAATGATGTTCATCGTACTGCAACCGACAGTCAATTGTACCAAACCAAATACAAATTATCAGAACCATATTACATGGAAATTTTGGATATTCTGAGTTCCTTTAAGAACGGTAAAGTAGTCATCCCTAATAGCATCCTAGCCGAGTTTCATACAATCATGTACCGTCATAATAGAACAGGCATTGAGTTAAACAGCCACTGTACTGTTCCTGTTGTTCATAGTCTTTGAACAAGCTTTTGATCCCTTTTTTTGGCATTTACTAGCCATTAAAGGTGTGCCAGAGAAAACGAGAAGGTAAGTGAACCAATCACAACATTTGTCGGTGTAGAGCAAGGATTGTTTATCACATTGTTTAAGTGTGTGATGGACATTACAAACATTGAGGTTCCTTTTGCAATAAATTAAACTACATTGATTACCCGGCGACATATGCCCATTTGGTTATCGGATGTATGAAATAAAAGCTAAAAACAAGCGTTTTTCAGTGCAAAAATGGTCGGTCTTAAAGTAAATATAGGAAAAAACGAAACTTATACGAATCGCAATGACAATATTTTTTCCAATTAAACTGAACATTTCATTGATCCATTAATTACATTGACAGAACAATATTTAGTGGTGTAAATATATACAAAAGGATAAACAATGCGCATGTTGCCAAATTTCGAATTTTTATTAGCAGCTTAATTTTTTGCTCTGCTTTTTAGATGCAGAACATGGAACAGTGCTCAGGTTCGTTCCAGGACGTTACAAACTATTGCAAATCGTTGTATGCAAAAGATTTAAAGAACTATCAGTTTTTAGTACGATCTAATACTACACTCATCGAAGTACAAATAAGGAAACAAAAATGGTGTTCATTTGGGCATGTGCTCCGTAAACGAATTAGCGCGCGAAGCCCTGCAACGGAACATTCAACGCAATCGTGGCTGTCTACATAACACCTGGATTTGGTCGACCAGAAGCGAATACGAAACCAATGCACTCTCACGGAATCAAATCAAACACAAAGCAAGGAATCATAGACAGTGGAGAAAATTTGTCGGCACACTATGCTCTATTTGGAATACGCGTTCTCTTGATTTTTTTACAACCCCCATTAAAATATAATTGAATCTCGCGCCATTAAACGGGGGAAGTCTCATACAAACATGGTAAGAAAATAAAATTTGTATGTTGTTAGTTCAAGAATTTGTGTGTTATATGTCATTCCTAATGAAATTTTCCTTACTGGTCCAGATCGATATATGACGCCCATACAAATTTATGGCTCTAAGGCTGAGGGCTTAGACATTGAACTCACTTTCTTGTTTCTTTAAAAATTTGTCAGAAACTTCATTTTCCCATAAATCAAATGAGCACACCTCGGCAAGCCCTTTGAGACAACTGATACGATATAAGTTAATTCGCAGATGAAGCTGAATGCGATTCCGAAAACAGTATACTACTTTAAATACTATACCATTACTAAGTATATCAAACACGAGCTAATTACTTGTGGCTCGCTAAATATACACTACTATCTAATAATTTTAACGCTATTTTGAATGTTATTCAAATATGATTTATATGGGGTTATTATAGAGCCTATAAAATGTTCAAATAAATGCTTCTCGTATAACAATTTTTAATTACCAGCTATATGCATACAGGGTGTCACTTAATTCGGGTTGTCTTTTATATTAAATATTCACGTATAATCCTATCATAAGTTGACGTTTTCTCTTGTTTTTAACCAAGAGAATCAAAATAAATTGTGGCTGTGTAACATAAAGCCTGAGTCGATTATTGGCTGTAGTTGCTCGACAAAACATTTGAATATAGAACTTGAACATTAAATTATATTAAAGTCACGGCACAAAATTGTCTATCCACGATATGTATATGCTTTACTTTAAAGTTTTATTTATAACAAAACACCACACAGATTACACAATTAATCATTTTAATCTAGAGACTTTGATATTCTGTCCAGCGTGCTCTCGACTTGTAATCAAGTCTATGTGTGTTTTGTAATATTTAGTGTAAGACTCTCTTTTTGAATTTTTGCGAATCTACTTTGAGCAAAAAATGTTTATAAGTTTTACAAGCTAATCGGTCAGGAGCTGCTGAATGACGTTTAAAACTGGTGAAGAAATATGGTTGAATGGTGTTGTTGTCTAAACAAAAGTATGGGATGATTAATCCAAATTGAAGTGCAAGAAGAGAAAAAAGATCTTAAAATGCATGTCAATACGGTCAAATTTGAAGATTTTACTTAATGAATTTTTTTTTTCTTGCAATTTTTGAGGATTGAAAAAGGATTGAAGTGGACAAAATAAATATTAATAACTATTTTTTTCGATAAAAATAGTCACATTTTTTTTATAAACCTCGTACAAGAAAACTAGAAAGAATAATGAGCCATGTAGACTAACTTGTGAAACCTCAGAAAAAACATCTATGTTTTTAGATAAGCAATTATTGAACAACACTTTTTGAGATATACCTACACGGTAGAACTGTATTAAATTTACAAAAGTCGCTGTGTTATACTGACTTGGGCATACTGAACCAATGCCGGCCGTATAGAGTTTAAATAAGATTGAGTAACAACTGAGGAATTGCACATAGACAAGCATTGATGAGCTGATCAAGAATACACCTCCCTTTGGCTGTAATGCGTACTATGTGCATGTGTTCCCGTGTATCTGATTTTGCACCACCCTGTATTTAATATACTTACACATTTATCTTTTTACCCAGAAATAATACCCATACTTATATCTGCTTCGGGTTTTATGTGTTAGATAATAACTTACGCAGATTGATTTGTTAACAGCTTGTTTACCACAAATTCATAATTTAACTTTGACAGCAAATCGGGTAAAAATATTAAATAATCGACAATATAATATCACTCCGCACATATATGTGTGTATATCAGTTTTGCGTTAGTGATAATTAACTTGCAATCGTATCCAATATTGAAGATGATTATGACGGACGCACACGCGCTCTCACCTTATACAGACACCAATTGCTACTGGGATCTATTCTAAGGTAGCGTACTCCGATTGCCGTTGATGATAATGATAATCAAACTTTATCGGTATGGAAAAAAATTCAGTGATAAGCAGCTGCTGTAGTAAGCAACAGTGTGTCGACTAATTGGAGGAGGCTGGGGCCAGCGGTAAACAGTAAACAGATGTCAGATCAGCTTATATAGTGCTTGAGTCTATTTTTTATTAGAAATGAAAAACAAAGGCATTATTGGAAACTAAAATAGAGTAAAAGAAAAACTTGTTGACATCAACTAGCTGCTACTAGTTGCTTGACGACAACGTGCTATAAATCCAGTTCAAATGCACTCAAATATTTTTATATAATTTTTTTTTTTTATTGTTTAAATATCATACTCAATTAATAAATATGCACTTGTTGCATTGTGTACTTTTAATGGACGACATCAGAAATGCTATAAAAATAAGAGATTCAATAAAATACAATTAGCCAAAGGCACTAAATATTGCGAAGGCACTCAATGCTTCGAATAGCATAATTAGTTGGAAATATTAATATTAGTTGAAAATTTAGTACTCCAAAAAATTAGCCTTTAGTTTTGTGAAAGTACTGCTTCAGAAGAGTCTAGACAGCGCATAGACCAAGATACCAAAGAACGACATAACCGTTGTGCTTACGCTGAAGCTGGATGCACCGTTTTGTGCAGTGCAGATACGTGGCTGCGGCTGTGAGACATATTGGCAGAGTGTACCAAGGAAGTTGGTCTGTGCACGCTCGCTGACCTTTTCATCATATTTCTGTGGAAGCACATAATAAATATTAAATATTAACTCATGTTTATAGTAAAACATTAAATACAAATACCTGATTGAAAACCACAGTGGGCACACTGATCAATGGATTTTGGAACTTGTTGGTGAGCTCGCCCATTTTACGCAACTGCTGGCTGCCATCGGTAGTGTTGGCACATTGCTTAATATTCTCCCAATTGTTTACGTGACTCTCTGCAGCACAGCGCTGTCCAGGATAAACATTATCGGGGAAGTTGTTGCCTGCCTTCATCATGCAGTTGATAAAGTCCAGCGTTAGCGATTCACGTGTATAATCGGTCTGATACGAATTGGCCTGTATATGTTCGATGGCGCAGGCATGAACTTTGTTGCCGTAGCACTCATTCGGTCCATGATGACATTGGAAGTTCACTTCGGCGCCTTGAGTAGAGAACTGCAATAAAAAAGTGAATATTAAAACGTGCCAAAAATAGTCTAAACACACAGATTGCATGTGACATGTTACTCACCTGAGATTTGCCATAGGGCACAAATTGCAATTCAACGACCTCTTTTAGTTCAGTTTTGACTGCTGGGAAAAGTTGCGTCGTAATGAATTTGGCGCTGTCCGGGCACAATGACTCGTAGTAGATGGTCACTGGCACCTGAAGGTAAAAACAAACAAATGCAATATAGAAAATGAGTGAAAGGTTTTGATAGTGCAATGCAAGTGAAAGGCATAAATTTGTAACACTCACACAGTCTCACATATTGAGCAGACGATATGCAGAAATGAGTTCATGAGCTGCTGCTGTTTCTGCATTAATTTGCATATTAAAGTGTATCTTGTACAACGTTTTGCTTTTGAAACGCAGTAGAAATTAATTTCTAGCACATCTTGACAACTGAATCGCAATACCGGATTTGGAAAGTAGCAATTTAAAATCGAGAGAAGTTAAAGTTTGAGTGCAAATTTGACTGAATTTAACGATGCAAGAATGTTTTAGTTATAAGAAAAAGAAAGAAGAGTTTAAAGTATTAACAAGCTTAATCGTGCTAGATATGTTCAATCTGCCTGTCTAATTAGCATCTCAATTGTAAATAAATGAGTTTAAAGTATTGTATGGAGATTTTCCCCAAACATTCAAAGGTCGAGTCGATTTAGACATATCCGTCTGTCTTCCTGGCGACTAAAAGAGATAGAGCTATCAAGCTTGGATATTTAAACTCTTATCCCTAAGCAAATAACTTATATTGACTGAGCAAACTCACTCCACTGTAATTGGTAGGGCTCATACAAAACTGCCCCTTTTTAATTTTGTTATGGAAAAAATAAAATGTTGTTAATTTAGTAGATTAAAATTTTTTATATTCTACCCCAATCCCAATAAAATTTTCCAAATAGTTCCATATCGAACCACTATAAGGGTATCTCACCCAGAAAAATCAAGCAGAAGACGCCTAAAGAGTTTCTACCCAAACGACCCATTAAGACGATAATAGACTCCTGCATCTTAATCAAATTATCAATTACAATTGTATTAAGTTATTAATAACTCAGATACTCTACTGTTGATGCGATTGACAATGTTTTGAATAATCCTCAAAAAATTTAAATAAAACACATCAAATTAAATTTTTGTCAACATTTATGATCGTATTTTTGTCACGTTGTGCGGATTACGAATCATTTTCGTCGAATTAAATATCTTCTATAGATCAAAACAAGAAAGATCACTACAGTCCAGTGGACACGACTACAAATTTATTTCATAGAAAATCTAAGAATGAGAAGTAGTAATAAATGGTAAGAGTGAAACCCTTAGGAAGGAGGTTAGCGTGTTCATTGAATACAAGTTATTTCAAGAATGAAATGGAGAATCGAAATATTCAAATTTAAAGTCTCTATCTATTGTAGTTTCTAAGATCCCGATGTTCATACGGACATATCGACTAGACTTTTGATGATGATGCAGAATATATATACTTTATAGGGTACTATTTCCTTTCTTCTGCCTATTATATAAATTTACACAAACTTCATATACTCTCTATGTTTAGTTCGTGCTGTTGTCGTTATTGACGGGTCTTGCTTACAACATTAAAATAGGAGCTCAAACTCTATCATAACATGATGAAGTTCGAGCGAAAAACAACGAGTTCAAGGGTTTGTGCCACATGCATGTCCACAGATATAAATCTGTTAGGATAGATCCAAATACCCTACTCGACTTCATTAAAACAGTTTCATTCACCATTGTATTGACATTTCTATAACCAATCTTGAGCATAACGAAACATTTGGGTCAAATTGTATTAAAAGTAGCTGTGATTTAGCCCATGCTTCACCTAATGCGAAGGACGCTTGTGAAGAATTTAATAAATGCTAGCCATAGCCGTAGAAATATTTGAAAAATTTGTAACTCAGATACTGTACTGTTGATTCGATTGACAATGTTTTGAATAATCCTGAATGATTATGGAGTGGTAAAATATGAAGAAAAAAAATTACAGCGCCACAAAAAAAAAAAATACATTGTGATGACTGGCGGACTATAGTAGACACATTTTCGGGAGCTAAATTCAAATTCTTAGTCAGAATGTAAATTTACTATTGTAGCTCGCCAGAACGTCCAGGGTTTTGGGACCTAATTGAATTGGTCCCAAAACCCTGTGGATTATAACCCCTCCAATTTTGACCAATCTTAACAGGTTTACTTCTCCTGATCCTCTTAACATATATACCAAATTTCATCTCTGTACCTTAAATAAATGCAAAGATATGACAAATTTTGATTATCGCTTATATGGGGGATGGGGCAACGCCCTCCAGCTTTGTTCTTTTCCATGGTCCCATCTATCACTATACAAAAATTCATACCAATTGTTTAAGCGGTTTATCCGTGGGAGGAACATACGTCCATTTATACATTCATCCAAACATACAAACTTTTGCATTTATAATATTTAGTAGGATATACTTGGATATATGCTTATAGGACGTGGATTCCTTAAGTGGAGTGTCGTAGACTGTTGTTGAAAAATTAAAAATAATAAACCTATTAAATGTGCTGATCTAGCGAGGACGAACTGTAGAATGGAGAAGTTTAGGCGGCCGACAACCTTTATAGAAACTTTGCACATTTCAGATGTCGTGCTTTATAAAAATATTTTGCGATCTTTTGAATTGTGTGCAACTAAGCAACATTTTAGCTTCTTCTTCCGAATAGTTGATTTAGTTGTTGTGAAGATTAAAATATTAGTTGAGCACAGTCCTGTTGCCTAAATGGATTGGCCCTACTAAATATTTTTTGGAGATTTTGGAAGCTTGATCGAACAAAAAAGGATCACATATAGTGATCAGAAAATCTATTATCATTTGACGTAACCGAAGCTCATTCATTTTGTATAAATTGGTATAAATCGATATAAACGAATTTGACTTAAGATGTTTACGAAGTTTAATCAATTTAGGAAATATGTTTTTATGTTAAAATCTGTAACAATCAATATACTTGTTCAAGTTTTGTAGTAAAGGTTAATAATAGATAACATAATTAATGGACTTTTGCATAGAGAAACTAATATTTTGTGATTTTTATATGATTAGAGGTTGTGTATATTGAAATGCTTATTTTCATGTTATTATAATAATACAAATTAATTATAATAACCGCTTTAAAATAACTTGATAAATAAAATACATATCCCTATAACAGTATGAATATCAAACATTTGAACACGCGATGAAATCCATTCAAAAGCTGCATCTACATTTGCATTCAATTAACAGATAGTATATAATGAATATGTGTATTTACAATAAAAATGTGTAAATCTATTTCATTTATACATATATCACGACTACAGTAAAACTTTCTTATTTCTCATATAATTTGTACACAATTTTATTTTGGTTGTGTGTATTTATAAGCAATAAGCGTAATTACACTCGTATTTTTAAATGAAAGCAATTGTTGTGCATTTTAGTAGTCACAACTAAGTAAATACAAAGTTGACAAATTGTAGTTACAATCAAAATGAAACCACATTTAGTTAAATATAACACAGCTGCGTTTGACTTCTATGTCGGATCATTAATAATAAATGTGTACGATAATTATGTACACGTTGAAGCGTTCGAGCTAGACGTACATAAACTGAAAGACCTGTCTACAGCGCCAGCATTATATTTTACTGACCATTAAAAATGGCTAAAAAATTACATTAAGGAAATGTGGACAAAAAAATCTTCGAAATATATATTTTAAAAAATCAATCCAAGATTCCTAATTGCAATGGGCTACTTTAGCCAAATAATTTAATGGGTTTTACATGTGATATAGCGTGGAAAGGTATTTTGAACGATTACCAAACGTTAAAATCGATTTATACAGTAAAAATTTGTTTTTCAAGCTGATTCTGAACTTCGGATTAATTAACCAGTACATTTAAATGTCAATCGACGGTTCATATGAATTCCAAGATATATGTAATTGTTTTATCGATACCCTCGGACAATCCTGATTTCTAGTTCTAAATGTAAAGTCAGAAGACTTGTTTGGAAGACCTGCTGAATATTCAAAAACACAGCGGAGCAGTAATGTTTCTTCTCAAATGCGTGTATATTTAAGTTGAACAACTCGGTGACATAGTTCCATAGTTCCATTTCCGAAGCCAAATTGAATATTCGGTATAATATTGGGTTCATTAGGCACTAGCAACAATATTCTTAGAAGTATTTTCACAAATAAGAGGCTTTTAGGGCGATAAGAGGTGATACTGTTTTCAAGTTTATGTATTTGTTTTCGGAATTAATATGATCTCTGTAAGTGATTGAGACGTAACATTGAATTATAGTAAGAAACAACATCACAATTCAAATGGTTAAGCTCACTGGTTAAACCCATCTAATATCTCCGTATCAGGAGCGAAGCAAAATAATTGATAACTTCATTCAAAACTATTTCATTTTAAGTAGCAATAATTAGGGTTTGAAAAAATTCCGATAAGATATATAAATGTTTAATGGATGTTTATTTGTTCGCTACTTATGCATTCCTTAAGCAATTACAAGTGTATGTTCCGCCCTGTATGTAGCGCAGATTGCGATCTAGAATTTGTTTCGAATTTTTCTAACAATATAATTCTGCGAGGTGTAAAATATTTCGTATGAGTTTAATGCGACAGGTTTTGGTGTGTGCTTGTGATCTGAACCAAATGGTGGTGTAAAATATTTCGTATGAGTTTAATGCGACAGGTTTTGGTGTGTGCTTGTGATCTGAACCAAATGAATCGATAGGCCGAGCTTTTATTTTTACTAAACACCGAGATCAAATCAAAGGGTTACTTACCAAAGTAACCGAGCGAAACTAAACATTTTAGCATGTCATGATAAAAAAAATATTGTCGGCGATACCCCACATAAAGAAAAGGAAGACAAAGAGACAACATTTTGCCAATGATTCTATATTGTCCTGATTCCTGCTGTTATGTTTTATTGCGAAAGACAGTCTACAAAGTTTTTTATTGCAATATATAACTTTTAGCTGCCTATGGGTTGGACTTTGAAAAAAAAAAAAAACAAGGAACAAAGTCTAGCATACTGTTCGTTCAACACACTCTCCCAGATCATTCTCTCCATCAAAATATCACTCACAGCACCAGTGTTGCCAAAAAAAGCTAGATCAGTAAAATTTAGGAATTCGGCAGTTGGAATCTCCGTGATCAATTTTCAGTTTAATGATTTATAAAATTTTAGCACCTTATTACAATGTAAAAATAAAAATTCATTTAAAATTTAAAAGTAAGCCAGAAAGCAAAGAAATGATATGACGGAGGTGAGCACCACCCAGGTTCCAGTTTTAGAAAACTCTACTTGACAAGTTGATCTAGTTTCAGACGAGGAAGTTAATGAAACTGTTTTTGCAATAAATCTCCCGTGACATACACGTTAGAGTACCGCCAATCACATTCACCCAACAAAACCCAAGGTTTAAATATTGTTCAGGAGACTGTTATATGTAATACTTATATGAAATATATCGAAATTATTTTAGAGTTATAGTTTTGGATCGTGTTGTACTATATGTCGTTCAAAATACTACGCGTGCGGGACTGTACTCGATAGCTTCACAAAGTTTCACGGTGATCGGGTCAAATGAATCCAAAAAGGACAAACAAACATACATTAATTTTTATATATAAAATTAGATAACGACATAGGTTATTTGTTGAAGAATATATAAGAAAAAACATATACAAACAAATACCAGCAATACAAAACTTTGGTTAATTTATTTCGCTTGTGAATTTCGAAGAATTGAAATTTAGCAAATTGAGAACAAAATGTGTGCGTGTATCTTTTTTTTTTTAATTTGTTTGCTTTTTTGCTTAATTTTTTATTATTTTATTTGTTGTCGAAGGAGCTAAAAAGACGATGACGCAGCAGTGAGAGGCATTGTCTATATCACATATAGAAACCCGTTCCCGTTCGTTGAAATTCTCTATGATGATTTTCGATCAAGTTCAAATTGCTTAATATAAGTGAATTCAAGTTGCAAAATCCTTTAGAAACGGAATTTTTAAAAAACTCCACAGAAAATAAATTGAAGCATGTGTTGGAGTTATATATTTTTTCTTTTCTTTTTCAGTTTGTTGCTTCTGTTTGTACAATAAGACCCATGCTTTGTATGCTAGACCACATATTTGTACGCAAATATGAAGTATATATGTATATATACATATATCTGCATTAACATGTCGTCTGAGAAATACAAATGAATTGCGCAAACGCAACTTTTGTTTCAATGCATTTGCATATTTTAGCTGGGAATTTCAAACAAAGACAAGGGCTTAGAGACAAAGAGACAATAAAACAAAATGACTACTGCAAAAAAGACTAACAAGCGGACTAAAATCGTAAAAAATTAATCAAAGTAAGCTTTATTTGAAACTGGTTTCCAACAGCAAAAAATTAAATCATTTAATTAAAAAAGTTCAATAGCTGTACGCTTTCGTGACTGGAATAATGATGATGCTCAATGTTAGCAAATTTAGATAAATACATGTTGTAGTTATATTCATTAGGGTGGGTCGATTTGAAACCATCAAAGTCGTATAGCAAAAAATAAATCTATCTATAAGTCTAAAATCAATTCGTAGTCCTCGCAAACCGAGCTCAAAATTTGAGAGACGAACATAAACTAAAAAACAGTAAATTTTTTAATTTTAAATACTTCAGATTTCTTTTTTTCGTCTATACAAACCGACCTACCCTAATATACATATTACAGAAAAACAAAATAATAAAATTATATAATACAAAAAAAAAAAACTATATATACAAAAAAATCAATCTGTCTTTGTATTGTATTACTTAATTATTATTATTACTTAGATATTCTCGGTTTTTTTTTGTGTATGTATTTGTGTGCAAACTGCAGTTGAAGGCGGAAAGCATCCGATCAGCAATCGAAATCAATTAGCGAAACAGTGAAAACCTATACTACGAAGTTGCACAAATCCACTCTAAGCTCTAGCTATAATTATTTGTAATGAGCCAATAAAATATTTATAGAAATGCACATAATCATGCTTAAAATATTTTACAATTATTTATGGTTTATATAAAACACATCTGGAACAATTTCATACGTCGCGACATGTTCGCATTGTGTAGAAACGTGGATTTATTGCACTTAAAAGTCATGAACGAAACTTGAATATTTAGGTACGACTCGAATCAAAATGTCAGAATTCTTAAGGGCAAACTACACTATTCCCTCGTCCGAAAAGGCTTGAGTTAGAAAAATCTTTGATAATATTTTTGACGTAAAAAAAGCTCGAGGATAATTACTTCATGGTATCTGACCAAGAACGCTATATTAGGAAATCCTACTATCCGGAAGCCGACGAAGCGTGGTAAAATCACTGACAGAATGGTCAAGGAACATACTTTAAATACTTTTTGATGTTCAATTAATTCAGACCGATACAGTTTAAACATTCTTTTCAAACCGAAAAACGAAATTCGAGACATCCCTAATTAAACCTTAATATGTGCTGGATATACATTTGTATCTGAAACCGTGTGAAATACTTATTGGGATTAGTAAAGATACAAGAATTTTGTCGTTTCAAGCTAAACTAAAACACAACTAAATATGCGCGTGTCACATCCACTATAATCTGAACCCTATCAGATTTAATGAACAATTTTTTTCAAAATATACGTAAATAAATTTGCTCTAAAAAGCTGATGTTATTTGAATTTGTCGACAACTCGTCCCATTTTAAATGGTTCCTTCTTAGATTGAAAAATGACGCAACCCGATGTTTTATATGAAGTTTCATTGCTTTACTTTCAGCATTCTTATAACTTGCAATTGAATTGTGTTGTTTGAATTCAAAGCGTAATTTAAAACCTACCACATATTTATATTTTGGTTAGCTACTGTTAGCTCATACTGTAGTTGTTTATGCCAAACAACCGGCCAGTTCTCACCGGTTCGTTTCATACTACATTCATTTGTACTACGCATTACAAAATGCTACCCAGAAACGCAACGAAACAACAAGTAGTAATAGTACAAATTAAAAAAAAAACCTGTTTTGCCCCTATAGCAGACCAAATCTAACCAAATATAACATTATGTAGTATGTTAAAATGAGAAAATTGTCAGATCGTCAGCAGCGTTGTACGCTTAATAAGTTCATTCAACTTGTTGCTGCAGCCATTAAAGGGTGTGGACGCATAATTACTGCAACAAAAACAACAAAAAACAACAACAGCAGCAAGAATCATAATGACAATAATTGTTAATCTTATTTTGTGCCGCTGCTGTACCACTGTGCCACTTGTTGCGTACTGAATAAAAAGCTCTGAGCCGCTTAAAATAAGAAAAGAAAAATGCCAACCCACTAACTTCAATATTTAAATACTCGTGATATATGTGTATATATCTATGTATGTAAATTGCAAATAAGTAGTTTTCCACCGACAAAGCGACATGCAGACGACCCTGACCCGCTCCGTTTGCTGAGATTTCTGCGCAATTTGACGCAGCCAAACCAACTCGTTTGTGTCACGGTATTATAATTCTTTTTATTTTTTTTTTCAGCACTTCGTATCGCTAATTTAGTACGGTAAATTTTCTATTTAAAATTTTCCCTCTCCGTGACTACTGATTACCGCACAAAATCCACAATTTTAACAAGAAAAGATAATTTTCTTAATTAGTATATGTATGAACTTACCTTAGCTGCGCTGCTTACTGCGATGGCAGCGGCAAACGCTAAGAACAAACCGAGTACTTTATGAGTCATGTTTAATTTAACTTTATTCTGTTTGTTGACTTTTTTTCACTTGTATTGGCTTAATTACAAAAAACCGTGTACTGCACAAATCAATTCCCAACGTCTCAGTGTAGCAAGAACAACAACTAGAACCAAATAACCAAACTCTCAAGTTACTTATTCAAAAAATCAAGCGCTTATTGTTCTTCACAAGTCGACGCCTAAGTTGCTTCTGACAACTCAGAGAAAAAAGAGTCGGTTTGCGGCTTTCGGTTTCGCTTTGCTTTGAATTTCTGTTGACTGCGGCTCAGAGACGCTATGCCACACAGTGGTCCGAGTCGCTGTGCTGTGCGCCAAAATTGGGTCATATATGTATTCAACTTTATGCTTTGATGGACAAATACAAAGCCTCAGAAAGGAAGAAGGTGTATATGAGGCCTCCCCTAGCAGTGTTGGCAAGATTGTTTAATTTTGTTTTGGCAAAAAATTAGTGCACAGTGATATCCGGCAGACCGGATTTATGACGATTTAGTCGCTGAATCAACATAAACAAGTAAGAAAATACAGTCAGGCGTAACCGACTGTAAGAGGCCCTGTACCAGTTCAGGTCTCCTAACAAACACATTAAACGTTTCCCGAGCATATGACCAAACACATGACCACTTCTCACTGCTCGAATATGAATGAAGAGGAAAGGGGGGTCATTCAACTTCAATTGGTTATAAAATCGTTATTTATTATCCGATTTTGATGAACTTTTTGGATTTTGACTAAGAGGGACGTTAACTTTATACTGGCATACTCAATTTTTCTTGTGCCGAAGAAATATTTCTCCTTGGGGGTGATTTTATGGGGAAGGGGGGGGGGGGGGGGCAAAATTTCAAAATAAACTTGTGAAATTCCGGAGCAGTCCTAGACGAATGCAAAAAACACGAAGTCTCTATCTATTACCGTTTCCGAGATCCTTTCGTTCATACGGACGGACGGACGGACAGACGGACAGACGGACATGGCTATATCGACTCCTCTATCACTCCTGACCATAATGGGGGTAACTTTGGGGGGTCTCCGACCATTATTTCTACCTGTTACATACATTTGCACAAACCCAATAGGCTCTTGTACCTTCGGTACAGGGCCTAAAAAGTGTCGGGGTTGGGGATCAGTCTACCCTTTCCTTAAGGATGTTGATGCGCTGAACATGAATCTAAAGTCCACTTTGTGCCAGCATTCAGGATTTTTTCCAAAACTCAAAATACGTTGCGGAAATTATTTGACAGGCAAACTTTTTAAAATAAGTACGGATTTGCTTGAATCTTGTTACTCAGTGGTTTTTAGGGTCGTTTTAAGTAAAATTTAGGTTTTTCAAAAATTATTATTCGTTATCTTAGATGCTTTCATGCTGCTATAATGTATTCTCTTTTCTTTAAATGATCTGTGTAAAAGAGTACTTTTACATTTCTTATTTTTCCTTTGTGTGTCTCTCTTAAACATCCAACAAAAATCTGGCATCATATTGCGTCCCAGTTTCCTTGATAGCAAGTTTTCATCACTTTAAAATCTTGATGAAAACGTTCACCCTTTATAATTTCGGAGTTATCTATTTCCCAAAAAGTTTTCTGTGACTACCTGGAAACTGAGCCAAGCTGCTTTTTCTACAATAATTCATTCATTTTTTAAAGAAACATCTTATCGGTAAATAGTGCTCGAATTTGAGGACCACCAAACACTCCTTCTTTTATTAGGCAAAGTTCGGGAATTACATCTAAAAGTACTGGAAACACTTTACTGTCTTATACAGGGCTTTCACGTATTGCTTCATAAAGCCAAGCTTTAAGTAGAGAGGGAAAATCAGGATTTTAGATGAATCCACTAAGTATTTTTGGATGACGTTTTGTGCAACAGGAACTTTTCGGCCAATATTAATTTTATTTTTCTTATAATTATTCTGGACTGTTAAATTTTTTTAAGCAATTCTATATTTTCATCCTTTTTCTGCATGAAAGTTGACCTATTGGTCCTGGGGCCTATACCTTCGTATTATGGAGTAAAACTGCTTTAATACTTTGTTAAGAATAATCTATAAACAGTCGCTAACCTTCAAGGCTTATAGCAATTTGGTTTAAATTCATTCATGAGTTCTCTGACAACAGCGCAAAATACCAGTGATGAATTCTTATCTTTATTGAATTCATGTCCCGTTCTCTTAGTGCCTCGGCTTAGTACTCTCCACCTTCTTCAGGTAAACCTTAATCTCGTACAAGATCATTTAATTCCGATTGGGAAGTTAGTTTTGTAGTGTATGGACCATAGTCTGTCACTGTCGTTGTTATTTTGATTTCCGTGGATTTCAGTGGATGTTCCAAAAGTCTAAGTATAAATTTTATATGGATTTTAGTACACCAAATTCAATTTACCCATTATATACACGTGCATTTCTAATCGTCAGTCGTAGTATTCCTATCAGTAATGTAAATTGTTTTCAACATATTTGCCTGATTATAAGACTTGTTTGGATCGTATCGCTCTAGAAATATATTTATTTTAGTGCTTAGCTAATTACCCATTAAGATTCTTTGCTCGATTTGCGATTATTTCCGATGTAATGTGTATCGGAATATTATCCGAGACTGACAAGAAAACAAAGCTTTTTCACAGCTGAAACATTATTCCCTAAACTGAATGATGCCAAAATTAAAGAAGTTTTCAGAAATAATATATTGTCTATAACGACATATTATTAAAACTAATTTTAAACATTCCATTTTACACAGAGCAGTAATTTTTGTTTAACCACCAAACGGCGTAAGCTGACCCACTGTGCGCTACGCAACGCGTTACGAAAAGCTTAGACTCATTTCCAGTTTCTCTGATCATTTAGACAAGCCGCAACAACAGCCACGCACAGTTCCAGTAAAAACTACTGAGACTCAAACATGATACTGGTAAGAGTGGAAGAGACAGAAGAAGAAATACAAGCTTAATATATTTATGTATTTGAGATAAAAAGAGCGACAGAGAGAACTAATTGACATTCCAACGATCCATGTATCCAATATGCAAGATCGATTTGATAGATATAAAATGCATATGAAAAAAATATATTGATTCGACTAAAAATATATACATATACATATGTATATTGTATGTAATATGAAATGAAAATTCCATTAAGTGGGAGTAATATGAAAATCATTTACATATATCGACACATACGAAACTCAATCGAAATGTAAGATGGTTGAGTTTGGCAGCAAGTTTGAATAGTTGGTAGTATATTAGATTCGGTGAAGAATACTTTGTGTTTTCGTAAACAATCAGTGTCGCAGTTAGCTTTTTCTGAAAGGGGATATGATTTTGTTCTTTGATATTAACAGAGAATTATATATATTTATTGATAAAAACGAATTGCCGAAAGTTTGACTGTGATTCACAAAACTTTTATTATTAATGATGAAAGGCTGGTACATATTTTACTTGTGAATTGTTGGAATTTGACACACAAAGAGGTAGGTGTTCACGAGACCCAGTGGCTATTGAGATTCATAATATGTTTTCTGAATGTGTCAATAAATTTTTAATGGTATATAACTCGTTTCAATTGGAGTTATCAACAAAAAGTTTGTTGAGCGCATGCTGTAACCACACCGAGTTGGACTCTCGTCACTAGCGTGAGCTACCATCCATACTGATACATATGTATTAGCGTTTTTTAAAAAATAAATAAAATTAAGTTTTTTTTTTTTTTTTTTGTTTCTGAAATCCATCCCTTTGATCCCACCTACAGATGTACACCACTGATAACAATATGTACTATAGAAAATATTGAGAATTTCAACGAAATGAATCTGTGTTGTGGCGCAATTTATTCTCTCACTGAAACTCGGTAGAAAATTATCTATTTTCACCCTGATTAGACTAGATTGAAGCTAGCCGCGTTCATTTGTTAATGCCTCTAATTACTATGGCTTACACAGTATTGATTATTTAACTTAATATAAACGGGAGGCATGAATAATGTTCTTAAAACAAAAACAATAAACAAAAAAGTAATCGTTAGCTTAGTCAAACCAAATTTTTAATATACTTAATGCGAAAATTAATTTTATGTAGTTTACAAAACTGTTTCGCTATAAACTTTAAAGTAGGTTGAAGTTTTGCATGGGTGCTTTCAAAAATAGTATGCTGGTCCCATTAATTAAAACATACAATTGTGAAATATATGAGCTAAAATCAAAGTACTAAGTTAAAATCAATCATAAATAAATTGGTTTCCCTTTATGGTTTATTGCTCCCGAGGGAATTTCTTTATTATAAAGATTTATAATTCATTTCGGCTCGACGCTATTTCATTTTGGACTACCGATTGTCCAACAGCTTAAAGTAAACCTATTTTATCTATAATTTTCACGGAACATGTTAGCATTAAATTATGCAAAAGATCATCACTTATTGTAGTTCGCAAGTAAGTTAAAAGTATTTTTAATTTGCTGCATGATTATTCACTGATGTCACTCGAGAAGTCTAGATGAGCTGGATTATCTTTTAAGCTTTCGGTTTAAAAGTATATATGTATTGCAAATTGATATAATCTGAACAGCTACAAAAATGGTCTGCACTTCAACATAAAGCCATTCTGTGCATTCGTTGAGCAAATTTTCCTGACAGCGGTATTTAGAAAACTATATTAAATGGTTGAACCGTTTTTCCCCTCTCATTATTCTGATGACTTTAAGTTTAAGACACCAATAATAAAAAACGTACAAAGTTTCCAAGTTACCGAAGAAATCTCTTTTCAGTGTGATTAATTTACGTGCTGCTGAAAAGCGTAATAAACTAAAGATCAAATTCTTTTTCTTATTTTTGGCGAAATCATAGAATTTAAAATGAAAGTTGCTAGCTGCTAATCTTGTATGATTAACATTTTGTATGCAAGTTCAACGGAAACTACGTCCATTTTCAATAAACATTTTATGGCAATAAATCAATTTGGTGCATGACTAATAAAGTGTACGTTGACTGCTAAGCGATCCGATTGCAACAAATCGTGCGCCGTATCAATAAAAACGCATTGGAGTCCCGATTATCGAATTCCATCCATATTATTTTGAACTTCACTTATCATTAGGTCAATGGATTCGATGCTGCTCTATTAACTAAAATGACGTGTTGATTTTTTCTATCCACAAACCTGCCCTTTTCTGGTTTTTCTCGACAGCTAAAAGAAAGGGTCTGTTAAATTCGTTTTCATAGCGTATGAGACATTATATATAGTGTTTGCAAGTTTTAAAATAATGAAAATAGTTTTCCACTTTTTTTTTTAGCATTATGTATCGGCTTTATGGATTTAGATATACATATTAGGTGTCGTTAATTCCGTATTCATAAAGAGAGTGGCTTAGGGTGAAATATTAATATATAGAGTCCGCCAATAATAGTGAATCTTAAGTCAATCCTAGTAATAAATTTAAGAAACAATAAATTTGTTTTGTTAAGAAAAAAGACCATTCATTTATGTGGGTCTCGTTATTTTTATGAAATTGCTGAAATGAAATAAAGTGAAGTGTTTGTGCTTGGGAACTGTGCCTTCAACTGGTTATACTACGACGATTTTCAAAGGATGTTGCTCATGATTATTAAGCCGATATTTCAAAGATTCAGGGAATAAAGCGCATACCTAATATACACACTTTAAGGGCTCTTTGATGCTTTGATTCATGGTTTCTTTCATAAAGGTGCACAATGTGTGGAATGTTTCTGAAATAATATGATCGGACGCATTAAAACCAGGTTACCTGCTGAAAGAGAAAGCTATATACGAAATCTATCTACTAATAGACCTTATTCGCATCTCAAAACAATAGATGTATTTCCATTTTTAGCTAATATGCTGTCTACCAGCAATTCACTAAGAAAAAGTTTGACGCCCAACGCCACCATTAGGAAATAAAGTAAATTACATGTTTATACACATATTGACACTATTGTGAAGAATATAAATCGGCCATTGCTTGTGCGAATGAAGTTCTAATACTCATCGCTTACAATTTTGTGTGTCTTTTCCGAGTTCAGCGCGGCATTAGTATTGAACAGATATAAATATTATTGGCGAATAAGCTTGAATGTGCACAGTCGTGTTTCTTTTATACAATATTATATTAGTTATGGAATCAATATTCACAGCATATAAAAAATATACCAACACACAAAACTATTCATGAAATTTGAATCCTTTAGCAGTCAAATCTTTGCGTGCCTCTAATATTTGCGCCTGCAGCTCCTTCGCCGCCTCGGGACAGTCATTAAACGTAAAAGTGCGGTATAGAACAGTAAATACAGAGTAGATCTAAGCAAAAGCAATATTGATTAAAGAAACCATTCAATAAGATAGGAAAGCGAGCCGGTTTACTTACACCAAAGAGCACTAAAAGCAACAAAGGCAGTAGCTGCACATGAAGCATGTATTTATCCAAAACTGCATGGCGTACAGATCCCAATACAATAGCACAGTAGGGAATGGCAAAAAGACCCGCGTAAAAAAGCCAACGCTGTAGATTCGTCATTGTATCAAAAATTTTATTAAATTAAGAACCAAAACAAAAGAGATGTGTTGTCCAATGCAGTGCTACCAAATTTCATAGCGGTGTAGATAAGCATGACCACTTAAATTGTGCTGCCCACTTGTTAAAATTAATAACATGTAGGCAACTCTATCTAAACTTGAACAATAGGTGGCGCTAATGTGGAATGGCACCGTTTTTATTTGAATTGAAATGCAATTTGCTGAAATATTATTTTTCTTTATTGAACTATTGCTCTGAATACATTGCACTAAACTGTTTAACACCTACTGTGCAGCGTTCATTATTCTGCAGACTTTTGACCCGACAGCCGATTATTTGAAATTTCACTGTGCCTGCTGCATTGGCAATGGCTGCACTTGTGCCCACAAAAAGCTGTAAAAGATTGTGTACAAATTATTTATATTCTTAAGCATTAAATTTCATAACAAATATCACTACTATACCTCAGGTTCACTGCTCAGTGCCCAGAGTTCATCTTCGTCAGCCGAGTTGCGATTTACTTTAAGTCCAGTAATAAATTTAAACTGCGCTGGATTATACGCAACCACAATTAAATCGTCCGCTGTATAATTTCTGCCTTCGCGCCAACTAACCAAGGCAGTCAGTCCAATGATACTGCAATAAAGATTGCCTAAGCTGTCCATCACCTCCGATTCACATTGTGTATCGCGTGTGCCAAGTATGCGAAAATATTCATTTACTGCAGTTTCAGGATTATGCTGGTTTGATGTCCATAGACTTACATTAGCTATAATCGCCAGTGGCACAGCGATCTCATAATGACTATTTAATGTGTGAAAGTACATTTGGCGAGCTGTAAGTCAAATTTTTTTACTAACTAATGTATAAGCCATAAAACTGCACAAGCTTACCTTCCGATTTCCTTGGACTAATGCTGACCGTAAATATGCCCGCATGTGGCGTAGTAAATTTTTTCACACTTCCTATTTCAGGTCGCATTAGATCATGTTCCACACGCCAAGCAAGTCCACTCATAGCGTCGTATACAATTAGACCATAGCCCCATGCATCTGCAATATATATCATGCCACCGTTGCATTTTTCAGCATCATTTTGCGGCAGATCAACTGTTAGAGCTGTAAATATGGATACACCCGGTATATAGACCTCCATGGGTAGTGCAAATCGATGCACAAGCACATCGTTTATAAGATCAAATGCCAAAATTTGTGGTGCACACAATTGCAGTGAGTTCACTTGCCCTGAATCGACTACCCACAGTCGCCAGCACTCATCGATCTAGAGTTTAGAGTTTTGCATTAAATACTTTTATTTTTTCACTGCATGGTTAGAGCTCTACTCACATAGGTTCGTATGGCTGAGGTGATGCCAGTGCAATTATTACCCTCAATCAAATGCCACTCGAAGCTAGGATAGGGTATCAGTTTAGGATTCAATTTTACATCATTTTCCGCAATCACGGCTAACGTATACGGTATGCCCAGTCCCAGTCGTGGTATACTCAGAAATGTACGATGATGTCCGTTATCTTTGAAATATAAACAGAAAATTTCGTTATTAAATTATATTTTTAATCATTCATTAATAAATCTGCGTCAAATAGTTGGCGTGGCATACTGACAGAGAATATTTATATCGGGTTTTAGAATGATTCGATGAAAACCGAACAGGAACTAGTCCCTGTTTATAAACACGCAGCATGATGTACAGACGGAAATGGCTGCTTCCACTTGTTTTGTCGAGGTGAGCAACAATATAAAAATTGTTAAGAGTCCTGCTACGCTCCTGGTATTTGATTAACTCAGTATTAGAATCTAAACTTGAAAGCTATATTTCTCATAGTCTCCAAGATCTCTTTGTTCATATCGACACAACTTTTGATGGCAATCTTTTGCCTGATACATACATTAATATACCCTTTCATTCTATGGGTACAAGAAATAGAAGGAATATAAAGGCATATTTTTGACAAAAAATCCGGGAACTTGTAACTAACTAAATATGTATTAAAGTCAAAGGACTAAAAATTGGCAGACAGACAGACGGACGAATGTGGTTCATCATAAATATATGTAGAGCGATTACCAACGTTTTTCACGGTTGTTGATACTTTGAAATGGATTGTAGTTCTGTCTATTCAAATGGTATTTCATAATTTGATTAATTAAAGTTTGCATTATCCTTTAATGCGCCTCAAACGTTTTGCCAAACAGATAACACCAGATGACCACATAGTTTTTATAGTCTTGTTCAGCTTGACGATATAAGCCGATCTAAGCCAATATCAATTTAAAACATTTCCATATCCTTTAAGCGTTTGATTCAAAGGAGTATTACTAAGCTGTTTTTATTAATTTCGAGCAGGCTTTCGAACGTATAGAACCTAGGATAGTGTTTGTACTTCCTTCTTCTTCAATCGGTCTCATTCAATAATACTTGGAGGGCGCCTTTTTAGTGTCAAATCGCGGATGGTACTGTCACCCCGTCCTGAGATTCCTTAAGACAGCATTCTGAGTTCAATTCTATTCTCTCCCTTTCGCTGATGCAACAACCCAAACAAAAAATGATGTTCGCTACATACGCCGATGACGTTGGTATTTCCAACAGCTTTGTGAGTCCATCTTTTTAGACAGGGACGAAGCGGTGGAATGTAAAAAGGAACTGCATCAAATGCATGAAATGAGGAGGAATGTTCAACTTTATATTTCTGCTTTATATCTCACATATGTTTTTCTATGCTGCAGAAGCAAAATAATCAGGTTTTATTGGCGGCTCAGTGGAATAAGCTTACCCTCTACCGGGACTAATTGTTAGCACACAGTGTAAGCCCCTATGTGGAGATACGGCATCCATATATTTGGAATCACTACAAAATGCTAACTGAAGAGAGTGCAGGTCCTGCAGAACAAAACGCACTTCAGTATCACTGATTATCTTTTTGTGAGAAAGTTTGACCCGCATAAAAGGAGACATATAAATCCCAGAGTACTCTTGATCAGTTCGAAGAGGCGAATCTATTAGTCAAGTCCGTCTTTCTATGTCTCGTGCATTTTTTGAAAACTAAGTTTTTAGATATCTAGTTGACTATTGCATTCAAATTTACCCCATTATTGATATGCCACGCCCAAACATATCGATCACTTTTGTGTTTTTTAAGAAGAAATTTTTGAATTGAACTTTCTTTACTGAGGCTACGTTTTGAATACAACAAATGGTGTATCGCGCGAGAGAAGAAACTTTGAATGAAATGGAAGAGAATGGGAAATTATCGTGTAGCAAGCCGTGTGTGTGTATAGCACATTTTCAACTTCAATGTATGCAATGTGAAACGGAATTCAAGAGGGGATGGCAATGGCTTGTGAGTCTGAAGCATAAAGAATGAATGCTTATGCATGAATAAAAGAGCGAGATGATATTGTTGTTGTTGCTGCTGTTTGGTTTTGTACATGGTGAAATGGCAATGGCGAAACGGAATTCAAGAGGCGAAAAGCATTAGATTGAAAGCCTGAAGCATAGACAACGAGTGCTTGAGAGAGTTGCGAGAGAAAGGTATATAGTAAATAGATAATTTTCTGTACCGTTTTTTGTTTGTTTATTTTGTGCTATTGAAAAATATTCTGTAATAATTTAAATTAAATGTATGTAGATCAAGAAGAAAATTCTACACTCTTTTATTATCATTTGAAATAGCCAAAATTCTTAAAATTGTCTTAGAAAAATCGCCATTTGTATCACAAAATAATGAAATAAATGAATAATAACATTGAACACAGTTCTGGTGACTATTTTAAACTTGATTCCATTTTTTTCAGAAGTTTCAATTCAATAGTTTGCTTATATAGGTGTTGCACATTACTTTATTATTTGAGGCCATATCTGATTTTTTTTGGAAGTTTCCTTCATATGCAAATGCCGATAGACTTGTATAGTTTCGATTTTATATGTCATGCGAATGGTATAGCTTAAAATCAGCCGAAACTAACGTTTTTTAAGTCATCAATGCACTATAGGCTTCCATTGAGTTTTTCAGATATTTTATGGAACTGCTTTGGAACACCATACGGAAAAATATCGAATCGCAACACCACATAGTGGACCAAACGACCTAGCAGCAGCATTAAATTAATAAATTTGTGAAAATTAAGATCTCATACAATGAAATTCCAAAAGATCCATGAACTATTTTGTATAGAATCAATACAAGAGATAAGTCACGCAGCCAGAATTAATTATTAAAGAATTTTAACGCACATAATTATTTGGTTTCTTCATAAACTACCTGATTGAGGCTTTAGAATGATTCCGCAAGATGATGTTTTTTTAAACATCATGATTGTTGAATTATTTTCGTTATGTTTTCTACGAGGATGATCCAAAACGATTAAAAAAGAACATTCATTGATGGTTCGCGTTATTCCGGTCGCAATTGTTGTAAATCTCATCCGGGAAATAATTTTTTTTAAGAAATCAAATTGCGTAGGATTTCTAACATAATAAAATGTTTCGAGAAGCTCACTGTTTTTATCCGTTTTAATGTTATTTAAACACAAGGTACCACAAGTCGAAATAGCACATTCAAATATATAGCAAACACTTTGAGCCACAACTTACCGCCATATTCTATATCCACATCCACAGGTAGCGGGTGGCTGCGATTATGCACTGCTTTAGCATTATCTCCCGGTAGTCGAAAGATCAATTCGGTCCATTGATGCAGCGTATAGAGTTGTTTACGATATAGCCGCTCCGGGCCAGTCTCAAGTCCGGTAACGTGCGAAACAATAAAAAACAGCGCTAAATACTTGTGCACTTCAAACATGATGCTGCACGGCGTTACTGTTTGTTCTACACTCTAACGTCCACTCACTTGACACTACGCAACGCGACTGATGCGCATACCTGCAACGAATTCATTGAAAATGTGTGCGGTCAGGCGTCAGCAGGATTAGAACAGAGCGCGCGGCAAGTGCTAACCAAACCTAATTGACCAGATTTATGCTTTGAACTTTACACATAAAAGGTTGGCCTACGCACTCAAATTTAAAAATATTGGAATCAAATCTCAGTGTCTATCCGCTCGTCCGTCCGTCCTTGCGTTCCTCGACTGTGCGTTCTTGTGTTAGTTGTCGTAAAGACAAATAGGCGGCGGCAATGCTCGTTGACAGGTATGTGGAATTGCCTAGAACAAATAAGCCATATAACAATACAAAGACACGACAGGCTTTCCATTCGGGGTATTTATAATCGTTTTTACTGCCTTCTTTAACGAGTTTACATGGAATCTCTATGCATAAACCAAAAAAAAAAAATAAAATAGTAAGAAAATAAAAGTGACGACGATCCCGCTGCGAACGTCTTTTACTTATGGTTTACATGGGCGACCTAATATAATATCATCGACGGGACATCTCTGTATGCGGTAATTGATTTCATCATAGTTCAGTACACCGGAGAATGCTTTCTGCAGTCGATTCGACAACAGCCAGAGATCTTCACGACCACTCGGATGCTTGATTACCTTTAGACCGCTAATAAACTGAAGTGTCTTTGGATTCTGTACCAGCAGCTGCACATTTTCAGCCGTGTACGGTGTGCGTATGTTCCAGCCAAAGAGGCCGATTGGCTCGAGAAAGCCACAAAGCCAAAAACCGCTGGGAGTTATCACAGAAGCAGCACACTGTACGCCTCTTCTACCCAGTGGTATAAAATCTTCCAGCGATGAACTAATACCGTGGCCCCAATTAGTGGCATTGTTAATGATGTCAAGTGGTATGGCGATCTCAAGTTCATTTGATAACGAGTGAAAGTACAGCATGCGACGCAGTCCAATGCCCGGTGGTGTAATGGACAAACCCAGTGTACCATCCAAGAGCTCAAAACTTTCACCGGCAATAGTGTGTGTACCGAAATTTGGATCGGGATATGTGAATTTGTTTTCAATGCGCCACGAACGACTATTGGCGGTGTCATAGACTACAATGCCCATGCCAGTGGGATCTGCCATATAGACGAACGCCTGCTTACAGCTCTCGTCAAGGATGTCGACATATGGTGTAACGAAGCGACTGATTTTCTGCTTAAAGGCGTGATCTGGCAAACGATAGCGATGCACCACCTGACTGGTATTAATATTAATGACCACAATCTGTGGTGCACAGTGTTGCACAAATTCGATTTCACCGCTATCCAGTATCCACATTTGACCGCAGGGATCAATCTGCATTAAAATATAGAATATTTTGTTAAGTAAACTTTTAAAGAGATAAATTATGGAATACCTACATGTATACGATAAACCGATGTGAGTCCATCACAATCACTGCCATGTGAACTATGCCACTCATAATTGGGATATGGTTGCAGTTCGGTGCCATTTGGACGTTTTACATCGGTTAGATAGGCCAACGAATAAGGTACTCCCTGACCAAAGCGTGGTACGGTAATAAAAATGCATGGTTCGCGTGTGTTTGCTGTAAGTTCATATAAAATGGTTAGCAATAATATACAAGAACAGTAAATAATTTTTACTGAAACTGGTGTGATTTGTTTGGGATTATACCTCTCCCCACTGTAGCGTTGGTTCATTCTATTTATTTAAATTTGAATGCGCTATTCCAAACTCTCCAAAATCTGGTTGTTCAAACGGACAAACAGACAGACGGACATATTTATATTTACTGAGACGACTTTTGATAATGCCTCTTATTGGCTTTTATATATACTCACACACCCTTTTATACTTCACACTTACGTCGATAGTAAACATCTACATCTATTGGTATCGGACTATCCGGGTTGTAGTGTCCGTTCTTCAGAGATTTGCTGCGTTCAGCTTCATTGGGAAAACCAAATTCAAGATTTTTGCACTCAAAAATCTTATTCAACTCTTTGTATTGTTTATCGCCACTAGGATATGTAGCGGATCGTAAGCTATATTGTTGATTGTGATTGTGATGATGGTGATGATGCTGGTTTTGTTGTTGTTTTGACTGTTGTGTATAAGCTGGACAAGCCAAAATATTCACAAAGATGGTTATCGATAAAAGTACAAGCTTCGCATACCTGTGATATAAATAAAAGTATTATATGAAACAAAAATATTTAAAACAATAGCATCTTAAAACTTGTTTAAGGCTAAAATGCTAATTGCATAACGTGTAGCGTGTATTTTAATATGCTTAAATTAATTTTTTTAAATTCATGTTTTTAACAAAAAATGAACTTTATTTATTGCGCTAAATTGTTTTGAATGCAAACTGTGTACTTACATTTTTTTAGCGTTTGCTACTGTAGGTTCCTTACTTCACACTGTCCAGATGTGTACTGATTTGGCAAAAATTCTATAAACTTCATCAGACAACGACTTGAAATCCCGAAATTTCATATATCATCTATTAACAGGTTTAGTTTTTTTTTGTATGACATTATTGCAAATTATATACCTTTTAAATACATTATTAAAAGGTGTACTATAAGTTTTTCGTTAACTTTGTAACGCTCTTATATAGACTTTGAAGTCTCCTGAAACTAATTTCATATAATCTGTCTGTGTGTAAGTCGGCACCCTATCCACTTCAAGCTTTAATATGGTGGTTACGAAGGTAGTATTGAGACTGATTGACTTGATATGGCTAGGAACCATCTTTAAATCTTGTGACTTTCCATGGGGACGTGCCGGGACAGTCAGGGTGTTTATAAAGTGTCAAAGGGTGCCATGTGACAGCAATTGGGCGATTCAAACAAATTGATCTCTTCGTAGAATAAAATTTCCACAAGAAAGATATGGTCGGCGATTCTGAATATAATTTCAGGAAGTGGGGAAAACTATACGTACGAGCATCTTGCAAATAATAACAAACGCAAGGCTCTGCGGAGTTTGAATTTTAAAGTTTTACCTAATGGTTCCCAAATCCAAATATTTGAAGTTTCGGAAGTTAGAATAAAAAAGATGAGTTGTATTGGGACACTGGGAAATTGCGTAGTTTTTAGGCACTTCATTTAATTTTTTTGTCCCTCCCTATGTTTGTTAGAGACTTATAGAATATAATTCGAGACTAGAATTTAATTTATGTGAAAAGTGTGAAGAGTATTTAAGTCTAGGTCTGAAAGAAGTTTTATGATGCCCCAATTTGTTTATTGTTGTTCTGGAGCGCTCCAATATTTGTCCAAATAGTAAAGAGAAGAAAATAGTTTAGGCAAGGACTTTGAGTGGGACTTCATCCAGTAACATATAAGCCCTAACACCTTTATAAGTATTTTTAAATCAGGTTGACTCTAGAAAGGTTTAGAAATAATGCTATGCTTGAAGTAATAATAGCGTGTGGAATGTTTTACTCCTTCGGTTTCATTGAATTTACTCAATAAGTCTCGTAGCTTTGTACTTAGTGAAGGAATGAACACTAAACAAAAAGTTGGTTAGAATGGCTCTATTGTATGTGTTCTTCAGCTTTACTCTGTTTCGAAAGATGATGAGAGAGATGAAGAAAACATCCCATTTATATCTTTGTATAAATTAAGATTGCTAAAGCGTTTTACGGCCGAAATAAGAAACCGATTTTGAAAAAAAAAAACTTGTGCCACTCTTTATTATATCCTATAAAACAAAAATAAAAGTAAATATATTGATTTCGGGGAACGTAAATTAATTATTTTGCCTTCGATTATTCTAGGTTCTATCAAAATATCCTATCCTACTAATATTATAAATGCGAAAGTTTGTATGGATGTATGGATGTTCCTCTCTTACGGCTAAACCGCTTAACCAATTCGTCTGAATTTTGGTATAGAGATAGATGGGATGATGGAAAAGAATATAGGCTACGTTTTGACAAAATCGGAGGGGGCATTGTCCCACCCCTCATATAAGCGATATTTAAAATTTGTCATATCTTTGCATCCATTTAAGGTACAGAGATGAGATTTGGTATACATGTTAAGAGAATCATGAGAAGTAAATGGGTTAAGTTTGGTCAAAATTAGAAGGGCGGTACACCACCCCTTTATAGTTATACAAATGAGGCAAAATAAGAAAAGTTATTAGATATGCTACGGACGAAGTCGCGGGTAAAAGCATATTTAGGTATATTAAAAATTTTTTTAATGATCTTGTAAGGAAAACTCTTCATATAATGTTTGCTATCGTGGCCTCAAATCTTTTATAATAATCCATTACCCGGTTACGATTTATATATATAATTTTTTCCAAACACTGCAAAACAACTATTTGTGGAAGGAAACATAGAATATCCCATTAAAATATTTAAATATTAAAGTATTCGAATTGATATGGAACTCAGTTTTTGAGATGAGCCCTATACAAATTCATCGACCAGCTATGTGGTTTTCTAAGAACAATTTGAGTGTTTGAGTCAATATGACCTTAAAAGTCGATATATTGTTTTTTTTAGATGATTGCTTCGCATACTTATCAAACTTTTTTGGTTAGCACCCAGACAAATCCACATTCCACATGGTATAACATAGTGAAAGAGCATCGATTCAATCGAAGTCAAAGATTTTTATTATTACACTTAATGGTAACTTCCACTTCAGTTCACCAAAGCCTTCATAAGGATCCTATAGGAAAGGAGGCGAGGCAGACCCCTTAAACTATATATAGTCGAGGCGATATAGACCTGTGACTCTGTGTGGCTTTCCGTATGAACATCGAGAACATCGGAGACTCTAAAAGTTTGAGTCTTCAAGTTTGGATGTTAAGTATCTCGTATCTCCTCTGCAGAAAAATCATATTTTTGAGTTGCCTCATCCGATCCCGACCAAAATTAATAGGGTTACTCTCCCGATCCCATAAACATGTATAGTAAAATTCATCTCTGCACCTCATATGGATGTATAGATATGAAAAATTTGGTTTATCACTTATATGGGCGGTGAAGCGTGCTCCCCACCGATTTTAACAAAAAGTAGCACATGTTTTTTTCCAACGTCCCATTCATTTATATATCGAAATTCATACAAATTGGTTTAGCGGCTTAGTCTTGATGCGCGTTCAAACAAACAAAAATTGGTCTACAATTTACGATTTTAACTTCATCAGCATACATTAATATTTAATTAACGTGCTAACCATTCTATTAGTTGTACTCATAAAAACGTACCACTTTTTTGAGTTTCATACAATAAATAGAATAAAAATGTTTGGAGGTTTCGAAAACATAAGAGTTCTATTTTTCCGGGATCGGCTGCTAACCTAAGAAATCAAAACTTTTGTAATTGATTTTCGTGTTATAAAATATTGTATTATAATGTTGTTGTGTTTGAGACACAGTAGAGTCTCCGTAGAGTAGCCCTTCACCCAAAAATATTTTGTTTCAACGATTAATGATAATCCCCTATCAGAATTGCCACATAAGGTTGTACTGTCCAATAACAGTTTTTAAATCGTGAAAATTCAATTACAAATGTTGTGTTTTTTGAGGTTAGGAGAAAAACAAAAGTGAATTAGAAAATTTCGATCCCAGAATTAACGACAAAAAATTCATACAAATTGATTAGTCTGGTTTTCAGAGCAAAAACTTCGGCATAATTTTATGGTGTTGCATTATATACACAAAGAGAGCCGACATTTATATTTAGGCCCTGTACCGAAGGTACAAGAGCCTATTGGGTTTGTGCAAATGTATGTAACAGGTAGAAATAATGGTCGGAGACCCCCCAAAGTTACCACCATTATGGTCAGGAATGAAAGAGGAGTCGATATAGCCATGTCCGTCTGTCCGTCTGTCCGTCTGTATGAACGAAAGGATCTCGGACTAGGATTGCTCCGGAATTTCACAAGTTTATTTTGAAATTTTGCCCCTCCCCCCCTTCCCTATAAAATCACCCCTTAGGGTGAAAATTTCTTCGGCACAAAAAAAATTGAGTGTACTAATATAGAGATAACGTCTCTCTAAGCAAAAATCCAAAAAGTTCATCAAAATCGGATAATAAATGGCGATTTTATAAGCAATTGAATTTGAACAACCCCCCTTTTCTTTTCATTCATATTCGCGCAGTGAGAAGTGGTCATGTGTTTGGTCATAAGCTCGGGAAACATTTAATGTGTTTGTTAGGCGAACTGAACTGGTACAGGGCCTCTTACAGTCGGTTACGCCCGACTGAAATTTCCTTACTTGTTTTTATGTGCGACAGTCCTTATTTCGCTTAGCAACAATAAAAACATTTTAAGTAAAGCACTCTTAAATGAGTACTTTCTCTTCAAAAAACTACATCATAAACCTGTGCAGCGTATTACAAATTCGACTTTAGCTTCATTTTTTTATAAATCCATTTTTTGCATATTAAAATTAAGATTAACTAATTTCAGTGAATGCGACGACTGTCCCCAGCTTAGTTATTATTTGACAAGCAACGAAGCTACGACACGAGTTCTTGTGAAGCAGATACAAAATATTTTTTCATCTACATTTAAAAATTTATTTGATTTTAAAATGAAAGCAGAAAAGTGAGTTTTATTGCGTTTTTATAGTTCAAATTAAAATGACACTAAAATGCAGTCTTCTTGTGGTTTCCAGTTTAATTAAAAATCAGACCATTATGTAGATCCTGTCTGGGATAACCGCAGGCGCTCTGCATATCTGATATTTTTCCTTTTAGTATACGAAAATTAATTTCACTGGGATTTTGTGTACCAGCAGCGATTTTCTTAAACAAAAAGAAAATAAATTAATTAATACAGAAGTCTATAATTAATACTTTCTACAAGCATACCTGAAAACGATTGGAAAGCAGCCACAACTCCTCCTCTCCAAAGAAATTTCGTACCACTTTCATGCCGCTGACAAACTCTAAATAGCGTTTATTAGCAGGCAGCTCACAGAAATAATGTGCCGCATATGGTTTACGCGAATTCCAGCTGAACAGTTTTATCGGATTGAAAGTGACGCAGTACAGATTCCGCGCTGCATCAAAAGCCTGTGCAGCACATTCACTGTTGCGCATGCCAAGCGGTCGGAATGTAGCTTGAAATGCAGCGCCACCGCCGCCGCCATTGACCCAATTCGCACGATTGTTGAGCACACTCAAGGGTACTGCATACTCGCTGATGCTGGCCAGTGGATGAAAGTATAGGTTGCGATCGTCAATGGCAACACCGAATATGCCATCCATTAGTGTAAAGGATTCACCTGCAATGGTGTGTGTACCATAATCCGGATCGGGATACATATATTTATTCTCTATACGCCAAGCGTTGTTTTGCTTATAGTCATAGACGACAAGCCCATGGTAGTTAGTATCAGCAACATAGATCATTGTGTCGCGACAGAGTCCAGGTGGTGGATCTCGTACCTTAAGTATAGGTATGATAAAAATAGAAGCGCTGGGCGTGTGTAGCGTGCGATTGAAACGATAGCGATGCAGTAATTGATCGTTTTCCAAATCGAAGAGCAGCAGTTGCGGTGGACAATGATAGGTGAAGCCAATCAGGCCGGAGTCAATGACCCACATTTGATTGCAGGGCGTGAACTATAAATGGTAAACAGATTTAAAGATATCTGAATAAATTTATAAATGAAATATGAATAACACTTACAGCAACACGAAAAGCGGATGTAATGCCATCACAATTGCCGCCATGTGTGTTGTGCCATTTGTAGCTGGGATATGCCTGCAGCTCCTGCGTATTTGGTTGCACTGTAGCCAGAGAGTATGGTATGCCGGTGGCAAATCTTGGTATAGTTGTAAAAATGCGTAGTTCTCCATTAGCTGAAAAACTTCTCTAAACATATAAATCTCTTTTTTATCTACTTCAAACTTACCATTATAATGTGGTGCTACATCGATTGGAACGCCATTTTGTGGTACTAGATTGCCATTGGCCAGTGCCTCATCTCGCTCGCGTTCCGTAGGAAATCCATACTCCAGCAGACGCCACTCTTTGACAATTTTTAAAATACTATCGTCTTCACCATCTCTAGCGCGATTATGATTCAGCGTTATCTGTGACGTTGTTATTAATTCACATAGCAAAAATATTGATGCGAACCTAAGCAACATCTTCATCAGCAACAAAGTGTTCTGGGTTTTCCCTTTTTGTATATGCTCGAGAATTTACGAATGCGTACGCACGTCTTCATAGGCCAACTTGCTTCTTCAGATTGAGCACCATAAAAGTTGGCCAAGTGCGTGTAACCAATATAAGTCGTTCTTTTTTTAGCGCTCTTATGGTACACTTAAGAGCACCAGAAGCCGGTTTAGCATAATGTAAACGTTGTGTAGCAGAAACGACTTAAGCGTTTAATGTTAAAAGCTCAGTTTTAGCCAACATTATGGTCGGATATTAACTGTCTCATTAAAGACACGCTCGATTAGTCGCGAGTTGTAAAAATCGAAGTGTTTAGCGTCAACGTGACCAGTTTTATGCTTCATTGATTATTAATCACTAATTATGGCTAATGCCTTAATTATGTTGTTCAAAACGATAACATGAACACTTGAACTTGTATTTATGACGAGATAGTAATATAATGCGACATTTTATTACGAGATCATTTGTTTCTAGGCGATTTAAAGTGGCAAGTTGTTACATCATAAGGAAAATATATTTAGGATTTTATTTGAAATCGTGAGATTGGGTTCATATTTCACAACGATTTAAAGGTGTCTACTATATAAATGGAAAAGTGGAACCGACTGCTGCTGATGCACTTTCAAAAGAGGTGAAGCATTTTTATAAAATTCATTTGTGTTCAATTGATGTTATGATCGAGTTTATGACTTGTTTATCTGTCTGAATATTCCGATTTTCTTTTGTGATGCATTCATGCATGTAAAAAATTGCAAGAAGCATCACCCCCTCCGATTTTAACAATAACTAGCCCATGATTTTTTCCACCGTCTCCTCTATTTCTCTAACAAAATTCATACAAATTAGTGTACCGTTTAAGGCGTGATGCGCCCACAAACACCCAATATTTATATAGGTCTAAATAGATAAAAGACTATGTTGCGAAATGTCTTTTTGATTTTAAATTAAGTTTATTGAACCAATTTACATTTAAATTTTAACAAAAACGGATTCTATTATGAAGGGTCCTTGGAGGATAGCAAGATTGGGGCCGTAAGCATACATTAATGTATGAGCAAGATTTATTGCTAAAGGAGATCATTTATAAATAATAAGAAAAACAATGTACAATGCAGAAAACTGTCTTGAGGAAACCCAGAAAAATTATCTAAAAAACTTTTTGAGGTGTATTTACACGAGAGAATTATATTAAATTTAGACAATTATATAGAAATCCTATAGAATTTTTTTACATACTAGCGGACCGGGTTGAGATGCTACGTATTTTTTTGGTTTTCATTTTGTATAGGTAAGTCATCACCGCGAATTATTTTTTTCAAGTCTAATTTTAAAATATTTGATTTATAATGTAATGCTGCAATATTTAGCTGACCTGCGCTGCTAGCATTCGTTTTTGTTTCTTTCTTATGAGACCACGTCATTATATTTTCAGTAACTCTAGATTGCCCTGATTCCTGTTGTTACCTTCTATCGCATAAAATATGAGTATATTCCCAGCATACTTTACCTTACATCGAAACATTAGAACAAATTATAAGTGTTTTTATTTAATAAAGAAAAAATCGACTTGTCACTCTCACCTGTTCATCACACTCCCTCCCGTGACTCATCACTTAGACTAACGCCTTTTAAAATCAAAATTCAACGCACACCAAAACCTATGTGTTCAGGAGACTGATTTGATACTCATATGAAATACGTTAAAACTATCTGAGTATTATAAATGCTATGAAAATTAAAACCTCTATCGTTTAAAATTTGGTGTCATTTGATGCAATGGTTCCTGAGTTTTATGCGATGAAACACGGAATATAAGATTTTATATATATTTATCAGTATTAATTTTTTAAATTATTTTGGAATAACATTAAGCGATATCCCTGTAATTCAAAATATAAATAAATGAAAAACTAAAAAAGAAACAAAAATTTAAACTTCTATGTAAGGATATTGAGATACTCTAACCTAAAGGCTAAAAAAATGCCAAATATCTATAAAATCTAAAATAGTTATACCGTTCGCACATAGTGTTATCAGTATCATTCAGTATAAATATTATTTACAGCTCAATGAGTCCGTCTATTCACTAATAATAATTATTTTGAAGATATCCAGCTGAAATTCGGGAGTTAAGCTTATTGTTATTGCAGTCAAATAAAGTCAGAAAATTGTAACTAACTTCTTCCCACTATTCTCCTAAGCCCAATTCTCTCTTGTATAGGAATATTTATACAATATGTTAATTTTAATCAGTGGCTCTAATTTCTTCCGATGCCATTTAAATCATCGTTCTGCGTCTTGTACATAAATAAATGGGAGTGTGGATCAACTCATTTGTTTAGTGCAACTTTTTCCATACACACATAGATCGTAAGTACTAAGTTTCATGAATGTATATCTAAAAGTTTCTCAAATGAGATGCTCATACATCACAAGTACAAAGTACCACAATTCAATCTCAAAGCATTTTAAAGATAAAAATGTTTGATATTTTGATCATGGTATGGTAACGCCCATTTTTTCCAATTGATTATAATTCTTTCGGTGTATTTTACAAAACATATAAAACAAAAGGAAAAGTTGCGTAGATATGAAGAATTGATTTTTTCCTTAGATGTATCCATTTTTAAAATTAAAAAAAACATTTTTATTACTCTATAGAATCGTTGCAGTCTTTTTGATGCAAGCAAATAAGGCAAACAACCATACGAAAATTCAAAAAAAGTTCTTGCTTGGATTTTCCTAATGTGGAAATAGCCACATCAGCTAAAAAACCCGTTTATTTCAAAATCACAATCAACCTAAAAGACACCTCCGGCGTTTCAACTTTTCCAGTGTTCAATAGCATTAATTTTTATTAATAAGTTGCCTCTAACTCAACTTTCCCTCTAAATTATTTGATTACCTTTGAAAATATAATTAAGGTACCACAATTTTGTTTTAAATTTTATATAAATTTATTTAAAATGGTATATACAAACAAGAGAAAAAAACTTCGGATGAACCGAAGCATTAATACTCTTCACACACTAATGTACTGTTGCTTAACTTGAAACTAATTAATATAGTATATGTATGTATATAGAAATGATTCTTATGATCTATATTTCTATAAAAAGGTAACAATCTGTACAATCATTCGAACTAATACCTCAAATGAGCGTGGTAGTTCCATATGGACAAATTTGCACAGTTTAATGTAACATATATTTAAAATTGGAAAGGTTTACCTATCTCCACTCTGTATGAGTAATCTACACTTCTTCGTATAATAGACGTGATACACCCATTGAACTAAATATAAAACGTTTGTTCATAGCGATTTTAAAGTGGATAGTGTAGTTTAATAGCATTTCCTTGAATGAAGTTGACACTTTCTGTGAAACAAACATTTTAACAAAATGGATATACTATACTTAGTGAGTGTGAAGGGCATTTAACAAATCATTTACAATTATTGCAATTACAAAGTATTACAAAAAGAAGTTACTTTTCTATTTACAGATGATGTGAATGTAAGAATGTATATAATACATGCAATACATAATTGCGAGTTCTAGTGCGCCTCTTTCTGCTCCACCTTTCCTTCCTCTTGCTTCTCCTGCTCTGTACTGCGTCGTTCGCGCTGATAGTAGTAGCCACCACTGGACGATGGGGCAGTATATGGCGCTAGTGAGTGTGCGGTCGGCGCTGTTGCTGAGACTAGACTATCCAAGAACGAGCGTCCATAAATATCACGTCCGGCTTTGGTTGGCGGAAACGCTTCACCTTGATTTAGTGCTGTAAAGGGATTGCGCAAGGCATAGTTAACAATACCCGTTTGATCAAATTTGTATGGTTGCTTTGTTGTGGCTGCACTGCTGGTAAAGTAGTTCTGTATTGCAGCGGGGCCTGTAGGGTGCGTATAGAAGTTGTTGAGAATATGTGCACTCGCAGACAGCGGTTTCAAGCCATACGATATAAGATTGGAGTGCGTTGATGGCAGCAAATTGTGTGCGGGGCCACTCAGTGAATGCGGTGCTTGCGCATGTGGCAACTCCAAGCGAATGATGCGATTATTGATCTCTTGTGCATTAAGATTCTTGAGGAAGAAGCGATGAAACTTGGAGGAAACCGCATAGATGACACCTGGCTCAGAACGTGTTGTTGTAATATCAGCAACGAATTGTAGACGATCACGATCATAGGCCAGCACTGACTGTTGATTGGTGGTGGGGTTCCACGAAGCAATTGCTGTCTCTGTGACCGGTGCGAAGATTAAACTGCGGTCATAGGGCGAGACAGTAAGGCCAATGCCCTGTGAAGATTTCTTGCCAACAAGTTTGACATCAAGCATTTTACCCTGTGCAAGTGGACCAGCGCGCAGCACATTTTTGTGTACCGAAAAGATACTGGAAAAAAAAGTCGAAATTTAAAATAAAGTAAAAACTCAAATTATAAAATACGCACCGATCGGTTGCTAATGGTTGGAAGTATACAATGCCTGCCTTCTCATCGAAAGTTAAACCAACAATACCGTCCATAAGTACAAAACGATCGTTGAGTATCTCAGATTGTGCAAAATCAGGATCGGGATACATAGCAGGATGTGAGAGGCGCCAGGTAACATCCTTACCACTATCGTAGACCACAATTCCTATATTTTAAATAATAAAAAAATTATTATTTATATTTAGGTTTAGTGACATACGAGGGTAGTTCCAGAAGTAGCCGAACTGACATCAGAAGACGTTTGTAGTTCTTATACAAGTTTGAATTACAACCTATAGCAACTACCATTAAACTGTGGAACGGCAAAAACCGGAGGTTGCCAGAGACGCGGAGCTCAAAATTTAAAACATGAATTCATTGCAACATATCTGAGGCAAAGCAGTAGTACAAAAATTTGAAACATTCTCATTTCTATAATTTTTTGTTGTCTGCTTTTCATGACTGACAAACACAAACAAATGGTAGCTGGATAAGGTCATACATCAAATTTGTTTACAAATTAAATGCGCCAATCGTCGCCGAGTTGATTACTCTTGGAAACACACTCATACTATGCTTAATATAATACTAACCTGGCTCCACAGTATCCGTAATATAGACATGCACATCATCACAACTTTTCGATGTCGTCTCATCGATCACCATATTTGTGAAGAGTGACTCACCGCGCAGCACTTCCCGTGGAAAGTCAATGCGGCGTACAATTCGATCTGTATTCAGATCGGCTACCAAAATCTTCGGTGGACACGAGATCTCATAATCCTCAAGCGAACGTGATACACCTGCATCAAGCATCCAGAGACGATTACACGAATCAATGCGCAGGCGATAAACTGATGTTAAAACCAGATCGCTACAATTGTAATTTGAACGTCCAGTCGTGGAGAAAGACCAGTCGGGATAAGCCTGAAGAGAAAGCAAGAAAGTTAGTTGATAGATTGACTGTTTGATTAGACAATTTGATTTGACAAACCTGCAACGGCGGTGAATCACCGAATTGCGCTTTCGAAACCACACTCACAGTCGACGACACACCTGAGAAAAGTTTCGGCGTGGCAATGAATATACGATCATCGCTGACCGCCACTCCAGTGGCCAAGACATTGGTTGGATTGAAAAAATTTTGATCGTTCACCGGCGCTTGTGGTTCGAAATTGTATGAAAATAGTTTCCATTGCTTTGCGACTTGTAATTGCTGTTGTCCAGGTGCTGTGAGCGTCCGTGCGAGGAGCGGCAGCAGCAGCAGCAGCAGCGACAGTAGACTGAACGTTATGGCAGGTGATTGCATCTTGTTGTCTCAGTGCAATATGATTGAGCTGCAAGTAAATGAAAATTATTTATAGCAAAATTTGTTAAAATGTTTTATTGCCCTGTCGCTGACAGCAATCATTTTTACATGCAAATCAATGCGGTGCCCTTCGTTTTACTTAATAAACTCGGAAGGGGAATTTTTAATTAATCTTTTTTATTTTCGCTGTTGAAGTATTGTATGCAAATTAAAAGTCTTACTGTCTGAGGTTTGTCTACAAATGCGAGGTCTCATACCGTGAGAAAAGATATAAAGGTTGACAGAATTAGATTTGAAATCAGAATTAGATTTGAAATATTGCAACAAGTTGCACATTCCATTGACGGTTGCACTAGTCGTGCGCTTTTGTCTCGCTGCCAAACTGATTTGAAATGAATACAACTAAATTAATTATTAACTTGCCACGCACGCCAACTCGCATTTGCCAAGTGTATTTTTCAATTTTAATTTTAAATATTCAGATATTTCTGACACTTTCATTCGTATCGCCGGCGATGTCGGCATTTCACGCTGATATTGATAAATGTTTCGCATGTCGCTAATCCAATCAGCAAATTATTGTCCAGCTAAACGTTAGCGACAACCAAGCGCTTAAACGATTAAAGAAAATTAATTAAAGAAAACATTTGACTTAGTGGCATCGAAGCTATGATACTCTATACCAGCTATTTAGCAGAGGCCTGTTTGCTCAAACTATAAACTTAGATAATAAAAAATGCAAAGTAACTCAAAGAAGTATTTCCGGTTTTTCTTGTTCTGTGCATCTATGTCACAAGTTCACAATTTTTTGTTACCATTGATTTTTTTTTTTCAAAGCATAACATAGTTTTACTGAAACTTCCACAAAATTGATAAATGTCAACTAAAATCGGATTAGTAATAAGAAAAAAACTATTACGAATTTTTGATCGGACATGCGCATGGCGTTACCTTGTATGCTTTTTAGCATGTGGGTTAGTGCATTTAGCATGTAACTCAATTTAAGTAACATCAACAGAAAATTTGTGGTTTCCATATCACACACAAAATCACTATCTATCTAGTGGTACCCGGCACGCTTTGCTGTGCACAGTAAAAATTTATTATTATTGTTATAAACACCGAGATTTTAGATTAATCGAGAAATCGAGCTTAAAGATAAAACATTGGCTACTGATGCCTGCAGCTAAAAAAAAAATTATATACATATTGTCTATATATATAAGTATGTATGTATGTTCTACATAGACACCTAAACCCTCCCTATTTTTTCAATGGATCTTACACATCTCGGTGCCACTGACAAATATACCAAATTTCATCCTTCTACCTTTAATGGATGCACTGATATGATGAATTTGTTTATCGCTTCTATGAGGGGTGAGTATAGTACAGTACACCATTCATCCGATCGCCATGAAACTTTGGGAACTTATAAGTACAATTCCGCGCAGAGTATAGGCAGAATACATCTATCCTTAAATATGATAATCGCGGTGCAGAATCTTTAAAACTTTATGAGCATTATAATTGACGTAATTCTCATAATAATGCTATTATCTGCACCATATAGTTTAAATTTACTTCATATGACTATCATATTAGTCTCCTGAATAATATTTATGTGTTTGGTTTCGGTGAATGATAATGGGTGATTGTGATGGACTGTTATCTAAGAGGTGTATCACGTAAAGGTGAGCGTCCGGGAGGGAAAATGTGATGAGTAACTGTGAGTTATAGATTTTTTTTCTTTAAATAAAAGCACCTATAATTCGCGTTTATGATGCGAGTGCATCTGCAACTGCGGAGAGAGCGTGTTGAGGGAAGTATGCTGGGCTATAATTCTTGGCTTTCTTCAAAATCCAACCCATAGGCGGCTAAAGGTTATGTATTAAAATTAATGAACTTTGAAGATAACCTTATGCGTAGAAGGTAACATCAGATATCAAGGAATCTGGCGTCACTAGATAGATATTGTAACATGCTCTCATATAACAGAAACACAAAGAGATGCATATCAGAGGAAAAGGAAGACAAAGAAGGGTTGTAGACCGATTTTAATATATCTTTATTTATTTGAAAACGTTTTGACTATATATACCTTTTTTGTTTGTTTTTTTTTTTTTGAGTTGGATCAAAAGTGGGAGAATTTTCGAAGAAATATTCTATAAAAGTATCAGTTGGTTTAGATCATTCAGTAATTTGACTGATGTAATCAAAATCTGCGCAACGCTAATGAACATCGCACACAAATGATTGAAAATTCTTTGTAAAATCAGCACGACTAGACAGATAGTTCATGTACTTCTGACCAAAAGTCAGTACCATCTCAAATAAGCTCCCGAGTTTTCAATAAAAATAATTTTCTCATGAAAAAAAAAAACAGATTTGTATGGAGTGTATCCCTTATCAGTTTATGTCTCTTGTTCAACCACAGCCTATTTTACTTTATTTCCGGCTCAAAATCATCAGTTGAATTCGATTACAATCTCTTTCGATGATCTCCTTTGGTTATAACACCTCATAATGCACAAAAAAATTCTGCATATACTGAATTTAACTACATTTCAAATTTTTTGTCAAGGGGATATCCCCCATAAATCTGTTTCATAGCTAAAGATTATTTACCCTTGGAAACATGGGGGCTTCAGTTTTTGTACCAGATAGTTTTTGAAGCTAAATGACATGGTTTCTAAAAAAGGTATAAACCGATCTGATTCAAAATTTACACACTTCAAGATAAGATTGACTAGTGCTTGATTTTTTTATCACAACTAATATGTGTACACAACTCTGCCAAAAATTTAAATTAAAATTTTTTCCTTTCTTCTTAGCATAAGCTATATACGAGTATAAAACAGAAATAATTTGGTTTGAAGTGAATTTTATGCTAAGGGGTCTTAGGCAATGAGCTCCTATTGGCTGAAAAATATTTCTCAAACGTATCTTTGATAAGTTTCAATAAAATATTTATTTTATTATATAGAAAAAAACTTTCAACATCAGCTGCAATATTTTCGCTTGACTGCATGTTTCAGCGTCTTATAGGAATTGCTCTATTAGCAACCAAACCACTTTGCTTGAATTTCAAATAGTTAGTTTAATTGATCGTTTGGTTGGACAATCATTTCGATTGTAAATTTTTCATAACTCGTGTCCCGCCCACTTTTACACTTTTTATTTTTTACATAAAAAACTTCTTTGTTGAAATCAATATGAAATCGATACTCGATATGGTAAGCTTCGCATTCATATAAATGGGTATGTACCGTCCTTTTTTAAGGGTACACTCCATATAGACTCACCGCTCATTTTGTGGTTTTGCATGTTTAATTTTATTCTAAGTAAAGCTGACCACAATTATTAATTAAATCTTCAAATAAAAACAATCTAAAGAATTAAAATAAAAATAATAAATTCATACATTTATAATAAACTTGAAAAATTTCTACTCGTTGTTGAATGGTGTAACGCTTTATGGTAAACTGGTGACTACGACAAAATACAAAAGTCGAAGTATGCCAGCATTGTCACCTGAAACGACAAAGTAATAGGAAATTAAATTTCGGATATACCATTGAAAAACCCTATATACTCATAATAATGGGCGTGTACCGTTGCAAACGACTTACTGAGTTTTATCCAGATGACGTAAGAAACTTGTTTAGTGAAGAAGATGTAATTTTGATGTTTTACTTTAATGACTTAAGAGGCTGAAGTCACCGAAATCTATTTTAAGCAAATGAAAATTGATGCTTGAGAAGAACTATGACTCAAAATAAAAAGGGTTTTCACAAGCTGGTCATATTACATCGTATAATCGTGCATTGCGTTTTCTAATATTAGGAAACTTTTGTTTTTGGTTTTCATATGAAATAAAAATACGATAAACTCATCATATAACTTTACACTTAATTTTATGAATATGATGATTGTGTTTTGAAGTCTTATAAATAAATTTTATTAAAAGAAATAATAATAAAAAAACGCTCGTCGACTTTTACTAGTCAATTGAAAAACTGTATAGTGCATTTATTGGCGAAAGCTTGTGACTACAGAGAGAAAAACAAGGAGTGAAAAACGAATTTTAAATTGTGCAGCACGAAATGTTCAAAATAATGATCAAGGATTCACTCAAAACTAAAAATATTATTAATACTAGAAATACGAAAGTTTATGAGGATGAATGTATGAATGGATGTTACTTTTTTTACGCCTAAGCCGCTGAACCAATTTGTAAGAATTTTGGTATGGAGATAGATGGGACATTGAAAAAGAACATAGGCTACAAAATCGCAGGGGGTGATGTGCCTCCATATAAGTAACATACAAAATTTGTCATATCTTTGCAACCATTTAAGCTACACGAATGAAATTTTGTATTCATGTTAATAAGATCGAAAAGTAAACCTATTAAGTTTTGTCAAAATCGGAGGATGCCTTGCCCCATCCTCTATATAAATAATAGACAAAATTCGCCATATATTTATAGAGATTAAATTTGATGTACATGTTAATGGGATCATGAGAGAAAATCCTAATTACTTTGGTCAAAATGATTGACCAAATTCGCCATATATTTGTACCCATTTGATGTTCAAGGATGAAATTCAGTGTACATTTTAAAGGGATTGAGAGAATCTTATTAAGCATGGTTAAAATCTGAGGGGGCGATGCTTTGCTATATTAGCGATAATCTAAATTTGTCATATCTTTGCATCCATTTGAGAGGGAAATGTAAACATTTTGGCTTCTCTGGATGGTGGAGAATGTTATTTAGAAAAATTTTGTCCCTTAAGACATTATAATATAACGGTTAATATAGCGCGTATTTTTTTGGAGGTGGTGTTTTAACCCACATCTGCCATTGCACCCATTCACCAATGGTGATAGAAGAGGTCGGCGCAGTATTATTTCCCACAACTCCTTCTCGCACATATTTGTAATTTGTTTATAAAAATGCCAAGATACTCTGTAGCCCCATTGAACTACACTCAAAAAAAAAATTTTATAAAATTTAGGAATCATTACCTAAAAAAATTTTGTTTACCTAAAACAGGAATTTAAGGTAAAATATTGCCTAAAAATGAATTTTAAGGAAAAAGTTTCCTAATATTTTAGGTAAAAAAATTTTAAATTTAGGTCATAAAATTCATTTTTAGGCAAAATTTTACCTTAAATTCCTGTATTAGGTAAACAAAATTTTTTTAGGTAATGATTCCTAAATTTTAGGAAATTTTTTTTTTGAGTGTGAATCGCGATTAATATAAGAGGCACCAAATTTTCAAGCTAAACTAATCGAAATCCTAATCTTTTTCTTACAAAAACTCAGGAAGAGGGTAAAATTTATGAAGGGGCTACCCATTTAAGTGGTCCGATATGAACCTACATGGAATTTTTTCATTAGAATTTAACTGATATACACCATTTTTGTCAAATGACTAAACGAGCAAGAAAAGCAAAAATTTTTTCGTTCGAAAACTCAGAAAGGAGAAATTGATTCTTATGAGTACTACCCGGAGTGAAAGAATTGCAATGTTTATTAATCACTACTTATCAGGAGAGGTCTGAATATGTGCTCTATCTTATATAGCCTTCAAGTTCTCGTTGTTCATATGGACAGCCAGATATGTACATGTATATATCGACTCGTCTTTTGATGCTGATCAAGAATATATATTATTTATGGGGTAGGAGAACTACTGTCTGATACATGCATTTGTACAAACTTAAGAGAGGGAAAGTATTTACGTATGCTGTCTGGTGCACCTTCTTTTGCTTTATTTCTTTTGAGCTTTCTCACATAAAATGTTTTTTTCATGATTTGCATTTCTTGCAATATAGAATAGCCCATGCCCATATATATAAAAGGCACTGAATCGTTTTCCCTTAAATGTTTAAAACTCATAAACTGAACCGGCTTTGCTGTTACCATTTTTTTTTTAAATCTAATTGTACAACGTTAACCTTGATGTAGTGCAGAAGTGATCGAATAGATAAATAGTTAAACATAGTCATATCGAGTCATCTTAATGTTAAGATATTTCCGGTATATGAACTATTCCGAGATATTGATTATACATACATAATTATTAAATATAATATTTGAAATGAAAAAAAATTAAATGGAGCTTGCGCATGCGAACAGAGCATATTTTTATCGTGACTGCAGTCAAATTAAACATCAGAGAGTCAGACAGACAGACAAACAGATCAACAGTTGGACAAGCGTTGAGCTTTTCAAATGCATTTTATATAAAACGACTTTTCACCAATTTCCGCGCTTTTTGGAGTAATAAAATTCGCTAAAGAGTTAGTACGTGCGTGAATTATGGTAATTTATATAACTTATAAATGAGTTTATTACTTTTCCGAAATATTCATGACGTTTGGATAAACGCTTCGTATTCAAGAGACCTGCAGTGACCACGGAAGTTTAGTCAATTTAAATTAATAGAAAAGACATTTACTGCGAAGTGTTTTGCATGAAAACTAGCATAAATGGTACGAGTATGTCTGTAAGCACATGTAGCATTCCGTCATACACATGTAGTAGGCCAATTTTTGGATTTTACGCATGCGTAAATCTGCTTTCTGCAGATAAGTAGTGTAATAATCTGACGGTAATATAGTGACAACTGGCGACTGATGACTGAAAGGAAAAGTGTTTACGAAACCTCCAGATAATCAAACTGAAAAGTCATTTAATATAATGAATGTCAAGCTTTTCTTTTCTGTTTTGTCATTTTACGTATGTTAATTTTGCTTAAAGCGCTCAACTGCTTCTTATTATTACCTACACATTTATTAGCATTTTCATTGTTATTTTTACAATTAAGTTTATCATTATTATTTAATAAAAAAAAATATTAAGCAATCATAACAATTTGTGACAAGCGACTTTTATAAAAATATTTTTTTATTTTTAAGTAATTGAAAAAAATGGTTTTAGTTCACAAATTCCGGTAAATTCCGTTTCGCATTATATTAACAGAAAAGTTATGCAATGGATCTGTGAAATGGATTTTTATTTTTGTAAGAATTTCGCGATGGAGAGCTTGTCGTTCGAGCATTATGGACATTATCGACATCGTTTTGAAGAATAAAAGAGTGCGGCAGTTAGTTGGTATGGTAAACATGTTTAACTTTGTGCATGGTGGGTGCAGAGTTCGCATGGAACTCCAAAAACGCTAAAGAATATACGCTTCGATGTCGTATTTGGACAAATTTTATCACAATACCGAACAATTTCTACGTCGCACAGTGGGGCTTTTGATTTTTTTTTTTTTGTTGCAAAAATCATATCCTCTAAACTAATGAAAATATTTTTAAAATTTAAAAAGTTTTTAAAAGAAAATCCCTTAAATCAAATCAAGTTTGCTAACAAAGCGAATATTTTTAAACTATAAATATTTGATTTTAATTACATTTGTTCTCACTTATCTTATAGATGAATTTAGTGGATTTAATCAGGCTGCCAACATATTGTAAAAGTCTTAATATTTTTCTTATTCTTATTAAATCATGCATGTATTGGTATATCTAAATGTTTGGTTACCATTGTTTCTGCATTCTTGGGATTCTTCCGACAACTCTCCAATTGGTAGGCATTGGTATTCAAATATATTTTTACCATATGCCAATATGCTATATTCTGAGTTCTTCTCAAGATACATTTGATCCAACAGCTAGGCAGTTTTTAAAGGCATATAAACTAAATTTTCTAATCCTGGCATGCAGTAGTTGTTCGTACTTCTGCACTTCTTTTGTTGAATCGTCCAATTTTTGAAGTGAACTCTTAGTTAGTTTTGATATGTTTCTTGTCCTTGTATGCATTGTATTTCGAAAGTTACCCCATTATGGTCAGAAGTGATAAAGGAGTCGATATAACCATGTCCGTTTGTGCGTTCGTATGAACGAAAGGCTATCGGAAACGGTAATTGATAGAGACTTCTTCTAAAAATAGTAAAAAATATAGATAAAGTCCCTCTAAAACAAAATCCAAAAATCATCAAAATCGGATAATAAGTGACGATTTTATAAGCAATTGAATTTGAACAACCTCTGCTTCCGTCCTCCATTTTTCTTTTCATACTGTGAGAAGTGGGAGAAGCATAATATTTTTCTTCAGTTTTTTAGGCCCTGTACCGAAGGTACAAGAGCCTATTGGGTTTGTGCAAATGTATGTAACAGGTAGAAATAATGGTCGGAGACCCCCCAAAGTTACCCCCATTATGGTCAGGAGTGATAGAGGAGTCGATATAGCCATGTCCGTCTGTCCGTCTGTCCGTCTGTCCGTCCGTCCGTCCGTCCGTCCGTATGAACGAAAGGATCTCGGAAACGGTAATAGATAGAGACTTCGTGTTTTTTGCATTCGTCTAGGACTGCTCCGGAATTTCACAAGTTTATTTTGAAATTTTGCCCCTCCCCCTTCCCCATAAAATCACCCCCAAGGAGAAATATTTCTTCGGCACAAGAAAAATTGAGTATGCCAGTATAAAGTTAACGTCCCTCTTAGTCAAAATCCAAAAAGTTCATCAAAATCGGATAATAAATAACGATTTTATAACCAATTGAAGTTGAATGACCCCCCTTTCCTCTTCATTCATATTCGAGCAGTGAGAAGTGGTCATGTGTTTGGTCATATGCTCGGGAAACGTTTAATGTGTTTGTTAGGAGACCTGAACTGGTACAGGGCCTCTTACAGTCGGTTACGCCTGACTGTATTTTCTTACTTGTTGAAATTAATTTACTACCTTTTTGTTTTGCACTGCTTCGTGCATAAGCTAGCAAAACATTAAATGTGTTTGTTAGGAAATGTTTGGAAATTCGAGCGGTGACCTACTGGTAAAGGGCCTCTTACAGTCGGTTACGCCCGACTTAAAATTTTTAGGCCCTGTACCGAAGGTACAAGAGCCTATTGGGTTTGTGCAAATGTATGTAACAGGTAGAAATAATGGTCGGAGACCCCCCAAAGTTACCCCCATTATGGTCAGGAGTGATAGAGGAGTCGATATAGACATGTCCGTCTGTCCGTCCGTCCGTCCGTCCGTATGAACGAAAGGATCTCGGAAACGGTAATAGATAGAGACTTCGTGTTTTTTGCATTCGACTAGGACTGCTCCGGAATTTCACAAGTTTATTTTAAAAACTTGCCCCTCCCCCCCCCCCTCCCCATAAAATCACCCCCAAGGGTAAAAATTTCTTCGGCACAACAAAAAGGAAGTATGCCAGTATAGAGATATCGTCATTCTTAGCCAAAATCCGAAAAGTTCATCAAAATCGGATAATAAATGACGATTTTATAAGCAATTGAATTTGAACGACCCCCCTTTTCTTTTCATTCATATTCGCGCAGTGAGAAGTGGTCATGTGTTTGGTCATAAGCTAGGGAAACATTTAATGTGTTTGTTAGGCGAACTGAACTGGTACAGGGCCTCTTACAGTCGGTTACGCCCGACTGAAATTTCCTTACTTGTTTATTTTATGTTGCTTACTGTGGTTTTCATGAGTTCCAAAGATTTCTATACATATTCAAACAAAATTGGTCGACCAAAATGGAATGACTTAGGACCACTGTTCTTAGAATTCACTTTTAGTCATTAATAAAAAAGAGATTCCATAGCATATTCCTAACAGAAATAGTTTCGCACTTTATAACTATTTTTTTTTCTTATATGCACTCTGTCCGGATGATCCATCACATCCCCACTTACTGATCAATGTATGGCTTTGAGGAAGTAATCCTGCCTGTTCTTCAGACAAATTCTCTATGAGACGTCTCGCAGTATGATCCATCAAGTCTTTAATCATTACTTTACCTGATACCTCGGTAAGCATTGTATGTGGTGGTAATGTTTCCTGTTGAGCAACTACAATTTATTTTTTATGACCGAGAAGTACACTCACTTTATGAAGCAGTATGGAGTGAATTTTCCTTTGACAATCCTAAACCCATTACTGTAGTACTTGCAAACAGTCCCGAAACTAGTATTTGACATGCATTCTAATGAAAGGGCTATTGGTTATGTTATGACTGTATGACTGTACCTGCGACGTGATCATCTTCTTTCACCTTATATTATTTTAGAATATTGGAACAGTTTTATTGTTCTAGCACGAGGTGATGCAACATAAAGTATTCAACAGCAAACTGTTTTTAATTTTTAGAACTGGAAACAAATTGAAATTTTTTTCAAATATATCATCTTCGCAAAACCACGTTTGCTAATAAAATAAACGACAAAGAATACAACTTGATATAAAAATACTTTCGAAATTATTTCAGTTATCCGATAAATAACGAATAACGTTCGTTTGTTTAGTTTTGCTTAAATTCAATCTTAAAGATTTCGTATAAATTGTGAATTTATTTGCAAAGCATTTCAAATCTAGTCAGTAATTTGATTTACACCTCTAAAACATATTTTATTAATATAATATCTATTTCAGTAATTTATTGACTAATCTACATCAAAATAATTAATCATTTCATATGTTTTAATTAATAAATTGTCAATTAACTCAAGCAAATTGTAAAAAACTAGTTGAATTTGGCATTCACTGTCGACAGCAAAACCTATTTACATTCGCTGTTGCCACTTATACTAAAGATATTTAAAAAAAATTTCGAATTTGATGTTAAAGTTTGTGTTTGTGTTAAAACAAAGCTAAAAATAATTCAATTAAATTAAAATGAAATTAATATAATCGTAAGCAAAAGCGTGTTTTTAATGCATTTTGAAACTATTAAGTAAAATATTACTTCGTTCAAGTGGCAAAGAGAAAAACAATTAATAAAAATATAAACAAAATGAAATTCCTTCTTAGCGAGAGATATTTTTTTTATCAAATCCTTTCACAATTTGCCATTTTTATTTCATTTGTTAATTGCAAACCATTGCAAACTGTTTGTTTACATTTTGTATAGCCATTCACGGTTTAATGTAAAAGTAGGAAGAAATGCCAGAGTTGCCAAATAAGCGACAAATAACATTTTTTTTTTTTCATGGAAACTACAAAAATAAAGTCACATTTTTCAATTATTTTGCATTTAAGGAAAGTAAAATGCAAATTACTTGAAAGTTTGTAATTTGCCAATGAATAAAATATAATAATGCAAAACAAACAATTATTATTACGAGCAGTGAATCCTATTTTGCCATATTTGAAAATGTTAGTGAAATCGCTCGGAGTTCTTTGGCATGTTGTAGCGATTTGGCAAACAGTTTGAACCACAAAACTAGCGTTTCTGTGCCATGCCTGATACATTGCCAAGACTTTTTTATTTGGATAAATTGTAATAAAGTGCAAAGGAACTTTCACATCGTTTCATAACAGTTGACAAAACATGGATCCACCACTGCACGACAAAGAGGTAGGAACAATTAAAAGAGTGACTACAAGCGTACTCGAATGCTTCAAAAAAAAGGGTAAGGAGGCTGCTTCAACAAGAAATTGTATGGCAACTGTTTCTTGGGAATTACGTGAAACAATCTTTATTAACTATTTTGGGGAACGCAAACCAGTAACAGGCGAGGAACCTCATTTGAAGAAAATTACAAAATAATACTAGTTTTTATTGGACCCAAAAAATGTAAAAAAAATTGTCTAGCTGCTAATTTTCAGCTGGATATTTTAAAACTAAATGACCTATGAGCTCGCACTTCAATAACTGGCAAATGACACTTTGCATTGCTTTTTGAATGAAGTAATGCCTCGTTCGCAATAAATGTGATACTAAACTTAGAACCAAAAATTGGCAGTATATTCCCATAGACTGAAACAGATTTTTCATAGGAGTTATGTTTTCTAGTGGCTATACCACAGTCCAAAATGTATTGATTCTGGTTACAAAGAGACACTAAATATCAAGTTTTGAACTAATATATGTACATTAAATTGAGGGTTCAGTTCATACAATAATGCAGACAGCAACCACATAGGAAAACAAAGAGTCATATAAATGGATATGACGACAACGACTCGCTTTATTAAATTGTTCTACAATATATGACATCACCGATCCTTGCCTTAAAGTTTTAATTTCGTGATTTAATTCGTGTTTTAAATGATCAGTATGAGCAAATTAATAAAATTACAGTCGGGCGTAACCGACTGTAAGAGGCAGGGCCAGTGTAGGTCGCCTAACAAACACATTAAATGTTTTCCTAGCTTATGACCAAGCACATGACCACTTCTCACTGCACGAATAAGTGCCTTATAAAACATTTTTTTATGTTTGAAAAGAAAAGGCGGTGGTTCAAATTCAATTGCTTATAATTGATTAAACTTTTCGATTGAGGCTTAAAGGGGCGTTATCTCTTTACTGGCATACTCAATTTTTTTTGTGCCGAAGAAATTTTTAGCCTTGGGGGTGATTTTATGGGAAAGGGAAGGGGGAGGGGCAACAATTTAAAATAAACTTGTAAAATTCCGGAGCAGTCTCTATCTATTACCGTTTCCGAGATCCTTTCGTTCATACGGACGGCCAGACGGACATGTCTATATCGACTCCTTTATCACTCCTGACCATAATGGGGGTAACTTTGTGGGGTATCCGTCCATTATTTCTACCTGTTACATACATTTGCACAAAACCAATAGGCTCTTGTACCTTCGGTACAGGGCCTTATAAGGTTAAAACCAAAGAAGCGAGGGAGCGCTCCTGAAAATTGTAAAACACTTCTTCGAGCCAAACGCTTTGAAATTGTTTTCACTTGGCTCTCGCCATGTGCAAATTCTGAAAATATTGCTTGAAATTGAACACGATTATGAAGTTGTTAACGACTATTAAGTTCGCTTATGCATGCCGTATACATTTGCTTGTGGTAGGCAAGGACTGTGTGCGTTAACTGATATTTCTTCTCTCTTATATTTTTATGCCTTTGCATTTGGTTCGTAATGTTGAAGTTGAAAAAAAAAATTTATAAATCTGTATCGTCTGTATTGGCATACGCTGATGTTGACGTTTAAACGAAATGGTTTATGGCACTGCAAAATAGCAACATGTCTCAACCAGCCTATTGGCAATCATTTTTGATGATATAAAAAATACAGGTCTTTTAATGAAGAAAACATTTTTAAAAATACTTAAAAACAACTTTCGTGTGCTCTAGCACAAACAAGGAATACAATTTACAGCACATATAATATTTTAATAAGACAATCTCAACCTGCTACCGCATGAACCGGCATACCTCTGCAAAAAAAAAAAATTAAGAAACCAAAAAAATATCAGTGTGTATCTTAAGAAGCTACAACACGTAAAAGGCGTGGAAACATTGTTTAATTGGCATAGAGATTCCAGATTTACATTTTTCAAATGATATACTCCAAACTGTGATGTGAAATTAGTATGCAATGGAATCTTAGGAAGCTTAGTGACCTGCTTTACATTAAGAGTAAAGGAAGTTATAACTTTTTTACAAGCACTTAATACAAAAATTTAATATCATAAAGTTCCATAAGTGGTCAATATAACTACATAAAAAAAATAGTGTATATATGTGTCAAAATTTTGGACTGATATCTAAATCTGTTTTACTTTTAATATATTCCCATGTGAGTATATAGCAATATATTGCTTCAATAGAGCGGTTTTATAAGACATCAGAGTTCTAAATTTCAGATGCGCATGTGAACTGTTTTTCAAAATTTAATCTATATTAATTAATACGACTTAAATTGTACGTCTCTTGCGTCTGCTAATTTAGTACGAATTTGTTTATTAAATGCAAGTATGTGCTAAAATTTCTGTACATATTTGTTTCAATTGAAAGCTATAAAGATTTCGTGTGAAAATCGTGTTTGAGTTCAGTTGGCTGCAAAACATTTCGAATTATACAAAGATTATATTGAATAATTAAATTAAAGTGCCAACGATACTGCTTTGTGTATATTGTGCATTGTTTATTTTATTGACATTCATTCTGGCGCATTTTAAATTTAGTGATGCTCGCTTAAAGTTATCAGACTAGATTGTTAGTTATTTTTGAAATTCGACCAAACAAGAATTCTACACTTGTGACTCATACGATGTTATTTAGCTTTTGGCGCATTTATTCATTAAAATTTCGTTTCATGCTAATTATATACATCATACTTCAATGTAATATGACCAACTTCACACATCAGACACTCCCACAATATTAAAGCAATAAAAACAGAAATCCAACAGATATATTCGCACGAAAGCATAAATGCGTTACAGCTGAAGTACAATGCATGAGTTGAGACTGCATAAAATTGAATTGAAAGAATGGAAAACGAAGTAGTGATACCCTGCACATGCACAAAATTGTTTTAAAAATTTATAAGGGCCCTTTTTTATACTAAGTATAGGCAGAGTAGTATATTAAAATGGTGCAAATATATGTAACGAGTAGAAGGAGGCGAAGCAAATCTCATGAAATATCTACATTTTTGATCAGTTTCAAAAGTCGAGTCGTTATACAAATGTCCGTCTGTCTGGCAGTCCGTATAAACAACGAGAACTTGGAGTCTATAAAAAATAGCACATTCAAGGTTGTATATTTATATTTTGTTTTTGTTTTTAATCCACATTTGATATATTTTACGTCAATCTTAATGAATAATATTCCATAATGATCCAAATCGGACTTCTAAAAGTATTAGCTCCTATTCGATATATGTAGATATGATGGTCTATTTGTCAATAAACAACGAGAACTTGGAGACTGTAAAAGATAGAGCATACATTATTTCCTTATTAGATTTGTATTTCATTAGCTTGTAAACCATTCTCTGAGTGGTACTTGTCACGTGACACGTGGCCCTCCTTTCTGACATTTTTTAATTAATAATAATATAAAAAAAAAAAACCAAAAATTTGTTGAATATTTCACTAGTCCTAATTAAATATTCAACAAGGATACAGAAAGGAATATATTTAAGGTTCAATAGAGGTTCAGTCATTGAACCGCAAAGTTGACCAGATTGTAAAAGTTTCAAAGGGAACTCATTTATATGCAATATCAGGCACGTAACCAGTCAGCTATTGCCCATCCACATGGTTCTCCCAGAAATTTATTAAAAAAATTAATTTTTCTGTCATTTATACACATGGGTTAACAATTCTTAAAAAAAAAGACCATGTTTTCTTTTTTTCAATCTTAAAAAAATTTCTTCAAAATTTGTAAATTAAAGAAATGTTATCTAGGATTATATCACTGGTGGGTGCACCTTGGTATGTTCGAAGTAATAACATACACCGAAATCTTGCACTGCCAACGGTTATAGAAGAAATTGCACGTCATAGCAATAATAACGTTGGGAGACTTAATTTGCATCCTAACTAATTGGGTGCAAATCTTCTAAACCTAAACCAGTCACTTCATCCATTGGATCTACCTCTCTACAAACTTATCGTCTACAACACATATAAATTTACATTGCAGACCCATGCTTTAGTTCTGCCACGTCAAAGATCTTGTCATTTTGCATCTTGAATGTTTTGTCTGAATATACCTCCTAGTTGAGGACTGATTGCAAATAAAGTAAATAATAAAAAAAGAGATCAGATGTAACAAAAATAGAACATTTAACATAATTTTTTGCGAAAGCTATTATCCAAAAACAAAACCAGTTTCTCAATATTCCATAAATCTTACATAAGAATGCTAGAATGATGATTCATTCAATTGATTCAAATCAACAATAACAATTTTATAGGCGAATTGTTTTGTATTCAATTGTTCATTTCGCAAATTAGAAAAACTCAATCCATTTAGATTATCGGACACATATAGTATACATATAGCTATGTATTGCCGACATATTGCCACATTATTACAAACTTTTCCTTCAACTATTAATACTGCTCTCAGACTTTGTATGAAGTGTATAGTTCGAAACAGTTTACAACACGATAACAGATCTCATACTAAAAGTGAGCTACCTCGATATGTACTTGCTTACATATAAAAAAATATATATTACATATATACAATACGAGCATAAAACTAACTATCAACATTCTGCAATCGCATAGCCTAGGTAGCTATAAAATTCACATTTTTGACATTTTGCACGCTGCAAATAAGAAACACACCCTTCTATGGCAAAAATACGTTTGCAAAAGACGCCAAAAATGAATAAATAATGGAGCGAATGAATAAAAAAAAAACAATTCAAAATAAGAAAATAATATCAAAAACAACCAAATCGAATGGCAATCAAATTGGAACGTTATAAATTTCGCGTGTTAATGGTTTACAATTTTGCAAATATTTATAACTAATTTTTGCCAATTTTATTGCTTCGTTTAATAAAAATTGAATTAATTTAAAGAAAGAAAGAGAAACAAAACTATATTTATCGGCTGAGGTCGAGGTAAGCATTGAATTAGCGCATCGTTGCAAATTTTTTTATTGGTTTTTTTTGGTCGTTTTGATTAGTTTAAGTCTTGCAGTAATGCTTTAATCGAGTTGTCCGATTATATCATCTAACACAATTTCATGTTGCATTTATTGCATATATTGAACAAAAGGCTGTGAGTACAAAGAATGTTGGAATGCTTTTGGTGTGCTGAGATAGCATTGGAGAATATCGATAACATGTCTAATCGATCATAAAAGTAGCAACATAAAATCGATTTAGTCTTAGAATGGGCTTGTTTCTTTTTGAACAAGTTCGAGTTAAGCACCAATAATACATAATATTAGATTACTGTCAGATTTTAAGTATTCACTAAGTTTATGTTTGACAGCAATTGATGAACGCGGATATGAAAGTCATACAGAAGCACAGAAATCAGATGCTTGCGACGCCGATCCATCAAAAATAACAAAATCTACTGCTTCACATCTGATGTGTTGCAGTGGCTTAATTTTTATACTTCATGAAACAGCGTAAATTACTGGCAAAGTTGTCACACCACGGCGTTTGAGGTCAATTTCTGCACCCGCTTGTTTCTGTTCGTCTTTCGTCATATATTCATGCACAACAACTTTAAAATGCACATTACTCAATATCTGACCATAGATAGTTGCTTTAGTTGGTACCCGAAACATGTCCAAAAACTAAAAGCGCCATCCGACGTCAGCTTGGGTACTTCTGAGATTCCATTTAAATTTGGCATGATTGTTATAATTATAAATCAAACCTCGATTTACAATTAGTCTTGTAAATTAAAAAAACAAATTAATTTTTTTTTAATTTTTCTTTCATAAATATTATTTTGTTTTTTTGAATTTTTTTAATTGAATTTTCAAATAAATAATAAAGATGAACTTGAAATATGTGCAAAGACAAATTGTTATGTGGTGGCCGTGGCAACAACAACACTTTCTGTGATAGATATGTGGAATCCAAATTTTGAAGACTCTTACAAAGGTCTATAATCTCATTGTTCATACATAAGAACGACAGATAGACCGACGGTCATAACTATAAAGGCTCGACTTTAGATGTTAATTATTAATCTATAAACTTTATGGCTTCTGCCACACCTGACTTACATTTTCACAAAATTAACATAAACATAGTTCGCTCTAAGGCCGACATATGGAAATGTTTAGCGACTTAAACTAATAAAACTGAATCTGCACGTAAAAAATGTTCATTCACTCACCTAGTGTGCCTTTAAATATATTTAAACTCTTTATCTCTTTAATCACTCGTAACATGTATACAAAGAGCATTTAAAATACAGCTAAATCTCTTATGTGAACTTAGAAGAAACGCTTTACCCAGCCTCTGGGTCTTTAAGTAATGTATGTGGTTTCATCTGCATTTATAATGAATATTTTATCAGGATTAACTATCCATACATTCCAAACTTGGCATATCTATTCTAAGAAAAAATTTTAGCTTCGTTAGAACCGAAACTTAAATACTCTTCACGCACATTTAACTTTTCAGTCTTTGAATGCTACAGCCTCCATTCCGTCTTTAAGAAATCAGATTAACTTAAAAGATAGTTTTAGCTACAAAGCAGGTTAGGGGTATGTCTAGGTCTACCCCTAAATGTGGGCGAGAGATACCCAGATAACCATTTACTAATATATGTGAAACTTCCGCTCATAAGAAGTTATCATTTGGAATTTCAAATTCAACCAAATCTTTTACATACAAAAACCAATAACTAGATGACGGATTTGTATGGGGCTACCACTATAACTATGAATCTTTCATCAATGGGAAGCAATCATATCCAATATCAAATTGATACTGCATGCAATAGAAAAGTTTATCCTACAAAAATGGAGAAGATATTGGTGTGTTTGTATTTGGACTCTCTATGAGCTTAACACGGAGTTTCAGATTTATGTTCAGCAAAAGAAAATAAGTTTAAATCAATTTCTTAAAATCATGGGACTAATTTGGGTACATATAGACAGGAGACAGACAGATGGTCATGTCTAGTTCAGTTTGTCTCGTCGGGGTGGCTATCTTTAGATCTACATGAACTCAAAAATGTGGGACAGGAGTGTATTAGGGTTATCTTTAGTACACCGATATGGAATATTTTATGAGTATTGACGTAAAAACCGCACAATTTTGGACTCTAACTTAATAAAAGAAAAAAAAAAAAGGTTCATAAATGAGGGCTAGTTTAAATGAAGGTTATACAATATAGATATAAGATTTATTAGTAGAAAATTTACTACCTATAATTTAGATTTAGATTTATAGGTAGTAAATTTACTACTTCAAATAGTCTATGTAACAAGGTCTTAATATTGCCTTAATATGAAATATGATTTAGGCGGACGGATGGGCAGACAAAATGACTGTATCGACTACTGATATGGAATATACATTATCTATAGAAGCTGCTGCGTGTATTTTAGGTGCTAACATATTGGGTCGGTACAAAAGTTCTGTTACTTTTTCAATAGGTCTCGTTGTAATGTATTCGCACTAAGCAAATGTGACTATAATTTCAGGACCTTTTTTTCCAGGGCATTTTCTAGTGAGGACCTGCGTTGGAAAGGGACATCTGTCCTATAAATTCTATAGCGTCTAATGTAACAGTATGTTTTTGAATGAGTGTTAAACACAGAAGCAATATTAAGTTTTGTTTTAAGCATTTATCGAATCTCACGAATTGATGAAACATGTTTATGGGAATAAGTGTCCATCTCGTATCACCTTTTTCGACTGGTATATGTGTTTCAAAGACAGTCGGGAAGACTTGAACGACGAACGTTCGGAGCGGCCGAAATCTTCAGTCTACGTACAAAACATCAAAATTGTCCGTGAATTCATCAAAAAATGAGCCGAAATCGTCATTGCGGTTCATGGAATCGGAATTATTATTGACCAAAGACTCAATCCATCGCATTTTGGTCGCTCATTTGGGCTTCAGGAAAGAGTGTGCACGGTTTGTTCCGCATCAATTGAACGAAAAAGGCGCTTAGGATTCAACATTCGAAAGACATCATTTAAGATGCCAAATAGGATCAAATCTTCCTTTTCAACATTGTTATTGGTGACGAGACATGGTGTTTTCAATACGACCCTGAACCCAAGCGTCAAAGTGTCGAATGGAAGCCGCCCGTTGTGCCAAAACCCAAAAATCTCGATTGAAAAGTCAAAAGTGAAGACGATGTTGTTTTGATTTCGAAGAGTTCGGTTCACCGGGCCAAACAATTAATGCGCAATTTAATCTTGGTGTTGTGAGGCGTTTGCTTCGTCGTATCCATCGTATTCCGCCAGAATATCTCGAAGAAGGAAGTTGGCGTTTGTAACACGATAATGCGCCATCTCATCGACTGACACTTGTGACCGATATTTTTACCAAAAATCGCATTTTGACCATCAACCACTCGCCGTATTGGCCTGATTTGGCACCATGTGACTTTTTAGGCCCTGTACCGAAGGTACTAGAGCCTTTTTTAATGTACTGGTACAGGGCCTCTTACAGTCGGCTACGCCCGTCTGTAATTTTCTTACTTGTTTCTTTTAGACAAGCCGAAATTATTTATGAAAGGACGGCTGATGTGAAGGCCATCCAAATGGCGTGCACCGACATCGTAAAGGTCATTCCGGCCTACGAGCTAAAACACTCATTCGAAATGTTTACTCGATGTACAATGGCCGATTTGCCTGATCTATTGTAATTAAATCGAAATTTTTTATTTCAAAATCTAACAAAATTTATTTTCCCTTCGTTAATTAAAATACAACATATATCAAAAAAATTTATTTAAAATACAACGTGTGATTTTACGCTCTATAGCTTCTGGATATACGATAAATAAAAACCGCAAAGATATTGAATAAATGAATATCCGTAGTTCTACATGCCTAGCTCGGTACATAAGATATTTCTGCACGGAGCTGATATCATTCAATACATACCATCAATACTCGTAAAACTTCACGCACAAAAAGAATGGAGTACCTTATGAACTCTTTAATAATTTCTTTGGGTCGTTTAATAACGAGTTTTTGCAAACGTCGCGCGCGCCATTTAAATAAAGACATTTATTTTCTTTTGGGTAGTTTGGTTAAATATTTTTTATTTTCTTTTGAAGAACAGTTCGATTCAGACCGGAGAATACGAAATAATTTAATAGAATTTGTTTAATTTAATACGTTTATAAAGCAAAAAAAGGTAACAATTAAAATGTTAATTTTTTGAAAAATTTAAAAATAAGAAAAAAAAATTAGTAAGAATATGTTTTTCAGTTTGTTTTTCAGTTGGTGTGTTCATTTTGAAAGAAAGAATATTTTTTAAGTAATTAATTTCGTTACGCTACATCAGGCAAATCGGCCACTGTACGATGGTCCCAGCACTTTTGAATTGTGACCTCGAATACACACCCACTCTGAAATGCGCATGGATATTGAAAGTATTGTAATTTGGTCGCGGTTAACGGTGGTACAAATTTTACACTGCAGCCCTGTGTTCATCATACAAAAGTTTTGAGGTCATAACACAAGCTTAGAATTTTATTTGTGTACAAATTGAGTGACAATTTTTTTTTTTTTGAATGGTACGAAAATGCATCATTTGTGATAGTTTAACAATAACCAGCAAGCGGTCTATTTGTTGGGATAGGAAAAAAATGTATACACTACGAATTGTTGCCACCAAACCAGTTAATCAATTCGTATATGTATTGGAACAATTGGCCAAATTAGGGGAACGTCAAAAATTTGTTGTCCTTTTGCACTCACCATGCGCCACTCGACTAACATCTATTCCGCGCCCTTCAAAACGTTTTCAATGATAATGACGTTCATTTTTTTGACCTTCTCAAAAACTACTTGGATAATTTATTCAGCCAGAAGTGGTATAGAGATGGCTGTAGGTTATTAACCTAAATGGACCATATAGAAAGAATTCTGAGGATTTTAAATAATATTCGTATTATATGCTAATCCATACATATAATGTAAATATAATACTTATAATCCTTTATTTAAAGTATTTGTCTCCTAACAAAATAAATTATGCTGCAGTAATCAAATCTTGCATGACACCTTATTTACCGGTTTTTCTTTATATTTTTTTGGATTAACCCAAAACCCACTAACTGCATAATAGTCCTGAGTGCATAAAAACTAAAGCAGCTAAGTCATGACAACGAATCAAGCAAACGTGTCAAATATATTTAAAATCGTTTTAGTGGCCAGCGAAAAAGTCTCCGATGTAGAGCACGTTTCATAGACTTCCTGCAACAAGTTGCGCAAGTAAACACCAGTACTCATATATGTCTATATGTATTTATATACCACACATGCAACACCCGCGAGTGTAACTTGAATACTATATATATAACATGCTGTGTGAGATTCTTTCTACAAAAAGTAAAGCCTTTTTGGTCACAAAAATATTTTGCTGTAGTACGTATTTTTTTTAATTGGAACCAAAATTACGCAAAACAACAACATACATCATTAGCACAGTTTCCATTAGAAGCGAAACTATTGTAAATAATACTAACGTCGTATGTTGGAACCATTGATTGGCTATTTACTTGCACAATTTACCCTTCATTGGCAAACAAGCAATGTGCAACTGCAACATGCACGTTGCAAGTGTTATTTACTTAATAAAGCGCAACGTTCTTTTGCAATTAAACAGATTTTCTTTGAAGCGCAATTGAGCGTTAAATGTTTTCAATTTCTGTGATATTGATACAGCTTATACTAGTACATTTTTTTTTCGGCCACTTTATTTGGCGTACGTGCGAGCGCTTTTGTCTTTTCAAGTCTACTTCAATGCTTAGTATAATTTATGGTCTGCGTTGGCTTTCGTTACACTTTATTTAAAATAAATACAAATACTACTTGTATATAGTAGTATAGTAGGAGCAGCACTCAACCACTTTGCACTTTAAACATTTTTTAAAAAGGTAAAAAAAAACGCTTCTATAAATTGTATTTTTCGATACGATACGATTCGCGCATACCTTGATCGCTTAGATGTTTGGTTCACTGCTTGCGGCTTGATACGATGTCGAGCAAGTTTGTTGCTTAAGTCTTTTGTTTTATTATGCTGCAGCAAATATTTGCAAGTTTCACTAGATACTTTGATTGCGACGCGGCGCGCAATCTGGAGCGTTTCGTATCCGTTTTTAAGTTAATTTCTTATTTTATATTTCGATACACGAGCAAGCGGTTTATTTGTCTGCGCGCTGCGACGGTTAAACTGCGACTGCACTCAAGCGCACAGCACAAACTCCATATATAAGAGTTTAAAAACAAAAACCGAAAAACCAAAAAAATTAAAATAAAAGAAAAGACGTTAACTTCGGCTAAACCGAAGCGTTAATACCATAACACGAAGTTTTGAATTGTTTAGCAGTTATATCGATTAAAAATAATTTGTTTTTTTTTTTTAATGAAATGGCTTATTAAATATAAACATATCAAATTTAAATTTGATATTGATAAGAAAAATTATTTCTGGGTATGGGCAAACCCGGTTTTAGCAGATATATTCATAAAAAAATGCTCAATTAGTATCATATGGGCAGACGGACAGACAGACAGATCAACATAGCTAGATGAACACGTCTTTTTATGTGCACTACGATGCCACCTTCAATGTGTTACGAACTTTCCGACAAACTGATAATATCTTTTCACACTTATGTGTGTATGGTATTTGTGAAAAAAATGTATACGAATTTCGTTACGATTTTCAGCGTGTAAATGCAACAGCAGTAGCAACAGCTTCAACTGCTCTGCCGCTTTTAACGTTCGCTCTTTAACTCTTATACTGGCGCGCGATTAACTTTACTAGCTACTAGGATTGCGTATACGACATGTGCCGTGCTGCCTCGGATTTTATTGGCTTTTTCAATTAATTGGATTTACAATAAATTAAAAAAATATATACATGAACATATAAATTAAAAATCTTATTAAAAAGATAACAACGCTCTTATGCCTACTATGTCGCACGATTACTTCCCCTTCACACACATGCCCACTTCTTTTAATACACTTTATACCATAGCCTAAAAGGGTACATGAAGTTTGTGCAAATGAATGTAACAACTAAACAAATGAATTAAATACATAAAATCTTAAGCAGCGTCTTGTCATTCTTTCCATTAGTAAAAAGAAGAAACACGCTTAATTTTTTCATCTATACCCTCTTTAGATAGATAGATAGAAAGTTGTAAAAACTGAAAATAGGTGGGGCTGGCTCTAACGTAAGTCCCAATAAAAAAAAAAAATTTGGTGTTATGGAATACCTAAAAATAGCGTACATACTCCCACAAATGCTGACATATTACCAACTTGGTTATTCCCTAATATAAGATGGCGTGACACCGTCCATTGTACCATTATCCACATAAAATCCAACAAGCAACAAATACAAAGATAGAAATAAGAATAATAAAACTAAATATATTTTACATTTCATTTACTTATGTGTGTATGGTATTTGTGAAAAATTATTCCTCATATGTTCAATAATAATACTCCTAGACCATATATAGGGTATCTCTTATTCGAGCACACATGGCTGCAGCGTTATTGCTTGTTTATAATATTAACAAGTGCATAGTAATTAGTTATTTTAATTTGAGTTGAAATATTGCTTTTAACTGTTTTGCATAACCTAATACCATATCATGCATATTCATGAGACAAGTTGGCTGATCCTTAAATTAGCCTCTTAATTGACTAATGTACGTCAACATTTAAGCCAGTCGAAAATTACACCTGCGCAGAAGTAAATGGGTATATATTAGAATTAAATATGTATAAGATACAAATTGATTTTCCAATTTTCGAAATATCTTTTATCGTAGCGTTGTCAACTTTTTTTTGGTAGTTCTTTTTGCGTGTTCTGATTAGTTTGTCTGCAAGTTTGATATCTCTAATATCTAATCTAATTTCTTAGAGATTAAAGAATTTTTTTTCATATGTATACAAATCTAAATGTTATTCATATACGTATATAGACTACATTTAAGCAATTGGTGTGTGTCAAAAATAAATAGATTTTCACCATTTCTATTTGGATTGAGTCATATTTATACGGTAGAAAAAGGTACTATGCTACGAAGGTGGTTTTAAAAGCCAGTGACAACAAAGTATCCTTAAGCTCGAAACATTTAGTCCAGCGATTTGTTATACAAGTATATTTATTCCTTTAAAATAATAGGTTATATTAAGGTCTTATCTCTTACCGCCCAGCTATTTCTAAATCTGGAGAATATTCTTAATAATATAGTAGTAAGTTGATAAATTTTGCAATGGAGACTAACGTGTGCAATGCATACGTGCATTGCCTTGATGGAACGGACCTTTTTTTCTTCGACAATTGTGATCGTTTCTGCTTCAATTCAATATCGAATCTGTCCAAAATCTTTTCAAGTTAATCGATGTAATTGACGCAACGTGCTTCAAAAAAAAAAAAAAACTTTGAGCAATCGCGGCATCCATCATGCAGATAGCCTTGTTCATGCAAATTTGATGTACCCGCTCAGTTGAGATGCACGCAAAAACCTTATTCAAGAAAGAAGCAAAGGTAGCCAAAAGAACAGTCCTCATATCATAACATATCCCCAATATCCTCTCAAAAAAATCTGTACCGACATAAAGTCTCTTACTGGCACACCTAAAACTCCGCATAATTGTTTAAAAGTTAAAGATATAGCCGAATCATTTGGAGAGAAATTTCATTCTCCGATCGCCAATATCATTCATTGGATTTTATCATTAATTTTTGTCGACGATTTCACCATACAAAAATCACTTATTTCAATCTTTATTAAAAATCACGATGTTGTCTGCGCAGCTTGCTAAAAATTTTTTTAGTAGTCTATTCATTTAAAGTTACTGCGCGGAAAAATCAATACCTTATCACACTCGTATTTAATAATTGTTTGCCTAAAACTATGGTTGTTTTTCAGGTGTTCCCAATAAGAGAAGCTTCCTTGGTCCAATTTCTCTAATCGATGTAATGAATAATGATCATTTGTTTGCTGCGTCATATTGGTTGAATTGTTGGTCAACACCTTCTCCTCGTTGAACATTTTCCAAATCTACATGAGATTTATGACACCAAACTTATCATACAATGGATTGTATAAAATAGCCGTATTTAATAAATAGCAAATATTTTAAAAAAAAAAAATGGAATATTTCATTTAACAAACCTCATATTTATGTTACAGTAAAATAGTTTATTGAAGTTGGCTGATCAGAACCATTTTTTATGATAGCCGCAGACAAACCACCACCCCACTTTTCCTTAATTTTATGAAATACTTTTTTATTGCAGTCAATTTTAATTTAACATCGGACATCATGTCTTCTTTTGAACAGACACTTCATACATACTTATAAATGGGTAAGATCTTTCTACTTTTAATGATAGTCTGCATACAAACCCAAAAGTCTCTTTTGGGTTTTTATATGAATATTTTATGGTTACAAACATTGTTAACTTGAAACGTGATATAGTAGCTTTTTATGAATGCCCCAAGATATTTATGTGAAAAATCTCGCCCATTTTTAGAGAAATTCATCAAACAAACTTTCTTTAAAGCTGCTATTATTAAATATTTTTCCAAATTAGTTTGAATTTTGACATTTTATAAAAAAAGTTAGCATGTAGGTCGAAAAGTTCTTTCTACATCGCACGAAAAAAGAATTCTCCCGGCGTCATTAATTGCATAACAAAAAGTTTCAGCTTTTCTAAGGATTAAAAAACTGGATTGCGTTTCAACATCATAACTTATTTCTGTTGAAATGTATTATCAATTGCTCAATGGTTATCACTAAATTTCTTTTTTCTTAGGAACTTATCTAAGTTTAATATTTATAAAATAAGATTAGAACGCAATTTTATAATTTGTAGCATGTCCTAGCTAATTTAAAAGGATTACCTCAATTCAATTACCTCAAACATTGAACAACAAGTTCAGAATACAGAAACATTTTAGTTGAAACGATTATAAAACTAAAAAAAAATACTCCCACTTACTTCATCTAACCCATTAAAGTTAGCTTCTGAAAAAAATTGAAGTATTTAGCCAAATTATTATGAGTAATTATGCGAATTGAACCCTTTAAAAAAAACTTTCTTCACCGATGAAATAATGGGAATGGATTTCGTATTATTCGTGATTTGATAGAATATTTTTCTCCAGACTTTCATATATGTATATGCTGCCACGTTCGTGATTATAAGAAGAGGATTGACTAATTTAAGAAACGCGTCAAATTGTTGAACTTTTCTAATTGCTTCGAAGCAATAAAATAAAATTTAGAAGATTCTAATTCAACAATTTGTGTTGCAAATCAGGCATGCAACGGTCTCACCCACTAATAAAAAGAATTTTTTGAGTAAATTATCAAAAGATTTTTGGATTGAACACTTTTCTTTATTTGATATTTTGGGTCATTTCGATTTGTTGTTCCATTAAATAAAATAATTTATTTATATTAAAATGTTTACGATTAAAACGATTCCACACTCTGGACCTGCCAGATTGGTTCCTAAGTTAAAACTGTAAATATGAAAGTATATTGATTCAGCTCACTAGAACCGAATCGAATATGATAATTTTTTTATATTCCTAAGACAGACTCCAATTAATATAATAATAAAATAATAAAATGCACTGTTAAATAAAAAAATAAATATATTTACGACATATGTATATTCTTTCGATTTCGTTCGATTTCGAATTATCTGGCAGTCTGGCGAATTGTTGTATTGTGGTTGTTGTTTTTTTTAATTTCGCTAGAAACGTCAAATTTGGTAAATCTTTTGTTAAAACTTATAAAATTTCCCATATACGTCCAGATCGGACAACTAGATCGGAAAGCGCCCATACAAATGATTCCCACTTTTCTGGGTTTTCATACAAAAAATATTTGTTGTTGCAATTAATTATGTTAAGAACACTAAAATTTTTGTATTTTGCGGCAATCCTAGAAAATATTGTATTAAAGTCCAAATCAGACCACAAAATGTGAAGTCGATATAGTCATGCACGTCTGACTGACGCACAGCAATAATTTGGATATTATAGAAGACAGAGCCTTTAGTTTGGATATCTAGAAAATTGTATTCCATATTCAGATAAGTATCCAATGAACGTGCCAATCCCTCTCTAAGCTTTCTGAGTTTTTGAATTGAAAATTTATGTTGTTCTATCAATGCCAAATTTGGCATATCTTAAATATTTCATATATTTCCATATATTGTTGTTTAGTTTATCTTGAAACAACAAAATTGTTGTATCTTATATAAAATATAACACACGGAAATAGATAGACCGAGATAAGTTCGAGCTAACAATATAATATATTATTTAAATTGTTTCCTGTTCAAACAAATAAATGAAAATTCGAGACTAGCTCTCTGTAAAACTAGTCCTAATACGATTTTTTGATATTATTATTTTTTAATGATTTGTTTATATAAAAGACGAGTTTTAATAAATATATATACCTAATTTTTTTTATAATATATTAAACTAATTACCAACTAAATATATGTTACCATCAAGTTTCTCCAAGGAGTTATGTAGTTTGCAGCTAATAATTTGACAACTCGTCTAAGCCAATCACTTTTGTAATATTTAAAAAAAAAAGAAGATATTTCCTTGAAATGAATCGAATGTACATAATTTCGTCTGCAACCAGTTCACTTAAATCAAATCTCAATATAATCTTTAATTTTCTTTTTTCTATGCGCAAGTTTATGCAAATCAATGTTTCAAATTTTTTATAACATAACCGATTTTACAACAAGATTTATACGTGCTAAATACGCATTTTTCGAATTTATTTTATAAAATATGTAATAAAATTTTTTTTCTTGTTTAATATTTAAAGTTTGTTCCAATTGCTCGAAGCCGACCATCGACCAGTTTTGTCTACATATGTCAAATGTATCTTGCCTCTAAAAGTGTTCACTTTTGGCGCAATGGCGCTTAGGAGTATCGAATTCGGCAAAAGGAAAGGAAGTTGTATGCAGTGAGCGTTAAAATGAAACATGGCTCATATTTCGTAATACTTGGACTTGATATTTGGCTTCTTTCGAATGTAATTGCACATTTCATGGAAAGAGACAACTTTGGGACACATGGCGGCATTGGCGAAGTGAAAGCACTTCAAATGATTGGAATTGTTTTAACAAAATGCCGGATGAAGTTGAAATAAGTTAATGTTACTTTTAACAGTTAGTTCGTGCCTCTATTACAATAGACAATTGGGTGGTAAGTGGCTACCGAAATATTGTAAATATCTTCCCAAATTGGAAAGTACTTAAGCTGTGATTGGACAAGTAATTTACTCCAAAGTACCGCAGCAAGCAATCAATTGAAATTTTTCATGCAACTTTTTTGTTAGCTGGAAAATACTTCTGCGCAGCATTTATCATCGTCTACATGAATCGATTAACATTTAAAATTGCAAGACGAAAATCTAAAACCGTTTATCGAGTGCGACTTAAAAGAAAAAATAACAACTAAGAAATCTATAGTCCAGTGTGCTCGACTTTGACATACACTTTGAATTATAGATTTATATTGGACTATATTCCGATTTGATTTCAAATTTGAAATTATTAGATAAAAATAAAAAAATACAGTTTCCGAAAAATAACTTAAAAATGTGGGATTAGATGGTTTCTCATCAAATTTCAAGTTAATGTTGACTTGGAATAAATCAGATTTCCATTCGCCCATCAAAATAAATGTTGGAGTGGAGGTACTTCTAAAAGTTGACATCCACATAATAGAATCGGAGTGAACGATATTGAATTTATACAAAAAAAAACAACACAACAACATTACGAAAAATTGACAGTCAGACGGACATGTCTAGATCAACTTGTTTCGTTAAACAGATCATGAATTTTTTTACTTACAGATAAGTTCTTCAGAAGAGTAAAAAAATTATTAGTAAAATATAGAAACCTAAAAGTAGCTTGTGGGTATTGTCGACTTTTGTCATAACTTGGATGTAAAACGACCAAAAATTGATGTACGTATTATTTAAAATTTACGTAAAAATTTATGAGGCGTATATGATAAGCCAGTATACAAGAATTAATTAGTGTTTTTGACCAGAATAAACATTTTTTTCCTTAAAAGTTTAAAGGGTTTGTGCGTGGGTTGCTTTAATAATCAAAAACAAATATTTTCGATCGAAATTGTTTTTCAACATATTCTCCATGAAGATTAACACACCTTTGCATCCGTTTGAACCAATTTTCGAAGCACTTTACCACTTTAACTTTGCAGTCCTCCGTTTTGGTAAAAATGTAGAACAAAAATTTTTTAGTTTTAATATTTATAAAATCTTGTGTCAAATAAATTGGTTTACTAACACACGTTTTAATTAACTCGCCAAAAACTTAAAAAAATCATTACATTTGAACGGGTAGATTTACTTGATCTTCAACTCGTCGAACTCATCTGGATGTCTACAATACATACAAAATGTGTTTGGGGCGATAAGTCCCCACCTCAGCTACAATACCCCCATGAGTCAAAAATACGGATCGAAATTATTCGATTTTCTAAATAAACATTTCAGGACCTTTTATATTAGTATTATTCGAATACAAAAAGTAAATTTTAATAGGCTTACTATCAGCAGCGATATAAAAACTAGAACAATAAATAAAAGAGTTTTTGTCTAAAAGATAAATTAAGTCCAGAATAATTTTACTAATTTTACTGATAAACTAAAGGTTCTTGTGGGGGAATTAATTTTTCAAAAACTGTTTATAAATATGTAAATTTTTTTTTTCATGAATTCAAGCAATGTAAACTTTATTAAATAACTGTATGTTCATATATTTCTTTGTCAAGTGTCATGCAAACTTAGAATGTTTAGGCGTCTAAATAATTGGAACATTTACAAGGAAACCTATCCCATTTAGATCTACTATTTGAGTTCAAATTAATTAGAAGAGTCCTAGCGGAGTTTATAACGCGTGGACCATTGAAATCTTTAAATTTTTATATCTGTTTTCAGAATGACTTACGACCTACCGAAGTCGTTTTAGATTGACAAGATTTTCGCTATGAAGCAATAAGAACGATCTAAACGAGCTGCTATCATTCCTTATAAGCCCTAAATTATAAAAAACTTTTCATGAGCGATGATACTCATTTTTCTTTGATAGCGAGAGTTAATTAACGAAGTTGGAGATTCTACGCCAATAAAAACGCTAAAGTTATTTGCGAAAATCACCTTTATAACTGTTCGGGCTAGATATGTTGCAAATATAATCATTAGATTGTTCTTTTTCAAAGAAGAAGTAACTTAAGTGTAAATGCAGATGCAATTTCTGGTTATAATTTTTTTTTTAATTGGAGAAATTTGAATGGCATCTGAGAACTATTAGATACCCACATGGTATATATATCTTATTATATTAGTCCGAATATCTGGGTGTAAATATCGTTCTATTCTATTGTTTGAACGGTGATATTTAGACTTTTTACAAGCAGAAGGAACACATTTTTCGGAATGAACGCGATATAGTCAGTAGAAAGTTCCTCTCCCATAAAAGATTAATTAAACTAATTAAATTAGAGCAATTAATTTTTTTTAATATTAATATTTGTTTTAAATATTAGTATACTGCATTCAAAGGTGAACCCAATTAGATTTGAAGTTAAATGCCATTAATAAAAGTGAATATTGTATAAATTGCACGTATACATCAATATTGACCTGAAGTGGCTGGCAAAGTTGTTAAGCAATTCCTATGATGTCGAGCTGTCGGAAAGTGTGAGGAGTACTTAATCGGCTTCACCGAAGTTAATGCTTCTTTTTTTTAATTTTTTGCGAAAGAACGTGCTAATTAATAATTTAATTATAATTAATTAATAAATACTATTATAGATTTCATCTAAGAGAACATTAAAATAATAATGAGCGTTTTATATAAGAGACCGTTGTGAAAGATTGTAAATAAGACTTTTTGACAGTTTGTATCCTTTGGTTAAAATACTAAAAACAATTGGTTTGGTCGCTTCAAAAGTGGTGATTTTAAGCTCAAAGACAAGGAACGGTCGGGACAACCAAAAATGTTTGAAGACGAAAAATTGGAATCATAGCTCTATGTGGACCAATGTCAAACGTCTGACGAGTGGTCAAAATTATGCAGAGTGGATGAGTCAATACACATCAAACGACTAAAAACCGTGGGATTGATTCAAAAGTAATGAAACTGAGTGCCATGGGTTTTGGTCCGAGCAGCCATCAACATTCTTCGTAAAACCGAATATTCACGGCATATAGATTATGTTCTGAATTTAATAGGAAGGCATGACCAATATTGAATTGAATGCAACTATCACGGCGAAACGCTTTTGGACTCAACTCATATGCCTGCGCCGCACACTAAAGCAAAAACGGCCGGAATACGAAAAAACCGACATGTGATTTTGAAGCACGATAACGCTCGGCCACATGTTGCAAAACCGTTCAAGACCTACTTGGAAACAATGAAATGAGAAGTCTTACTCCACCCATCGTATTCTTCAGACATCACTCCGTCCGATTACTTCTCTGCTAGCCTGTGCCAGTAGAAAATCATTTCATATGAAAATGCAAAAAATGGGTAAATGATTGGATGGCTTCCAATGATTAGTCGTTCTTCCGAGCTGGTATCCGGAAATTGCCGGAAAGGTTTGAAAAAGTTTTGACCAACGATGGACACAACTTTGAATAATATATTTTTATATATTTTTGCACTAAAAATCGTAATTTTGGAAAAAATATCCATTATCAATGCAAGGTCATTATATTCAATTTTTTGAGGAACTCCATCTAAAAGAGCGCTGTAGCCAACGCGAATTTCACATTAAAATCGCCAGTTAAAATCATCGGAATATTACCATGCTCTTTTTTAAAAATTCACCGTTCTGGTTTGTGCTTTATTAATTAATCGTGGGTGAATTCAAGTATTTTATTTATTGATTGGTTGGAAGAAATATAAATTACAACAACTAAAACTGAGTCATCACGATCTAATCTATTTTCACAAGCACATATATCACCCACTTTAGAAAACTGAACATAACAAAATCTATACATTTAAATAAAATTGGAATGTCTGTTAGTAATTAGTTATTAAAATAACCTTTTTTACCAAATGCATTTGGATGTATACACGGTACTTACATCAAAATAAATTTTTTTTTTTAAATTTTTGTTTGTATGTCTGTCTGTTTGTTCCGGCTAATCTCTGAAACCGCTGGACCGATTTTGACGGGACTTTCACTGGCAGATTTGTAATGTAATAAGGAGTCAAATAGGTTTTTTAAAAATCGGAGCGGGCGGTGCCCCACCCTTCATATAAGCGATAAACAAAAATCGATACTTCTTTGCATCTATATGAGGTACAGGGATGATATATGGTTTATGTGTTGATGGGATCAGGAGAAGTAAGATCCATTAGAAAATGGGGATGGTTTGGCTTTTTATAGGAAACATATATATTTGAAATATTAACTTTGAGAAAAGTTTATATCGGGCGCAGTGAAGCGTGCCAGTTGCAGCTAGTCTTTTATAAAAATGATAGCATTTTATAACCGTTTTGTTTCTCTTTTTCGTTTCATGAAGCTTCAAATAACAACAATGATAAACAATGTTAATTGGATTTACTTGAACTCTGTCTTTTATATGAACTTTTCTTTTTTTATTCTTGGTATTTAAGCTTAACGTCAAGTTTTTATAAAATATTTTATAGAGATCCATATTGGACAAATCTGGGTTTTGTTCGATTTTTTTGTTGTGCTTGAACTTGAAAAGACAAATTTAGTATTATCCAAAAAAAAAAAAAAATCACAGCTACATATACCAATAAATGCTCATACAAATTTAAAGTTCAATAGGATGCAGTGTATCTCCAAGTCGAGTATACTCAACTGCAGAGTTCTTTCTTGTTCTATATAATTTTATTTTGGCATTTCACACTTATTAACTTGCAAAAATAAAAAAACATCAGCATTTAAAATTTGCTATTAATTAAATGTTACTGCGTTCTAGTAAACGTCATCGACGATTTAATAATTCATTTATTTGCATTCATAAAATAAATAACGTCACTCATTGCCATTCATTTGAAATGTATGAATTTAATTTATTCATTGTACATATTTATTCATGCTCTTTTCAAAACCATATAAACACAACCATTTGAACACAATTACATACTTAGATAAATATTTTCATATACTTCTTTTTCTTGAAGTTTGCACAGCACATTTAGCAGTTACAAATACTTCTTATAGCAAGTTTCATAGAAAATCTTCACATAATCTCGACTAAAGCGGCCTTTAAGCTTCAACAAGCTTAACAATTTCGTAAAAAACTTTCTAACGAATGCTAAATATCCTTAATCCCATTATGTATGTATGTAGTGCATTATAAAATTTAATTCATAGTAGGAGTCCCAAGGCATCATGCTAACTTTATTTTCAGTTTAAGTCTTTGCCCGAAAACAAGTTTAGCAAGTTGACTGAAAATAAGCGAAAATCAATGTTCGCAGACAGAATTAGCTTCAATTGCTCAAGTATGGGTGCACATGCTCTTTGCTTTGTAGTTCACTGTGTACAGTGCATAAATCTCTAGCGACCAGATATTTTGAATTTAGACCACTTGCGTGTGTTCGAAAAATAAAATAGAAAAAAAAACTGAACGATTGGGTCTCGAATCCAACTCCAGCTGTGTTTTGGAGTCGACAATTAATAGTTCGATGGCATATTTAACTTTTTGTTTTTGTCTAAGTTTCTGCATTTGCGCAGAAAGTGAATGTGACAAGCATCGCGTATTCGGTTGGTTGTGTCGTCATAGCCTCTAATTTATTAATTTGCATGCAAATACATACTCGGCTTGAGTCGACCGACCGTGTATAACTGCCTGATTGTCTTACTGTCTGCGCAGCGATTGTTGTTATTCTCTAATTCAGACAGATTCTGGAATTTAACATTCAATTTTTTTTTTTTTAATTTGTAGCAAAATATACCAGTTTTGTTGCAGTTCAAGGTCGGGATTAATGACAACAATAAAAGCAATGATAATAATGATACAGGAAAGAGTAATATGCTTTGCGTATAAAGTGTATTTTCCCAGGCGATAATATGGCGTTGACCACTAATCTTGGCCTCTAGGCGCCTTGGCAGTAGTTATGTCATTAACAAACAAAAAAAAATATACAAGCAGACAAGCGTACATAAGTGACATGAACATGCGAATGAAAATGTATCTGCACGTATGATAACTACAAATTGCTTCGCTACGCTCTGCATAAATGTATAGTCAAGTATTTATATTACATTGCATGTCCAAAAGAAGTTTGAAGTTTCATTTCGAATGCCTTGAAGTCGACATTAGACAATGGCAACTTCATGCCAGCTATTGGGATTTGCTTTAATTGTTGCGCTCTATACTTTTCGTATTTGTGAAAAAAATAGATTAATATTAAATTATATCACAGTTGTACTCAGTCATTCGCGTAGGCGTTTTCTGTATAGAGTTCATTCGTTAGATTACGTTTTCTCCACCCATAAATATCTTGATTTCCTTTCACAAGTTTCGGCGCCTGCACTTGCTAAGCATTAAACATGCCCAGCGGTTGCGATTTGTCTACGGCACAGACGCCAGATGAAACATTTGATACATTTTGTGCCATATGTCAAACTATGCGATACATTGCAAAAAACCTATTGTTGAAAGTAAAAAAGCGCAAAAAATATAAAACAAGAAAACAATTTTATACAAAAAGAAGTGTTAATGCACACATTGCTGATCAACTGTCGTTTCATAGGTCCGTCTGTCCGTCTTTTTGCTTGTCAAATGGATTTCAAACGTTTGGTCGCTTTAACGAAATCAAGATAATGGTTAAATCATTTCAACGAAGCTGAGGTACCCTTTACATAAGCTTCAGCAAATTTAAAGCAGGTTCAACAACTTTATTAAGATGGAAATCTTACAACAATTGTCTCATTATTTATTTTATTTAGTTCAAACCTAAATCTACGATATTGGTTGGTATGGGAGCTAATGAATTTAAAACTGCTCGAAGATTTTCTATAGGGGTATCTAATTAAATGGCGTCATCTATCAATTTCAATACTATATATACTTACAACACGTAGCGTGTCAGACAAAAGGAAATAGCTTTATCGATTAATCTCCTCAAGCTATTGTGCGCTTCTTGAAGTTGTTACAAACTCTAAAACAAACTGATAGAACGCTTTTAAACCAATTTGGTGTACAGTGTACAAAAATGTAACTTAATGTGTGATTTCTAGCAACAGTTAACAACTGTTTAAGTTGTAATAGCAGAGTGCAACACCCGCGGGGATTATTTACCAACCAACCAAAAAAGTAAGAAAAAAAAAAAAATCGGCTAAGATTAATGAGATAGTTTACTACTTACTTTTATATTATTTTACGCTTTTGAGTTCAATACACTTCAGTTTATTTCAATATTGCCTGCAACTATTATTTCACCGTCTTGTTTCGGGCTTTTTATTTTTTTTTTTTTTTCTAGCTATTAAGAAACTACATTCAATATTTTCTATACTTTGCACAAACAATTCATACCAATTCAAAGCCAAGCCCAAATTATTTCAGCAGACCACCAAATTTGATTTAATTGAAACAATTCAGAAGCGTAAGTGTTGAAAGGTTAACACTGATATTATTTGTCCATGCGTGTTTCAGTAGACTCTAAACAATTCACAGTGGTATAGAAATTTTAAAAGTTAGACAAAAAATTTTAAAGATATACATTCAACTATCGCAATCCACGCAAGTGACGTAGAACTACCTCAGCACCGATCGATAGGTCAGGAAATGTACATTCAAGAATGGTTAACATAAATTGAACCGAGATATAAGGGTTCAATATAATGTAATCCAAGCAGATTTGGGACTATAAGTCACTATTTCCGGGAATGTGTTCATCGATCAAGACAATTTAACCTACATTAAATATTTAAAAATTGTTTTTTCCCCCCGTACCTATAGGGTAAAAGGTTATATCAAAAATTAAGTCAATATAAACATATCCATTTTTGTTTTTCTTGTTATTTTAGTTAAAAGTGCCGAATAAGAATTATTTTACTTAAATTCTAATGAAACTTATCATATAGGTCTCTATCGAGCCTTTTAAAGGGGTAGTCCCCTACAAATCTGTCCCCTTTCCTAGGTTTTTGTAAGTAAAACATTTTGTTTTAATTAGGTTTATCCTAAAAAGACATATTTGGTGTATTTTATACTAATCCCAATAAAATATACCACACGGATAAATATAGGAATTTATTTACATAAAATGTACAGATTTTACACTCATATTATTAAAGATTTGAGGCCAGGATAGCTCATATTTTTGGCGTGCTTGCTAGCAATTCAAAGCTTTTAGACCAAACCAAACTTATTCGAACGTACACTTTACTAATTACGTATAATTTTTAACAATTGACCAAAAAATATATTTCGCCAACTCCATATCCCGTCTATAACCGATAAAAGTAAAAAATCGTGTGAAATATTATGACTATATTGTATTTTATCAAGATTATCTAATCTTTTTTTTTTTTTTTTGAGTTTCACGAGCCTAGCTCGTTTCTTTATTTTTGAATTACACATTCAACAATTTGTATTGCTATAAGTATTATGGTTTCCTTTCTTCGCCGTCTCGACTCTGAGGCTGTCTCTGTTGCGGGCGCTGTTTTCGCCATTGTTGTAGTTGTTGCAGGGAGTTGATGAGCAGGTTAGTGAACTGCCTTCTCTTCAGGCGTCTGACGGGCCGCGAGCCAACCAGCATTCGCGCATGCCTGTTGGCATGATTTTGGAGTCGGTCATTGTAGCGGCTGGTAAGGAATCAGACCTGCTCTCCAACCGGTGCAAAGTGTCTGTGGAGGGTGGTGCTGCGGACGAACCAGTGCGTTTGTTCTGTAAAGAGAGCTTTCTTGCGCTGCACAGGAACCAGTTTATGTTCCACATCCTGCTCCGACAAGTCGCCACCTTGGCTTAGATATGGCTCTTGAAGTTGAGCCGCCTATCAAAGAAACCGGCAGGAAGATAACCTTACCTGGCTGTTTCAAGGCCGTGCCATGCATATGCACAGGAGACCTACATAAGGTCTGAATGCTTGATATCCACATATATTGCATTGCAATCCTCCCGCCAATGTTCGCAATTTGTGGTCGGTGATTTTGTGGACTTGTTGTACCGTGTCATGGCTAGAGTGGAAGCTAAACTTATGGTCCAGTATCAGGCTCCGGGACTCAGCGAAGGACACAAGCCTAGCAAAGACCAGTCTTTCCCAAACCTTTGAAATTGACGGCAGAAGACTTATCGGCCGGTAGGATCCAGGGTCCATCTTCGGTTTGCCCGGCTTGGAAATCATTTTGATGACTTCTAGCTTCCACATTGTCGGAAAATACTGCAACCTCACTATATAATTGAAAATGGACACCATAGTTAGAAGAGCACTCTCCGGCAGCGCCTTCAACGTGCGGTTCCAGTTGTTGTCGTGTCCCGAAGCTTTTCAGGCATTAGGCGCTTAATTATGTCTTCAGCATCCCTAGGGTCAAATGGGTGATCAGATAGGTTGAGCTAGGGTCCTGCTGACAGAGAGGGTCTTGTTTCATCTGTCTTTCGTCTGATGCTAATCGCTCTTCGAGTTGTGCTCCAAAGGCATCGGCTTGCTCTTACTCAGAGCGGCACCAGTTGCCGAGATGGAACCAAGTCGAATGGAATGTCGTCTACTATTTCTTGTGCCCTTCCATTGGCAAAAGCTGTTAAATTCAATTCATTCACTATTTTTATACCCTGCACCCAAAGGAGTAAGGGTATGTAATCTATTTGTGCGTATTTATCCGACTGTCTGAAGGATACGCAGACCCCAAAAATTATATTTATTCTCAAACAGATTCAGAGTAGATATATCTATATCCACCCGTACGACCGTAAAACTTTCTGGATGAATAAAATCAGATCTAAGAAACCACACAAGCTAGAGAAAGAAGGAAATTTGCAATTCACCTTTTCCGAAATACTCTTTGTCGCATGCATGCACATTTTTTAATATTTTAAAATAAATTTAAAGCAAAAGCCCTATTCAGACGGTCAAATATATTTGGTACTTTTGTCATATTGCATTGAACATAGATTCATGTCAAGCCTTGTTCGGGCGGTAGAATATATTCGAACCTCTCATCACATTGCATTGCAAATAGTTTCAAAAATGTTAAAATTTCAACAAAAAGTTACAGCACACTCAAAAAAAAATAGTTATTATTGCCAGATATCTGGTAGTGTGTCAACCAACCTAAGCAAAAAAATCTATTTTCAAAGAAATAAAATTAACAAAAATAAAAAAAACAAAATAACTTACTATTTTTAAACGATGTTCTTAATTTCTTGACCACTGTACGCTGCTGTTTTGAGTGATTACTGCCACCCAGAAGTGTTATGATTTTGGCACGATTTACGTGTTTTTTATTGTTAATAGCGTGCGTGTTTCTTTTTTTCAAATTAATTGTCTCAAAGAAATTAGTTTTAATTAATGGCTATTTTTTCGTGCAGAAGTTAAACATAGTCGTACCATAAATTTTTTATAACCTTTAAAAATTAAGAGGCTATTTGATTTGAGGGTTGTGTGATAAGTTATGGCTGTAATAGATTGTTGCAAATAAATAAATTGTGGATAGTTTGACTAAATTTTATTGTTTCTAAATTTGTTCATGGCATTTATTATATAGTGCCTTTGTTCATCGACAGATATATCATCCCAATAAAATGTGTCTCTTATCAGAAATTAAGTGTAAACACTGTATAGTAGAGCATGTAATTGTAGGGCTTCTGAATCTGTCAAACAGGAGAAATCAGTGTATAGTACAGCATTGAAATATGGATTGGCTTATGAAACTTGGCTTGCACACGCACAACATATGTGGACACGCTTGTTCTCTTACCGATACGCAGAAAAACCTAAAGTTTTAACGCTAAAAAGTTTGAATGAACGCCAATTGGACTGAAGATATGATTTGATTTGATTGAAATGATTAGATATCGAAAAAGGTATCCAAATCGTTTTTTTTTTCTCGCAATTTGGTCACACTGCACTCACAAACTTTAACTAGATCGATAGATCGATAGTTTTCAACTGAGATCATGAATAATTCATACGACGGTTGGATGCGTATAAATTCCTGTACAAATTTCTCGATTTTTGATCTGGCAGAAATCATGCATCAATCTTTTTTTCATGACGGCAACACCCACAAATAGAGTGTCTGGCTTTCCAATCATTGGGATCTATTTGAAAAATGAATATATTTTTCGTCATCCGATCATCCATCATTCGCATCAAAAAAGTGGTCTGATAACTTGCCAAAATTAATTCAACACCTCCATTGGCAACTGTATCGTCGTATATTGCCAATGAAAATTACTTGTATTTGAATGCGAAACTTTAATTAGAAACAGCTATCCAAAGCAGCCTCCTCGAAAGAAATCTAGCCGTGGCCGACAGCTTAATATCAAATGTAAACGAATACAGAAGTGATCATAGAGTTGTAAGCTAAAGAATTAGCAATTACTTCCAAAAAGGAAATCGCTAATATGATAATCACTTGTGGTCGCGAACGTGTTCATGGAAGCAGCACGAGCGATTTCATTCCACAGACTGCAGCACAAGCAATCCAATGACTTTCGGTCTACGCCGAAGAAACGGAAAAACTTTGCAAGTGTTTCACTGCGACGAGTTATTCAGGAAATTTTGCAAATGCAACTGTGCTAGTTCCCAGGATTCCGAAGAATATTAAATTAAGCTTGTGCAAATATATTTAACAGGAAAAAGAAGGCAAGGCAGACCCCAAAAAGTGTTTATTTTTTTGATCAGCATCAAGAGTCGTGTCGATATACATATGTTCGTCCGTCTAGCTGTTCGTAGAAAGAACAAAAACTTGGAAACTATAAGTGATAGGGCCATAAAGCTCTTGTATTACTTCTTCAAATAATTAGTATTTAATGAAAATATGAATACAAATTTTCAAATCCGTTCAGAGTTTTTGTATAACTCATATTTTTATTGTGTTAATTCAATTAGAAATATCAAATTTAATAAATTATATTTGCGAGAGTTCTAGGAAAATATTTCATATAGATCTAGATCGAACCACTAGAAGAAGTAGTACGCATACAAATCTCTTTCCTCTATCTTCGTTTTAAATATTAAAAATATTGTTTTGTCGTTGTTATATGTATAAGCTATATATATTATTTAAGCTTATTTTATTCATATTTATTAATTTTAATAAAACATCCCATACCCTTACTATTCAAGGTATAAATCTAATGTGTAATTTTATACTTACAATGATTACTAATTGCACGTCCCTCGTAACTTTTTGAATGACAATTGGCAAATGACAAACCTAATACAAAGAACTTGTAATCATTTTTGTAGTATCGACCTTGAAATTCTTTAAATGTTAGTAATTATTTAATTATCTTTTCCCCCGTTTAAGTTCAATAAAGCAGTTTATACGTGAAAAGAATAGTTGTTTGTTGCTTTAAGATTATCAACTACATCTGCGTTGGCGGTTTCTACACTTCTCCACAGTATCTACAAAGTGCGAGTATTATTAAATTGTGTTTACAAATTGTAGGGTGCAATTAAAAAATAATTTAAAAATTTCTATTAAAATTTGCATCAGCTTATCAGTGCAATTAATGCACTGTAAAAATCAAATGAATATACTTATTTTATTTTAGTATTTACATTTGCATTTCGTTAAATTAGTTTTTAATAGCTATCTATATAATAAATAGATAGTTATTAAAAACTAGTTATAATTATTTAACATTTTATATTAAAATAATTTGCTGTTTGTTGACAACAGCATCACTCATGGACGGCTGGTCTGATTTCCGCACTCGACTGTTTATTTTTAGGCCCTGTACCGAAGGTACAAGAGCCTATTGGGTTTGTGCAAATGTATGTAACAGGTAGAAATAATGGTCGGAGACCCCCCAAAGTTACCCCCATTATGGTCAGGAGTGATAGAGGAGTCGATATAGCCATGTCCGTCTGTCCGTCTGTCCGTCCGTCCGTCCGTCCGTCCGTATGAACGAAAGGATCTCGGAAACGGTAATAGATAGAGACTTCGTGTTTTTTGCATTCGTCTAGGACTGCTCCGGAATTTCACAAGTTTATTTTGAAATTTTGCCCCTCCCCCCCCTTCCCCATAAAATCACCCCCAAGGAGAAATATTTCTTCGGCACAAGAAAAATTGAGTATGCCAGTATAAAGTTAACGTCCCTCTTAGTCAAAATCCAAAAAGTTCATCAAAATCGGATAATAAATAACGATTTTATAACCAATTGAAGTTGAATGACCCCCCTTTCCTCTTCATTCATATTCGAGCAGTGAGAAGTGGTCATGTGTTTGGTCATATGCTCGGGAAACGTTTAATGTGTTTGTTAGGAGACCTGAACTGGTACAGGGCCTCTTACAGTCGGTTACGCCTGACTGTATTTTCTTACTTGTTATTTATAAATTTGGAAATTGCACCTCTAAGTCGTACATACAGAGAAAAATAGTATAGTATAGTTCGATACTCTCATCACGAAAACACACATACATATGAGTACAAAAGTACATAACAAGGCTCTGCGTTGCATCTGCAACACCCAGTGGTACGTACATAACTCGGTCATAAATAATAAGTTGAACATGCCACATCCCACTTTTTTTAATGAGATCAATCTGCACACCAGTGAGGTTAATATTAGAGAAGAAAAAAAAACTAATTTAAAAATATTTTTAAAAAATCGCAAGCTTTTTTCCTGCTTTATTTAATACTGTTTTATAATAATTCATCTACTTCCTCCAAATCGACAAATTCGTCAATTAAATTGAGATTATTTTGTGGCACCTCATATAAGTAGTTGAAACAACATTGGGCATATCATTGCAACCCGTTGTAAATTTATGTGAGATAAAAATTTATTAAGTTGTAATGTGTAGTTAATGCATAATATTTAATTTACGGTGGTGGTTTCTATTTTATTTTTGAGTTTACTCTGAAACATGTTGATGTAACTAAGGACTCTCTCAACTTCAGTGGCAAAAATTTGGCAACTCTATAAATCTTTAGCTCCCACCAGAGTCTTTGTTGATTTTATCAATATGGGCAAATCCCAGAAACAGTCCACCAGCGAACAATTTTTGAAATGAGCCTTTTGTTATTTTCTTTTATGTAGAACAATAGAGTAGATATCTAATTTTAAAAATTTATAACAAAAAAAACATTTCGATGTTTATAAATACAAAAGTTATTACCAAACCCAACCCAACCTCGGTGTTGTTACTTTTATACCAAAAATTAACATTTTTTCGGTATACATAATATAACATTATTGTTAACATAGAAGATCGGACAGATAGCTATATTAAGGTTTGTTTAATTCTCTTCAAATTTTGTATAACAGTTATTATGTTTCTATTTTGGAATAATTAAAATTATGTATGAAACGTCAAGACCAAGCGTTGTAGCGTGCGTCACGGAAATTAAGGTTTTTTTATATTGTTAGTATAAAAAAATTTTTTTTTTAAGTCGTCTATAGTTCTAAATCATATCTATTTTTTACTTTTAAGTTTATTTAAAAACAAAGTTCTACATATTTTTTTTTGTTTTTTTTTTGCAATTTAATTTCTGTAGCGTGCGTCACGATTTCAGTTTTGCCTAAAAAGAGCAGCAGTCCGTCCGTCCGTATGAACGAAAGAATCTCGGAAACGGTAATAGATAGAGACTTCGTGTTTTCTGCATTGGACTAGGACTTCTCCGGAATTTTACAAGTTTATTTTAAAATTTTGCCCCTCCCCCCCTTCCCCAAAAAATCACCCCCTAGACTAAAAATTTCTTCGGCACAAAAAATGCGTTGAAGATTTGATAGATGCTTTTGTGCCTTTAAATAATATTAATCGGCTCGATGAGGTTACAGAATGGAAGAATTGGCGAATTATTGATAAACGCATGGTGCTCAGCCAAACAAAAGGATCTATTTGTGATTTAATAAAGGAATTGGAATTGCAGTTACCTATTTTCAAAATGCATACTTTTGTTAAGAGAGTACAACAAAAGTACTTTCAAAACCGAAAAATGTCTATTGGAAAAGATGAAGTTGTTTTACAAGTCGATTTTGCAGAAAACTATCGGCTCCTGAATCAGAACGAAATTCAATCGGCACATTTTTGTTACACCCAAGTGACCATTTTTACTTGTGTTGCCTGGTTGCACAGTACCACAAAATCATTTGCAATCACGAGCAACCAGTTATCACACAACAAATTTGATGTATATTGCTTCCTTAAGCTAATAATCAAAAAAATAAATAAAAAGCATTCCGTTACCAAAATCTTCATATTTTCCGATGGCTGTGCAAGTCAATTTAAAAACAAATTTATAATGTCAAGTCTACCGCATTTTAGAAAAGAGTTTAACGTTAGCCACTTTGAGTGGAATTTTTTTGCAACTTCCCACGGAAAGGGTGCAGTTGATGGAATTGGAGCTATTGTAAAGCGAATCTAATTCTGAGTAACGCCAACGACTTTTTTAATTTGGCAAAAAAACATATACATGGCATTTCCATTTTATATGTTAGTGGCCGATATATAAGAAATACTACTGGTTTTCTTTCGGAGAGATGGGCAAACATAACGAGCATACCAGGAATAAAAAGCAATTATTATTTTGCATTATTTAATGAAAATGAGCTCGAAATGGCCCTTACGGCAGACTCATTTAAGAAAAAAATTAATTTATAAATTGTTCATTTTTTAAAACATTCATTATTTCATATAAATTCATTGTAAACATATTATATTACATAAATTCATTAAAACATACATATATATATTTCATAACATATTTCATAACTTCATTTAAGTTTCAAAAAATAAAAAGGTTAACAAAATTGAGAGTTAAAGAATTATTACCCAAACAAAAAAAAAAAATTTGGTTCTATTTTCGTAGCGCACGCTACATTTTTTCTACCATGGAAAAAATGTAGCGTGCGTCACGTAACGTGCGTCACAATCGTTCACGGTGTTTGCTAAAAAACCATAAACTTTTTCGACTCCAAATAAGCAAATTCTTAATTCTATTATTCTCAGCTTTATTTTAGATATTGGATTTTGTGTACTTTATTATGCATAATTCGCTAAAAATTACAAATGAAATTGAAAATTTAAAAGTAACTTCCATTTTGTGTAGCGTGCGTCACAACACTTTATGAACAATTATTTCGGAAAAGGTAAAAGTAAAGAAGCTATATTACATGTCATTCGAAAGTACACTTCAATCCCTCTATGCACTATACTAAAGTTCACGGTATATCTTCTAAAAACCCAAAAAAAATTTATAAAGTAATCTACAAAAGCGTACGAATGTAACGTGCGTCACGCGAGATTTGCCCATATTTGTCTGTTTGACCAAATCAATATCATTATACTGACGTTCGATCTGGAAAATAGATTAAATGTCGAAAACAAAAAAAAAGTTCTAAGACCTCTGGAAAAAATAGCTTATGTGTGCAATTGACAGCGAATTGTACTTAATGACACACGCATTTCATGAATATGAGCATTTGTTTAGTATAAAGCGGCGTATCCTTTTTTAATTTTTTTTATAGTTTTTTAAAACATTCTGCATTTCCTATCTCTAGTGGAACCAGAATCAAAAATGTAGATAAAAGCATTTCACTCTGAACCGAAAAATATTACTTTTGCGATTTTTTGTTATGACGTGGGCTCGTGAATTACTCAGTATATAGTAACTCCAGAACCCTCAAGATTAGTCCGACTTATCCTTACAATTTAAACTATATACTTTTCAGCCAAGCATCCCGAAGTTTTTGTTCGTACTGTTTCTGCAAAAGAAGCTAGAATTCCCGCTGCCTGTTATTATTGAATTTAAAAATCCCAGATTAGACGGGAAAAAACGAATTTGACATCACTGCTGCACAGCTCAAGGAACAATGACCGCGTTGGCTGGTACACACTGACCCGTTTGATATACCCTATACCCTATTGAACCCTAAATTTGTTTTGGGATGTATCTTACCTGGAACTTTGTGGCATATTTTATTGAGATTAGTTCATGATGAACTAAACTATTGTAAATTATATTATAAAATATATTTCTTACTAAGCGTCAGGAATGGGAACTAATTTGTATGAGGCTACCCCTTAAAGTGGACCGATATGTTTGATTTTTTTTTGGTTTTGGTTTTTTATGAGCTAACATACAAGTAAATTTTGAAGAAGGAATAGGAAACAAAAAATGTCCAAACTTGAAGGCTTCATTTTTTATAGTCTCCAACTTCATAACCAGACAGACGCAAATGTCTAAACCGAGTTGCTATTCTATGTACCAGTTGCCATTCTATTGGACCCTAATCTAATCGATTCTAATATATAAAGAGATAAAAGAGGAACAAATTTTATTTTTTTATGTAATGAAAAAGTTCAGAAACTATGTACTTAAAAATTTTACCACTAGAATGTTACATTAGCCATGAGTAACGTAGGCTACATTTCTTTAAAATCGGAGGGGGCGGTTCCCCATTCCATATAAACGATAAACATCTATCTTTGCACATGCATCTATTGGAGATATGGACTTAATATTTGGTATACATTATAATGAGATTAGGAGAAAATCACATCATGAGTTTGGTAAAGGTCGGAGGGGGCGGTGAACCATCCCGACCTTTACATCTATATCTTTGCATCTATATGAAGTATAGTATATATATATTGTGTGGTACGGGGATAATATCTGGTATACATGTTGATGGGATAGGATTTGAATCACTTCATACGGTGTTCACTAAGTGGCACTGCTAACCAGAACTATTTCTACATTTCTGAATGTAACTTATTAAAAAATATTCTGTTTTTAAATTTAAGACGGTTTATAATACACAAATAGTTTTAAAATATTCTAGTAAGACTTTTTAGCTTGTAATTATTTCTACTGTCTGCAGCTATGCAGTTTGCACGCTAATTAAATTTTATCTTTTTGACATCCTTACACAATTCTTATACAATTAGCTACTAATGACTAATATTTGTACAGGATTCAAGCTGAATTAACTACAACAACAATTTTTTTTTTACAAAAATTCAGATAGATGGAACATATTTGTTCAGTGCTCCCTCTTCTATTGTTCCAATCTGAACCTAAATGGAATTCTTTATGTGGATTATTGTAAAGAAGACAAAATTTGCCATTTTTATCAAAATCAATAACATCAATAAATAAATATGTATGCAAAAACTCAGAAACAGGATTGAATGGGTTTGCATGGTAAGTCTCAGTCCCACTGTAGGGGATTGTATTTATTAAACAAAAGGTACCTGAAGAGAAAAATGAGAATCTAAATGTCAAAACTTGAGAACTCTTCTTGAAATTCATATGGACAGGAAGATAGTCATAAAGATATATCAACTCGACTTATGCTGATTAACAATATTCTTCCCTCCTTCTGCCAGTTACATATATTTGCAAAATCATCCTTTATAAAAACTGTAAGGGTTGAATAATTGACAACAGTCCAGGACAGTACTGGACAGTTTACCCATTTGAATTGAATTTGCATAACCCTTGATGCTATGCAAATATTATTAATATGAAAAAATATTTAAATTCAGTTTCCAATTGTATAGTAGCACGTATCCAGATAGGAATATATCCGCTATTCAATGGAACTACTGGGTATCTCGAAGTCAAGGAAACTTGAGAGCAGCTTCTTTGCTTGTTTTAATGATTATTATTAGGCCCTGTACCGAAGGTACAAGAGCCTATTGGGTTTGTGCAAATGTATGTAACAGGTAGAAATAATGGTCGGAGACCCCCCAAAGTTACCACCATTATGGTCAGGAGTGATAGAGGAGTCGATATAGCCATGTCCGTCTGTCCGTCTGTCCGTCCGTCCGTCTGTCCGTCCGTCCGTCCGTCTGTATGAACGAAAGGATCTCGGAAACGGTAATAGATAGAGACTTAGTGTTTTTTGCATTCGACTAGGATTGCTCCGGAATTTCACAAGTTTATTTTAAAATTTTGCCCCTCCCCCCCCTTCCCCATAAAATCACCTCTTAGGGTGAAAATTTCTTCGGCACAAAAAAAATTGAGTGTACCAATATAGAGATAACGTCTCTCTAAGCAAAAATCCAAAAAGTTCATCAAAATCGGATAATAAATGGCGATTTTATAAGCAATTGAATTTGAACAACCCCCCTTTTCTTTTCATTCATATTCGCGCAGTGAGAAGTGGTCATGTGTTTGGTCATAAGCTCGGGAAACATTTAATATGTTTGTTAGGCGACCTGAACTGGTACAGGGCCTCTTACAGTCGGTTACGCCCGACTGTATTTCCTTACTTGTTTTCTATTATGTATTTAAATTATTTTATTTTATTTGATTTTTTATTTTAATTATTAGAGAGGCGAAGCCCCAGTTACTAAAACATAATTCGAATTTGCATTTAGTTTAACTAAATAAACTAAAATCCATTTATATATAATATTAAATTTTTTAACGCTCTGTGGTTGATTGATTGATTGATTGTGAACGCCAACACATAAACTTTAATTTGTTCTTAATAGCATCAACAGCATTTGGCAAAGTTTGAAATGCTTCACTTTGCCTTTAAACAGAAACTATCCCGTTTAGTCATTGCGACACACGCCCTGCTCAGGGTGTGCCAATTGTGACCGAATATATAAGCGAACGGATCTTTTGAGTGTTACCTAAGAACCATGCAATAACAACTTTCAATTTGCAAATGTTTAGTACATACCTATATATACTACACGTACATAAATGTTGAAACAATAATAACTACAATTATTTTAATATGCAAGCATACAAGTATATTTTAATATATAGTACTTGTATGTATAGGGTCATTCAATTTCATAATGGTAAAATTTAAGTTGATAAAGATATTGCAATATAACAAGTACAAAGATCAGCAATTGATTAAGAATAAAAACCTTACTCTGCTCCTATACATAAAATGCATTTGAACAAACAAATTTAATTGCTTTCGATGTCTTATAAATATCTTGTACCAATAAAATATTTTTGGTAAGAATAATAACGAATATTAAAAATAGATTACCAATTTAATAAACCTTTTCTAATCTAATTTTAAATACCGGACGCACTTATTGAAAGACTCTTTAATAAGGTGTTACTGGTTGGTTGAGTTTGTTGTCTGCGTTCGATTAATTTATTATTAAATACATATTTCATGTAATTGAAAAAAAATTTATTTAATAATATATTAAAGCAACAACTGTAACACTATAGAAATTTTGTACGAAAAAAAAAAAATAATAAAATTTGCAAACAATAAAAAATAGTAAACCAACTGCATACACTCCTACGTGTATGAGTATATATTTTATACAGAGGTCTTTTGAGTACCACAAACTAAAATGGATACCAATACAAATTCACCATTGTATTTGCCCGCCATACACAATAAATCAATTCATTGTCTTGTGAAGGCCGTTCAAAAGTCCGTCAGCAATTTGATTTGATAGCCAGCAGCCTAAGCTAAACGCCAGGCGTTGGTCTTCAGTAGCGCCCTGGTTTTGGCACGCGTACTGACTTGCATCGACTTCTTTGCAACTCCACCGCAACTACTCCCGTTCCATTGCACTTTACCATGCATATGCGTTCCTCGAAGTCTTTGGACGCTTGCAAAATGCAAAAACCGGATCTGTTGTTGAAATTTTATAAATGGTTTTACACATTAAAATGCATTTTTATTTATATTAAATAGCAAGTTTTTCATTGAAAAAAAATGAAAATAAATATTAAAATGTGGAGCAATTATAAAAGTGGATACTAGTGCTGTTGGTGTGACACTCTCCATGTAGCAATGTCGTTGATCGAAGAGTGTCATGTAAAAAAATGTAAATGTGTAAAAAATAAATATAACAAATTTTAATTGCATAAAATACAATATTTATTTGAACAAATTGCCAGCGTCTTCCACTTCGCCTGTGTTGACAGCTCGAATTAAGTAACTCATACGCACTGTGGTACGTAACTTTTTTATGCATTATGTAATATACCCTTCTATATTTGTGTGTGGAACAAGTTTATCAGTTTCACAGTGCATTTGTCGGATGCTGTAAGGAAATGTTTTCATCTTTCGCGACATTTCCTTGTGTCTAGGCTGACATCACTGCAATTCAGAAAATGCGATGGATAGGACAGGATTGCTCTAAAAAACCGTCCTGTTACATCTACTATATCTGCCATAAGAGTATGCATGTATTTGGATGCGGTGTCGTGGTAAGTAGGAAACTACTTAGCCTCGTCTCCAGTTTCACACCTGTTGACGAACGCTTGGACGCGATACGCATTAAGGCTAATTATTTTAATAGAAGTCTGACTTTTGCAGACATGCCGATGGATGAGAAAGGCGATGACGCTAAAAATTAATTTTACGAGCGCCTGAATAGTCTTTACAATGCCAAAATTGGGAAGGAAGGAATCTTTCGCCCAACCGTCGGATGAAGAAAGGTTAAACAATTTCGACACTGGTCAGAACATGATAGCTAGCAGCACCAGAACATCCACAGCATACATAATTGAAGCTCAAAAATTGTATCTAGCTGAAGGTTAAAAACGGATATGAAAATCTGGTGATAGATGCGCAGACATCACTGAGAACATGAAGGTGTAATTTTTCTAACCTATTTGGAGACGATGAAGCGCATAATACCTCCGATAGAAAAATGACTTCGGAACCACCAGTTGATAATAGTTTTTTTGTAGAGCTACAGGACTATAACCAAAACAATTCGGTTACCTAAAGGATGCAAAATAAGAAAGCAGTAGGTTCTGATTACCTGTCAGCTCATTTAATCAAGATCGGCGGCTAAGAGTTTGTCAAGATGTGACGCACTAACGTTATTCCAAATTATGAGCCGATAAACGTGACTGAAAACTTTAAAAAAGAGACCTCGCTGTTTGCGCCAAATACCACGAAATAAGTCACCTTTTAATCGGATATAAGACTCTGTCATGCGTATTGTGTAATACGCTGCAGCCATGTACGGATTCACTGATAGGACAATATCAGTGTGGCCAATAAGGTCGACCAGTGACCAAATATTTACATTACGATCAATCCAGGAAAGATTCGTGAGTTTAAAAAAGATAGACAACAGCTATTGGTCGACTATAAAGCCGCTTTCGACACGCTGATACGATCGAAGTTTTTCGACGCCCTGTCTGCACTATGTATCCCCCGTTCGTCTTTGCATGATGACGCTATCACACACACAAAGCTTTGTCAGGGTGGGGAAAAATCTCTCCTACCCCTTTGATTCCAAGAGGTTTCCGGCAGGGTGAATTGTAATTGAATCAGATGAAATTCTTAGACATAGTCCAGCGCATAGAATTGCAGCGACTGCACTGGGCTGTTCATCTCACTCGAATGGAAGAAATAGATCCTGAACAAAAAGTTTATATGAGGGCCCAAATTTGATTGGTGCACGAACTAATTGAGGATGACAGGGCACGCGTTGGAATGACAAGGTATGGAGAGATCTTCGCGTTCTTGGAACTCAAAACAATTGGCGTCAGCGCGCACAAGACCACAGCAGCTTGTGGGCCTCCCCAAATACGACCATGATAGAACGATGTTACAAAAAAAAAAGCAGTAAGAAAACTGTTACGCAAAATTTTTATGATCGTTTTGTACAATGACATTGAGTTAAAACGTTGCTAAAATGTACAACAAATTTTTTCGAGAGAATTAAAAAAAAGAAATTTGGTCAAATGAAATTCATACAATGAATTCTGCTGAGAAAGAATTTGTATGAAAATGGACTAAAGGTTTACGAAATTAAAACAACAACTATCTTATTTAAGTTTTCGACAACGGGCTGAGAGGCAGCACGGATGAATGGATGGATGTTCGATTCTATACATGGATCACAAAGTAGTAGTTTAACAATATATTTTGTAGTACTTCATGGGCGACCACAATCACCCAACTTGAACCCAATAGTAGACCTCCGGGTTTAGGTCAATTGGGCCCTCTCCAGCATGACTGAAAGCCACCTTAGATTCGCAGGTGGAAGAGGTAAGGTTCTTAGAATAGAGCTGATTTAATATATTTAATAGTCAAAGCAGGATACGGAAAAATTTTAAAACTATTTTACACTTAATATCAACTAATGGATTACATGCCCACTTTTAATTGAATACTAAACTTTTAAATTAAATGCCTTTTGTGTTACTTATTTAGCATCAAATAGTTGTTTACAATTTTTACAATATCAAGTTTTATTGCCGAAACCTAATGTCAAACCTAATTACATTCACCTTTGTACTCTTGAGATCTCAAATTTTAATCAATTAATTTCAACTACATTAAGTGCACACATTTTCTATACACACATAATCCGAGCAATCGGTGCCACGCCTCGATGTACAACTATATGTTGCAGTTATATGACTATTTTAACTTACAAATCAATCTCTAAAAGAATGCGGGAATAGAAATTTTCTATACATGGATATATGTTTGGTTGTTTTGCTAAGCATTAACAGTTCTTCATTCGTAATTAATTATGTATTAACATTTATCAGCACGAAAACATTTTTATCCAATATAATCATATTGCTATTTTAATTTTTGCATGATAATGCTTTACACACAAACATACAAATCAAATTATGCCGAGTTTATACATTGTTTCGAAGCATTTCGCGTTCCACCAATTAATAAGTCAACCCTGACAAATCTTTGTGTTATCGGTCTTAGCAAATCGCAAATTGCTTTTTCTTAGACAATTTTGCGAATTGCGATTTGCGGAGTATGACATTAGCGATTTAAAAAACAAGGGAGCATGGCTGATAGATACTTTTTATAATAATGTTAATATAACACTTATTGAACATCGTGTTATGATTTATAATTAAAGATAAAGTTTGCTCTCATATTTAAAATGAATATGAAATAAATGCATATACCACACTTCATTAAATTGTGCAGAGTATACTTAAAACTATATCAATCTTATTTAATTTAGTTTAGTTTTTTTTTAATTTTTTGCGGCATTAATATCTACAAAGTGCACACTTTTAACTAGCAAAATGTCAAGCCATATAATGCAATTAATTTATTTTTTTAAACTTTTTAAAATTTTCATGTATGAAGTGGCTTATAGCCTAATGCGTCCATTGAGCTTGTTCATAAAATTAAGCTGCTGCGGCAGCTTAAATGTTACCAAAATGTCACAACACGATTTTTGTGGAGCACAGATACAGCTTCCCCGCAACATCAATTGAAGTACGGCAAACCTCAAACGGTAAAGTGCCATGAAGTTGAACAGCTCCCGCTTAACAATTTACTTCGTTAGCAACAATTGTCAGCGCATAAAGCTGCTGTTACTATAAATAAAAATATATAGACCAGAGTGTTGAATAAAGTTAATTAAACACTGAAACGGAGCTGCATAGTAGATTGATAGAATGCGCCAAAGAAACGACTCACTTAAGACAATAGCTCGAATCGGAGTACATATTGTACAAGTATATATACTTAATATAGAATGCTACAGATTTTTCTGCAAGATAGCAAACAACGCTGGCAAACAAAAAATGTGGATATTAGGTTTAGACACTCTGTGTAAAAAGTACCTACTGGGAATTGTTAGGTAAAGAAATACAACTTTAATTTATTTATCACAAATCATTTTGACGATTTTAATATATACAATACAACTTTGACATGTTAGTCGTGTTGCATTCATTAAAACTGTTAAAGGAAAAATGCGCATGAACTGTTTTATTTTTTTACTCAATATAAATAAATACGACTTAAAATAAATGTATTATTCCTACAATACCAAAAAGGTAGAGCGCTACTAAAATGTAAAACACAAAAAATTACTCTATTCTTAGCACATGTAATCCTATGTCGTGCCCATCAGACCCCAGAAGACATACACATTTATTGGTCATTGCAGTTCCTTGTGGTATAGATAGAAGAAATTTGCAAAAAAAATATTTTTTCAAATTGACTTAAAATTACATTAATGAAATACATATAATCATCAGAAATACTGACTTCCGCTGCTGGTTAGATGGTGAGATTTATCTGAAAATGGAGCTAAGAAATGAACAAGACATAAATGACACCAAAAAATAATCCGTACAAATGCTGACATATCTACCTCCACAAGCTATCCAACTAACACAAACTATTCTTTGTACTCCATTGAAATAAGAGAAATCGAAAAAAAAAATGTAGCTTATATGGCAAGAAGCACATTGTCCTAGAGAAAGGAATGTCTTTAAACGCTTGAGTCAAAACTGGCAGAACTTAAAAATGAAGCCGTTGGAGATTTTCTTCAAAACACAGAACCAAATGGGTCAGACTTTGACAATCTGTCTTAAAATATCATAAACGTTCGGAAAGGCGAATTATTCCTGTTAAGGACATTAATTGGGAGTGGTGTCAAAAAAGAAAAGGCTGAAGCGTTTACTTTGAATCTTGAGCAAAAAATTTCATTTTATAGTCCTTATAACAAGCAGAAGAGGTCTTTGTTTTGATACACCCTATGTCAACAACAGTAAAACTTTCTGAGGTTCAAGCTGATATCAAAAGAATTGAATTGAACCAAAAAATCAAAAGGGTATGAAGGAACTAATGACAACTATAAAAGCGCTCTGTTTTTTCTCATCTGCAACGTTTGCTTTAAATTATTTAGTTGTTTCCCCAACCAATGCAATGCAGATAATATTTATATCAAACTGTAGTAAACCCGAAAAAAGGTAGCATGATACCGACTAATTCGCCTGCTAGGAGTATTCTCGTAAATATATGAAAGTACATTTACTCAAAGAATGCTTCCACCATTTGATGGTGTCATATTTCCAAATCATCAATTTTGGTTTCTGCGAAGGCATGGCACACCGGAACAAATGTATCCTATTTTTGCAGAACTATTTATTGATGTAAAGCAAGCGTTTGATCATATTTGGCACAATGTACTGCTTTTTATTTACCACATTTCCAGTTTCTTCGAACACTTTTGTCAGATATTCTTATATAAAATGCGATCATCAAAGCTATATGCTATGGAGTTCCTCAAGACAGCGAACTCGAATCATTGCTTTACACGCTGTATACTGCAGATATGTATGCTACTAACTACAATGAAGTGGAATTAGCATAATATGCGGATGGTACAGCAATAATTGCTCCAGCGAATTCTGTTATCGCGGCAACACATCTACTAAAACTAGCACACATATTACTTACGCTCGGAAGAGTTTCAAGTTCCAGAAACAGATTTATTAATATGTTGATACCAACGTGCGACGCTATAAAATAACAGGGCTTGATATTAGATTAACAATCACATAAATGACAAAATAAAAGAACTGAACATTAAAATACAGAGTATCTAGTTACTTGGTCTCCGTTCAAAACTCAGACTTGAAAACAAAGCAATCCTGAAGCCAGTGTTGACATATGGGCAAATCCCAGAAACAGTCCACCAGCGAACAATTTTTGAAATGAGCCTTTTGTTATTTTCTTTTATGTAGAACAATAGAGTAGATATCTAATTTTAAAAATTTATAACAAAAAAAACATTTCGATGTTTATAAATACAAAAGTTATTACCAAACCCAACCCAACCTCGGTGTTGTTACTTTTATACCAAAAATTAACATTTTTTCGGTATACATAATATAACATTATTGTTAACATAGAAGATCGGACAGATAGCTATATTAAGGTTTGTTTAATTCTCTTCAAATTTTGTATAACAGTTATTATGTTTCTATTTTGGAATAATTAAAATTAGGTATGAAACGTCAAGACCAAGCGTTGTAGCGTGCGTCACGGAAATTAAGGTTTTTTTATATTGTTAGTATAAAAAAAATTTTTTTTTAAGTCGTCTATAGTTCTAAATCATATCTATTTTTTACTTTTAAGTTTATTTAAAAACAAAGTTCTACATATTTTTTTTTGTTTTTTTTTTGGCAATTTAATTTCTGTAGCGTGCGTCACGATTTCAGTTTTGCCTAAAAAGAGCAGCAGTCCGTCCGTCCGTATGAACGAAAGAATCTCGGAAACGGTAATAGATAGAGACTTCGTGTTTTCTGCATTGGACTAGGACTTCTCCGGAATTTTACAAGTTTATTTTAAAATTTTGCCCCTCCCCCCTTCCCCAAAAAATCACCCCCTAGACTAAAAATTTCTTCGGCACAAAAAAAAAATAGAGTATGCTAGTATAGAGGTATTAAAAAAAGTGTGTTGTGATGAAGCCAATGAAGTGTGTATGAGAAACGAGTGTAACAAATGCGTTAAAGATTTGATAGATGCTCTTGTACCTTTAAATAATATTAATCGGCTCGATGAGGTTACAGAATGGAAGAATTGGCGAATTATTGATAAACGCATGGTGCTCAGCCAAACAAAAGGATCTATTTGTGATTTAATAAAGGAATTGGAATTGCAGTTACCTATTTTCAAAATGCATACTTTTGTTAAGAGAGTACAACAAAAGTACTTTCAAAACCGAAAAATGTCTGTTGGAAAAGATGAAGTTGTTTTACAAGTCGATTTTGCAGAAAACTATCGGCTCCTGAATCAGAACAAAATTCAATCGGCACATTTTTGTTACACCCAAGTGACCATTTTTACTTGTGTTGCCTGGTTGCACAGTACCACAAAATCATTTGCAATCACGAGCAACCAGTTATCACACAATAAATTTGATGTATATTGCTTCCTTAAGCTAATAATCAAAAAAATAAATAAAAAGCATTCCGTTACCAAAATCTTCATATTTTCCGATGGCTGTGCAAGTCAATTTAAAAACAAATTTATAATGTCTACCGCATTTTAGAAAAGAGTTTAACGTTAGCCACTTTGAGTGGAATTTTTTTGCAACTTCCCACGGAAAGGGTGCAGTTGATGGAATTGGAGCTATTGTAAAGCGAAAAGTGTGGCAAATGGTTAAAGCTAAAAATCTAATTCTGAGTAACGCCAACGACTTTTTTAATTTGGCAAAAAAACATATACATGGCATTTCCATTTTATATGTTAGTGGCCGATATATAAGAAATACTACTGGTTTTCTTTCGGAGAGATGGGCAAACATAACGAGCATACCAGGAATAAAAAGCAATTATTATTTTGCATCATTTTATGAAAATGAGCTCGAAATGGCCCTTACGGTAGACTCATTTAAGAAAAAAATTAATTTATAAATTGTTCATTTTTTAAAACATTCATTATTTCATATAAATTCATTGTAAACATATTATATTACATAAATTCATTAAAACATACATATATATATTTCATAACATATTTCATAACTTCATTTAAGTTTCAAAAAATAAAAAGGTTAACAAAATTGAGAGTTAAAGAATTATTACCCAAAAAAAAAAAAAAATTTGGTTCTATTTTCGTAGCGCACGCTACATTTTTTCTACCATGGAAAAAATGTAGCGTGCGTCACGTAACGTGCGTCACAATCGTTCACGGTGTTTGCTAAAAAACCATAAACTTTTTCGACTCCAAATAAGCAAATTCTTAATTCTATTATTCTCAGCTTTATTTTAGATATTGGATTTTGTGTACTTTATTATGCATAATTCGCTAAAAATTACAAATGAAATTGAAAATTTAAAAGTAACTTCCATTTTGTGTAGCGTGCGTCACAACACTTTATGAACAATTATTTCGGAAAAGGTAAAAGTAAAGAAGCTATATTACATGTCATTCGAAAGTACACTTCAATCCCTCTATGCACTATACTAAAGTTCACGGTATATCTTCTAAAAACCCAAAAAATTTTATAAAGTAATCTACAAAAGCGTACGAATGTAACGTGCGTCACGCGAGATTTGCCCATATGGAATACAGCTCTGGTGAACTTCAGGTAGGTCTAACATAAATATGTTAGAGTCCCAAAAATTTTTGAATAAATTACTCGTCACAACAACAACTATTTTAGAAGAGTGACCTTGCATTCAAACGATCTGGCTTCTGACCTTCTCAAGCTACATATTCCGCGCAGACTCAACAGTATTCAATCTTTGGATCTGTCAAACTGTCTATCGTAAACCGCACCGCATTAATTAATGAGCAGTAATTTTTTTTTCAAATCATCGTTTCATTTCATATATCATCTCAAATCAATTATCATTCTACTTGATGAATGCTTTTATTATTATTTTTTTATTGTTAATGTATTAAATTACAATCAAAATTGGTTACGTGGTGCATTCCAAAATCGCATTACATATTCAAATTATTATAGGTAATATATTGATGGAGTGCATAACATCGTACAATAGTCCAGTGAATTGTCCTCCATGATCTTGATTTATCATCCCTCTAAATAATTTTCTATATGGATACTTGAACCAAAGACTTGGAAACCAACATTTGCAGCATTATTTACGATATGGCTGGTCAAAAAAGTCGATATAGACATGTCCATCTAAACCTCCGTCTGTCTGGCTGTCTGTATGAAAAAGGAGAGCTTGGAGACTATAACACAGAGACTTCATTTAAGACTCTTCAGATAAGTTTTATTCAATGAATTTGCCAAAATCTTTCTAAATATTCCATATGTATAAGTATGCCCGAATCAGCCCACTAGAAGCGGTAGCCCCAATACAAATCTACTGTCCCTTTTTGGAGTTTTTGTAAGAAACTGTTATTGTTGTGGTTGTTTTAGGTAGGGACTCCAAATTTTGTGAATCATATACTAAATTTAGGCTTAAGTAGGTACTCGATATCTTCAAGTCGAGCAATCTAGACTTCATGGTTCTTTCTTTTTATGATATAAAGTACAGTTTTATTTTGTTAGAATGGAATTTGACTTCGAAACTATACCTAACTTAAGTTTAAGGAGGTTCAATACTACATTTGTTGAAAAAATAAGAGGACGGTTTGTTAAGTTAGTGACTTTTTAATGAAAGATATTTTTATTGGCATATAAGGGGTTTATTTCTCAATTAGTAAAGTGTTTTCACATTTTTTATTCTTTACAAAAAATACGTTTTTCAAAAGCCTCAAAGGCCTTAAGCCAAATCTCTTACCGCCCAGCCTTTTTTTTCAGATTTGGATTCAGGAAATAGTTTCAGAGGGATAATTCTTGCGAATATGGTGGGAGAAGCAATACTTTGTAATCCATTTGATGGATTATTGTCATGGTGACTACACACTTTAAGAAAGGAGACCCCACTGTTTGCGCCAACTAACTCGGAATAACTCTTCTTTCCATCGGATATAAGATTCTGTCACGCGTATTGTATATTATGCTGAAGCCATATACGGATTCACTGATAGGAGAATATCAGTTTGGCTTCTTACCAACATGCTCGACCAAGGATCAAATTACGTCAAATCTCGGAAAATACCCGTGAGTTTAACAAAGACACACACCATCTATTTGTCGATTACAAAGCCGCTTTATGCACAAGGTATCCCGTCAAAGATCGTTCTTATTTGCATGACGATGCTATTGCACACAGAAAACGGAGAGTCAGCAAGATATATGTGCATTGGGGGATCAAACTTGATTGATGGACGACGACATGGAGGACGACCGGGCACGCGTTGGAATGATCTGGTATGGAGAGAGCTCAGCGTATTTGGCATTCATAACAACTGGCCCCTGCGTACACAAGCCATCAGCAGCTAGTGCGTCCTAAAATCAGCCATGACCGAACGACTGTTAACGGCCGTGCATTGTTTTGAGAAGACAGCACTTTTTTCTTTGCCAAATGTGGTGGTTTTTACTTCAAATCAATATCGAATCAGTCCAAAAACTCTGAATAATATTCACCGGTGATCGTATTACTCCAAGGTAATCGATGTGAATAACACCGCGTGCATCGCAAAAAACTGTAGCCATAACCTTGAACTTCACCCGAAGAAACCAACCATCTTGATTGTTCATTGGTCTCTGGTGTAGTGTGATGATTTGTCTTCATTTTCGGAACACTTGAAGTGCTCACAAGGTTGCGCTTATGAGCAATCAAATATTCATGAACATGTGATATAACCTACAGCCTTAGCCACCACACGCACTTTCATTCTCCAATCGTCCCATACCGTTCTATGGATTTAATCAATGACTTCTGGCATGACGACCTCTTATAGGCAACCCGAACTTGTGCTCTTAGGACTAGAACGAAGCTCAGTAAACCACCATTGAAATTCATGGTGCAAAGTCTCCATATTTCCTTGCTTAAGGTATTTATTTTTTTTTAAGCAAAAAATAAACTCTTAAAATTTTATAGTATCCTATTAATAGATGGCAGTTGACTGAAGCAGCTAAAAGTTACTGCGAGGGATGTTTAAAACCCACGGCTGTGGCCACTTCCATAGCTGTACTTCGAAAAATGTTGGTTTGTATGAGTTACACCAAAAGCGGAGGGACACTTCCATTGGTATATGTTCAAAAGAAGCGTAAACTAGCATTTACCAAATTAAAGAAGGTTTTCTTTATTCTTAACGTAACTAAGCGGACTTGTACTGCGATTACTTCAAAAATGAGGACAATCCCATTGGTACCTATGTAAATATGTAAAGTCCTCGACCCAGAAAATAATATAAAATTTTTAGCTGATATAAATATGTAAAGTCCTCGACCCAGAAAATAATATAAAATGTTTAGCTGATATCTTCTCAATAAAATAAATGTTTCTTACAAAAAAATATAACGGTCGAACGGTCGACGCATTTGATTGGGTGCTAACCAAAATTTGGGCGTGGCATATCAATTCGGATACTATATCAGCTTAGGAGAAAAATTCCTGAAGACTTCAATCAGATTTCTTAAAAATTTATACAAAATTAGTGAATTATTTATTTATAGTTTTTTTTTCCGAAAAAGACAATTTAATTTTTTAACCATTTAATTAGATTAGGCGTTGCTCCAAGCATATGTTTTCTAAACGAAGGGACCTAAATTGAACGTGGTAAAAAAAAGTTATGATGAATATATTTTTCAAACAAATTCCATTACTTTTTATACAGAATGTTCAGAGTACAAATCAAATTGTTTCCAAATTATGCGCAAAACGTGCTGCAAACAGTGGAGGAATCACGGTACGAACTTATGCAATATTTGTTTGCCGACATTAAAAGACAATATTAGCAGGGAGCGTGCTTCGTTTTGTTTGCTTGACAAACAAGTCGACGCCAACGCAAAACCCAAGGAGACATGCAGTCCAAAATTGAAATTGTGTGTTACATATCATTGCCTTAAATCAGCATAATTAGCTTATAATTGTTTTTACCAAATACAATCCGCTGAGACCTCTTTTCATTCATTTTGGCAATGCATTTTACCTTTTTAGCCTAAATGGAGTTTACAAAATTGTAAGTCGTAGTTCGATTCAATGCTCGTACACAGCATGTTGTCTTTCAAAAGTGTAATAATATTGACTTTGGTAACTCAATTCATACCCGTAACTATTCAATTTGGTATCAATCTCATGAAGCTGCCCGATGAGGATGTAGCACAAACTATTTGTCCAATTACGTTGCTGCGTAAATACTTTGCCTCGGGTGAATCTCTTTCCGGCTCCGTACTCTCGATGAGCATAACCTCCGCTTCACATCATTTGCATCAGAAGCTTCTGCAGCAGATACATGTGTATGCCAATTATCCATGGACTGTGCTAGTAAACAATGCCCGTGAGAAACCATCAGCTGAAGTGCGTGGACATATAATGCACGAAAAACCACAATGCTATTTTTTAATAATGGACAATTTGGAAGATGATGATTTCGATGAGTTGTTTGACGATTGGAAGGTGCAAATTAATTGGAATCCATTGGCTCAATTTGTTGTTTATTTGGCTGCAGTGGAGGAAACCGATGAGGAAATGACGGATTTGATGGTTGAAATACTATTAAATTTTATGAACAAGAGAATCTATAATGTAAATATCATCGGACAGAGTGAGGAGAGTACCTATTACTATGCAAAGACTGCATTTCCATATCATCCGGATAATAATTGTGGTAATCGTGTCATTGCGATTGAGACGTTGGATGTATGTGATTATATGGAAAGAGAAGCGGAAGAAGAAGACGGGGAAGAAGTGGAAGAAGACAAGGAAGCAGAGCTAGATGTTCAGGAAGGAGAAGAAAAAGGGGAAGGTGGTGAACTGGGAGAAGAAATAGAGGAAGTGATAAATGGTGAAGTAGTAGTAGAAGGAAATGATGCAGAAGATGGTGAAGAAGAAACAAAGGAAGGAGCAGGAAAAATAGAATTCGATGTTGGTGTAGAAGGGGAAAAAGGAAGAGAAGAAGATGCGAATGGAAAAGATGAGAAGGACATTAATGGTGAAGTGAAAAACGGTGAAAAAGAAAATGACCTTCAAGTGGAAGAAGAAATTGAAAATGGGGAAGACATTTATGAAGAATTAAAAAAATACAAATGGAAAAGATTCAAAGAATCCAATGATGGTGAAGAAGGGCGAATACGAAGAGAAAAAGATATAGATGGGTATGTAGAAGAAAAGGAGGACAATAATGTTAAAGATATCCAGACCGAAGAACTGTACGAATATAATAAAACTCCGAAAACACCAATTAAGATAAATAAATCAGACAACACATCGAATGATACCGAAAGCTATCCCAAGCTACTTGTGGAGGAATTCTATCGTGCTCTGTTCAGAGATAAATTTCCCAAAGATCTAAGTGGCTGCCCGCTTATAGCAGGCTATCGCCCTTGGGAGCCTTATATTTTCAACATAATCACAAAGGACTCGGAGTTAAGACCAGTATACAGTTATTATGGCGGTGATGGTGAGGAAAGTAATAATAATACAGCGGAGTATGATGCAGAGGATGACAATGTATTGGATGAAGAAGAGGAGGATGGCGACGCAGCACAGCCAAAACTAACTGGCATCGAATATCAATTGGTGAAAATCATTGGCGAGATTTTACATGTCAATATCAAAATACAAATCGAGAATAGTAATCTGTATCATCTATTCCAGCAACTAATCGATGGGTAACTATACTTAAATAGAAATATCAAAACCCATCAAACTGTTAACAAAAAATATGACAATTTACAGTGAAATCGAAATGATTGTAGGCGGCATCGATGAGGACCCTAGCATAAGTCAGTTTGTTTCGAGCACTATACCATATCATCAAGACGATTTGACCTGGTGCGTAGCCAAAGCACAGGTCAGGCACAGTTTTTTCAACTTCTTAGCCACATTTAAATACGACACGTGGCTGTTATTATTAGTTTTCATACTAACCACTTCGCTGACGTTGCTATTGGCGCAAAGCCTACTCCAAGTGCGTATACGACAGCTGCAAGGCTATCTAACAGTTTGCGTACGCATATTGGGCACCTTAGTCACACAATCGATACAACTAAAAAGATTACCCACTGCATTGCGTTTAATGTTCGGAACCTGTTTCATTATGGGTCTTTTGTTCAGCAACATTTATCAGAGTTTTCTAATAAGTACGCTGACTACGCCACGCAGCTCGTATCAGATAAGTCATGTGGAAGATATCTACAGTAAGCGAATGACAATTATGGGCAGCGTTGAGAATGTGCGACATCTGAATAAGGATGGAGAGGTATGTATGTCATTTTATTCCGATCACATAAAGTGTGAAATGCGTCCAATCAGATTGTCGGTAAGTTTTTAAAGCAAATATATTTTAGTTTAACTGAATGAGAGTAGTCGATAGAGCCATTTCCGTATGTCTATTAGTCTGTCTGTGTTGCCAATCAATTTGTTCACTTAAATAGTTTGTACTTATGTGTAGTTGAAGTACTGTTTGGAGACTTACTTTGTGTTCTAGCAGACAGATTGCACAGACTATCAGATTATAGCTATAATCCCAAGAGTATGTAACAGCAGAAAATGAGTTGTAGCGAATAATATCAAAAGTCCTGACATGTAGACATAGCCGTCTGGCCATAAATTAATAAATCAAGTTTAATTAGATATTTCTTTGCCTTAATGAACCATAATTCCTCATATTTCTCCCAGCCACAACGTGAAGTGAACTATTTGAAGAACTATATAATAAGCTACCTATATAATAAGAAGCCTGCGGGCCCAACCAAATATTTATTTGTTCATTATCTTCAATCAATAACTCAGAGTGTAGCTTGACTGTCCGAATATACGACTTGCACAGTGTATAGTTGTAAAATACAAATTGTTTAACTAAAGTTAAGACAGATTCCATTTAAGTTGGCAGTTGTGAGTGGTACGAGTTCCGGTTCCGCTGGGTAAGCCGCTTAATCACAGTATTTTACCCGTGAGGATAGTTTCACATGTTAGTTTTACGTTTGCATTATGATATGACGCATAGAGATCAATCACTTTAAAGCCTTCATGCCTCATAGCATTCGACTAACCATCAAAACTTACAGAAATGGTTTTGTCAATTGAATGACTTAGAATGATCTCACTAAGCAAGTAGACTTATCTGTCGAAAATATTTGGGGGATCAGCAGCTGCCATACAAACGTAGTTTCGAAAAACGGTTCCTGAACCGATGTTGACATTGATTTCGCTACAATTAACCTAGGGTTACTTTTTGGTTTATTTCTCTCCTAAATGCTATTTTACCATTAATTTTTATAGGGCCACAAGATGTTGCAACAACAACAATCAGAAGTATGGCGGTTTTGCTCAACACTTACAGCTATATCTTCTCAACCCTTAATCAAGGGTTCTACCATGTCTACTTCCGCATGTTACACACATTTTTGGTTAAGCTATACATAATTTGATAATATTGTAGAGTGTGTGAAAGGTATTAAAAAATCGGTTCTACCGAATTTACCTTTTTTTCTTTGCCAGTTTTGTATTTGTATTAATTGGTAAAACTTTTGTGCGTATTTCTTTTTTAGGTTTTCAAGTACATACGCGAAAAATTCCAAATGTGTTACAACATTGTCGACTGCCTCAATCGTGCCGCCAACGAGGAGCACATAGCTGTCGCCGTTTCGCGGCAACATTCATTCTATAACCCACGCATACCGCGTGATCGCCTCTACTGCTTCGATCGCAATGAGAATTTGTACGTGTATTTGGTCACCATGTTGCTGCCAAAGAAATTTCACCTGTTGCATCAAATCAATCCGGTGATTCAACATATTATTGAATCGGGCCATATGCAGAAGTGGGCGCGTGATTTGGACATGCGCCGTAAGATACACGAGGAGATAACACGCGTGCGCGAAGATCCTTTCAAGAAATTGATGGTAGCACAATTTGTTGGCGCCTTTGTCTGCGGTGCCGTTTTGTTGCTTTTCGCCGCTGTAATCTTCATGTTGGAGTGCTGGGTTAATTGGTTGGTGCTAAAGCAACGTACACGTTTGAAAATAGCGCGTTATCTGCATCGTAAATTAAGAGCACAATTAGAGCGCATTCAGTAAAACAAGGAAAAAAAAATTTTCGTATACGTGTCTGCTTGTTAGCCAATAGAGAATCCATGAACTACGTTTCACCCGCCCTGCGTCTATCCGTACATTGGAACATAAACTGGCGCACAATACTTCTGAAAATATATACATTTATTTAGTATTATTTTTTGGCACATTATTCAATTTAAAAATAATTGCAGAAAAATACTCAGTGGAATGCTGTGCACGTCACTGCACTTGCCGCCACTGATCAGCGCAGCTTTTTAGACTGTCATAATTTGAAAAAGCGCGCACACGGCAGTTGTCAGTTGTTGTTGCTGCTGTTGTTGTTTCGAGCAATCGCCGCTGCAACGCCAGCGTTAAACGCAGCGCATCCTTAAAAGGTGGTGGCCCAGTACTTTTGCGGCAATGCAGTTTTTTGTATTTATTTCTCAATAATATTCAAATAATTTTTCATATTTTTAGCGTACATTTGTTGCAATATAATCAAAACTTTTATGTCTTTTGTTTAGACACATATGTATATACAATGTATATATTCCTTTTCGATTTAACACAATTCAATCAAGCACACAGATACAATAACAGCCGACTAAATAGATAAATAGATCTGCTCTACGACTATAGCAGCAAAAAAGCAAACGCTAATTTATTTTTTTAGAGAAAGCTAGAAAAACAGCTCAACAATTTGATGGCATATTTTTAGCAGATGTGTCATCATCGTCAGCATCAGGTGTACTAGCCAAAAATTGTGTTTTTTATTTTATTGTACAATAGTTTAAAAAACAATTCACAACGTTCCAGACGACGCTGTGCTATTTGCTAGGTCATCTACTCTTAGAGGCAAAATTCATATTGAACTCCATATTTTTTTACTATACTACACCACTGCCCACACACCTCACTCTGATTGGCATGCGAGCGATTTTTGTTGAATGAATGCCATTAGCAGTAGCAGCGGAAGCGCAAGAAAAATATAAATATTTGTATATTTTCGTATTATTAAAATCGCATATGCTATTTTTAAAATCAACTGAACAGAAAAAAAAAAGAAAATCTAAACAAAAATCTCTGCGCAAATGTTTGTATTGTACATATTTCCATAATCTGCAGTAGAGATGCGTGCCAGAGCAACCATTTGCTTTACTAGAATCTATTCATATGCTCTTTAATAAATCGTGCTATCTCGCTCTCTTCATAGGCACTTTGGAACGCAAAATTCCTGAAGCATTTTATATATAGATCCAACAGTTTACAAGTAGTATTTGCCGTTTCGTTTAAAGAGTGCGAATACGTACACTCTCTACTGTTCGTACACCTACAACAAAACAAGACCCATATTGCTCTGATCGAAGACATTTTAATGAACTAGCATCAAAATAGCATCATATATACTGATGGTAGGCAAAGAAAATAGCATGTTCCATTCGGTAAACACATACAAAAATGGTTCGTTCAAAAACGTGAGCATTTCGAAATGATTATGTATAGTGTACACGCTATACACGTTAGCAGCTGGAATAGGTTGTAATAAAATTGAATACCCTACTAATATGTCTATAAACTCAAAAGTAAACTAAAAATTATGCAGAGCAATTGGATGATTTATTTATATTTAGAAATAATAACCATAACTATTCTTCAAAAAGATTGAAAAGCTACGAAAAGAATTGTTTCAGTGTCAGTTATGAAACTTTATCAGTCCTATGGCTATATCAGATATCTCCAATAAACTTCACCATTAGCTAGCAGTATTTCTGCTATGGAAATTGGGTATGCAGATTTAGGTTCATTATTAAATGCATTAAACAAAGACCAAAGTGCTTATTATTTAAAATATATTTTTATAAATATTAAATTTTAATTTACTTTAAAGATGGAACGTTGAGATTTCGTAGCAGAAATCGAAACACATGTGTATCCGTTGCTCTTCACTATAATGTTCCAAGTTGTTGCAAATAATTGTCTCTCTTTACATTGATAAATATGTACAAGCAAAAATGACAACTAAGCCTGCTATAAATTCATTACTAATTGATTTTAAATTTTTATAAACTATGCCTCGGACAGAAAGATGTGTAGCAGAGCACATAAAGTATTTACTTTACTGATCCACATCATAAGACGAGTCGATATAGATATGTCCGTCTGTCTGTTTGTATGAAAATGGAAAACTTGGTGACTATAAAAGATAGAGCCTTTAAGTTTGAATATTTGGACTCTCCTATTCCTTCTTTTTTTACCATTCTGAGTTCTTATATGAAGAATTTTTATTAATGTTCATTTTGCTAAAAATACCAAATTGGATCAACTTTTCTTATATAATTTTCTAAAATAATGAATTTGGGTACAAATCGGACCACTAGAAATATGTTCAACTTTTCTTATATTTGTATAAACAGTAAGCAATATTATTTTCAGAAGTTTAAAATATTTCATATGAGTATCATAACAGTTTCCTAAAGGATGAGTAATGGGATGGTGAGCGCCCTGGAAGAGAGTGTGATAAGTAGGTGAGAGTAATACGGTGATTTTTTTTTAAATTAAAAACACCTAAAATTCGTAGTTATTATGCGAGGAAAGCGAGAGTGTGCTAGGAAGTGAATATAATGGAAAAGCAGTATAGATTGTCTGAAGGGGAAAGTCCAAAGGTGAGTACTGGGAAAGATATTGTGATGCGGCGAAGACAATATCTGATCGGAAAGAGCGTTATCGTCAAAGAATGTGGTCGGAAGAGCGTGTTAAGATAATAGTATGATGGGCTTTCAAAATTCAACCCATGGCCGGGGAAAGTCCAAAGGAGAGTGTTGGGAGAGATATAGTGATGCAGCGAAAACTGTATCTAATCAGACAGTCTTCGACAGGGCTTTATCGTTGCAGAATGTGGTGTTGACAGAATAGTATGATGATCTATTTTTCTTGCTTTTTCAAAATTCAACCCATAGCCGACTAACTTAACAGTGCAAGCCTTTACCGCCAGTACCTTATAAAATACTCCTATAAAATATTACATTTACACGGCATTTCGAAGTCGAGCACATTCGAACGCTCTTTTTTGTTATGATTGTATTAGAGTACGAAGAGACTGCTTAAGAAAGGTGGCAGGGTGTGTCGAGCAGCATTTTAACTTTATTCACCTATATTAATATATTTTAATATAAACAAGAACTATAGGTTCAACTATTTTATACCTTAAACATACAATAATTGTTCATAGTAGGCCCGGATTTTCTTCTAATGTTGCCTTCTACACACCGTTTTTTTTGAAAGTTGGCTAAAAAAATATAACAAAACCATTTTTGAGGCAAGTCAAGCCACACTTTATAAAATATATCAAACTTCAATACGATTATGTTTATTACCATTGCTTTATGAAATTTTAAGATACTTTTGTAACAGTGCGACACATAGAGTCTTATTCTAGTTTCGCAAAGTTTTTTTCTATTCTGAGAAACTTTTTCTTAAACAGACATACAAGATAGATTCGTTATGTTACAAATATATTCACATTTCATTGAGAGCCCAATATATTTATGTACAAATAATTTTAGTGTAGGGTATACAAAAAGTTACATCTTGATATATTAAACAAGAAAAAACGTTGTAGTCGAATGTGTTCGTTTTAGAGATGCACACTGGTTGAGATTCAACCAATATAAGAGCTGATTTCTCAAAGCTTTATCTGAATTTTGAATACCTTAGACCCAATACATTGTGAACTGCTTCTCTTGAAAACCTTTCAAGTAAAAAAAATCAAGCGTTGTGTTTAAAGAGGTTGAAAAGGGTAGTAAACTTTTACATTTTGTTGTATATGTATATATAGATCTGGTTCCCTAAGGGACCTTTTTTTAGCTAAACTAAAAAAAACAACAAAAGATTTATTTCATACAAAAACTCAGAAAGTAATAACTGCTTTGTATGTGTACTACCTCTTTTAGTGGTCCTATCTGGAACTTCATGGAATATTTAATTAAAATTGAAATAAAATACACCAAATTTGGAGTTTTTAGTTAAAATAACAAGAACAATTTTGTTTTATACAAAAACTCTGGAATAACTGACATTTTTATAAGTGGGTTATCCCTTCTAGTGGTACGATCCGTATCTACATGTAATCTTTTGTTAGAACAACCGTAAAATAACCAGAACTTTGTCTTTTTAGCTAAACTAATAACAAACATTTTTTTTTCATATAGGGGATTATCCCGAAGGGAGCAGTTTGCTTGTTCATTGAATATTAGTTATCTGAATAGGAAATAGATTAGTCTAAATATCCAAACTTTAAGGATCTATCTCTTAGAATCGTCTAGTAATCGTTGTGTATACATGCAACCAAATTGACGGACAGAAGGCAATGTCTATATTGACTAGGTTTTTGATACTGATCAATAATACTACATACCGCCTGTTACATACATTTTCATAAACTAACCATACCTTTTACCAAAAGGGTACAGAATAGAATAATAAAAAAACGAATGGTTTTTTATATCCGTTTCATCCGTTTGACCATGAAGGAATTAAAATACATTCGCCAAAACGCAAACACCAAGTAATGCTGCAGAAACAACTTTCACGACTTTATCACTTCACAATAATGATTCTGCATGCTAAGAAAAAATCTTAATCCCATGCACTACAGTGTTTTGTCCATTTTTAAGACTGGTGCTTATGCTAATTCTCCTTACTATGTGGTGGCAATAAAAAATCACTGCAACGAGTATTTGACCGAAAAACGGTGGAAGACTAAGATGTTATGTAGCATTCAAAGCTCTGTATTCGTGACAAAGTTGGATATTTAAGCCACGATAAATAGACCAAATCTTTATTAGGATGTTGCATTTACCAGTTTATTTTCATACCAGTTGTTATTTTTTTATTGAAATTAGACGCCGTTGGCTATGAGAATACTATGCGAAAAATTGACAGACGGTTCAATATCTTAAGCGCGACATTGGCCGAATTATTTATAAAGTAGAGCACGAAACTATGGCAAGTGTACTAAGAAAAAATGGACCGACAGCGTAGACACTGCTATTTCAGTCAGCAACATGATTGATTTTAATCCATCAATAATCGGAAATACTGTTCTTGCCAATAAAGCAAATATTATTTGAAAAGAATATTGTTTTAATTTAACATTATTGTATACTGAAAAGAAACCGATTCGCAATCTGTTTTTAAGTTTAACTAACTGATTTGTATCTTAAAATATTATTTAATTTTTGTCAGTTTAAAAGATATACATATTTTATCTATGACGCCTGTAACCCATATTAATGCTGTAATAGAGTAATAATATTCTTAAAATAATATACATTAATACTTGCTACAATGTTTTACATTCTTTGGAATTTTAAATTAATTAACAAATCGCATTCATTCCGCTAATATACGCAACACTTAAAAATGTGTACTTAATATTTTTTTGTTTACCTTTTTTTCAGTTCTATTATTTTTATTTTTCATGGTTCTTTGGACGATCTCTAAGTGTTGCACACTCTACGAAATAAAAAGAAAGAGAGGAGAGCAATTCTTTGCCGTCCATCCACGCCATGTATGGATGAGACATCATGGCAAATTTTCTGCTTCTGTTGATTATGACGAAAAAATTTAAATTAAACAAAAAAAGAAGAAGAATTCGAAATCTTCACCACAACAACAAGAAAAAAATCAGTTTCTGCCCCCACCGCAACAGAAAAAAAAATCAAGAATAAACGCTACAATCATGTGTCCTAGACTACAAAATACCCTGTACTAAGTTGAAAGATATTTTTAAAACATAAATTTTTATGGGATCACATTTTTAATTTTATTTGGTCTATGATAAATTAAGAACCGTCAAAACTTCTATATAATTTTTGTAACTTACGTAAAAGACAGTTATTAATATCAAAAAAAATTTTTTTTAAAAATCCAAGATATACAGTCTCACAGTAGAAAGGCAGATGCATTTCATATCTTTAGAAGAGTTCGAACATCTAATATTTCTATGCACACAATATTTCTATGTTCAAAAGTGCTCGCCACGCCTCCAATCAGCAATCACAGACAATTGAAGAATCTAATATACCCATTTATCCAATGGATACAGTGTATACCAACGCAATCTGCAAGCAGTCAAATGTATATTCAAGATTTTCACCGATTTGGAGGATATGTTTAATGTTTTTCTTTAAGTATTTTAAACTGTCATCGTGTGAGTGTACATATACTTTGTGTATTGGTGTGAGTGTGCGTGTGGGAGAGCATATATTTAAATTTGTTTACATACAACAGAAGGTACTAAACGAATTCATACTCAATCCAATTCTCTTTCTCTCTTGTCTTCAAAATAGCGAAATTCTAAAGAAAAAAAAACCCCTCTTCAAATGTGCAACATATGCGCAACATAATGTATCTGTATGTCAATGTGTGTGATATTATTTGTGCGCTTGTGTGCGTGTATTTTCAAAATTTTTTCAAAATTTCATATTGATTCAGTACGAACAGTATAAATATTAGCGCTCAATGATCCAGCGATCACTCGCAGTTCTACAGCGAAAGTGTTGATTAGTTTCTTAGTTTCTTTTCTTGTGTTCAAACGGTTAGTAAAAATTTGATATTGAAAAATTTTTCAAATTTGTGTTTTAGTTCTAAAAAAATTATTTGAAATTTAAGCAGTTTTTTAATTAAATAAAATTTTGAAAAAATTGTGCAAATTCGATACTTAAAAATAAAACCGATTTCGCACATTTAACTTTACAAAATTTTTCAAAACTTTTGATCCAATAAAAAGTAAAACAAGTTCTTGAAACTATTCAATTTTAAATACGGTACAAATCTGAAGAGCGATTCCTCAAATTTAAGAAGTTTTCACTGAAACATCATTTTTGAAATAATTCACAAATGATTCTTAAATTATTAAGATTTGGATTTATGGTTGATGATGTTTAGTGACTCACTAACCCGTGCTCCGGCTGTTGAAACCGAATAAATTATTTGGAAGTGATTTCGTTGAAATGTTCTTTCTGTTTTGCACAGATTTCGCGTCATAAATTTTCTTGGCATTGGAAATATGTATTCCAAGCAAATTCGGATTGTAAAATCCTTCTTAAAGTGAACAATTTATTTATTGAAACCACTTTTAAATAATTTATTCGCATTTGAAAGTCGTGGCGTGAATAACTGAATTTTTGTAACTGCAACGCCGCGATCGAGTACTGCTTTAAATAATTGCTGCTGAATTTTTCAATTTTGTGTAATTAATTAATACTAAAGTGCATATTTTTCTGTCTTTCATTTCATGAATACAGTAAACAACAAATAAATCAAAATGTGTGACGATGAGGTTGCCGCATTAGTCGTAGACAACGGTTCCGGCATGTGCAAAGCTGGTTTCGCTGGTGACGATGCACCACGCGCTGTTTTCCCCTCGATTGTGGGTCGCCCACGTCATCAGGGTGTGATGGTCGGTATGGGTCAGAAGGATTCGTACGTCGGTGATGAGGCTCAGTCCAAGAGAGGTATCCTCACTCTGAAATACCCAATTGAGCACGGTATTATTACCAACTGGGACGATATGGAAAAGATCTGGCATCACACTTTCTACAATGAATTGCGTGTCGCCCCAGAGGAACACCCAGTGCTGTTGACTGAAGCACCTTTGAACCCCAAGGCCAATCGTGAAAAGATGACACAGATCATGTTTGAAACCTTCAACGCTCCAGCTATGTATGTCGCCATCCAGGCTGTGCTCTCACTGTACGCCTCCGGTCGTACCACCGGTATTGTCTTGGACTCCGGTGATGGTGTCTCACACACTGTTCCAATCTATGAAGGTTATGCTCTGCCTCATGCTATTCTGCGTCTTGATTTGGCTGGTCGCGATTTGACCGACTACCTGATGAAGATCTTGACCGAACGTGGCTACTCTTTCACAACCACAGCTGAGCGTGAAATTGTGCGCGATATCAAGGAAAAACTCTGCTATGTCGCTCTTGACTTTGAACAGGAAATGGCCACCGCTGCTGCTTCCACCTCATTGGAGAAGTCCTATGAACTTCCTGACGGTCAGGTCATCACCATTGGTAATGAACGTTTCCGTTGCCCCGAGTCGCTCTTCCAGCCTTCATTCTTGGGTATGGAATCGTGCGGCATTCACGAGACTGTCTACAACTCCATCATGAAGTGCGATGTTGATATCCGTAAGGATCTGTATGCCAACATTGTCATGTCTGGTGGTACCACCATGTACCCCGGTATTGCTGATCGCATGCAAAAGGAAATCACCGCTCTTGCTCCATCGACCATCAAGATTAAGATCATTGCACCACCAGAGCGTAAATACTCCGTCTGGATCGGTGGCTCCATCTTGGCTTCCCTCTCTACCTTCCAGCAGATGTGGATCTCCAAGCAGGAATACGATGAGTCCGGCCCTGGCATTGTGCACCGCAAGTGCTTCTAAGCGAAAAATCGTAGCGAAACAAACCTATACACACAACACACCCAAGATGCATATTCCCCTGGTGCTGCTAAAGCAAAGACGCCGCTGTGGATAGAGCGTAGTACGCGGCTCACGTTGCAAAGTCTTTTACTATACTCTATATATTATTAGATCTAAATTTTAAGTATAAAAATCAATCAATAAATGAGTAAACAGAGACAAACAAGTTCTCTGGAAACTGTATTATATTTTGTAATAAATCAACTGGCAAAAGAAAAGAAAAAAGTGAAAAACAAAATTTTAAGAATCTAAAAATAAATTCAATACCTTTAAAATTAAAACAACAAAAATGTTTCCATTAATATTATTTGCAAGGCGTTTGGCTAATCCGTACTATTACGAAATTTTTGAACACCTCCACAAAATTTCAGGCATAGGTATAACAGATGCAAATTTTGTGGATATAATGTAGCTACAAAATAATTAGAAAGCATAATAAAATTTAGTATAGGTGGTGTATATAAATGAACCCATAGCAAAACAACGAAAGCAGTACGCTCTGTTGGCCTGTTTCTCAAACGATATTCCATAAAAGCCAATTTTTGCAAAGCGAGAAACTAGCAGCAAACGATGCTGACGCCGTTGCCGGAGACGCCACTCTCATGCAACCGCACACCCGCTGTCATGCTTTGTACTATCTAAAAATATGAACGCATATGTACTCATAGTTTGTTTCAAAAATATACATACATAATAAAAATATACAAGATGTACGCAAGATGCCTTTGGAAGCAGCAACCGTTTACCAATTTTTACATATATGTACATTGTTTGGTTTGTTCAACTGCAACGGCGACCCCTTCTGCTCCTGCAGTTCTCGCTTTTAAGTGGTTGGTGGTCTAAAATTACTTGTATGCTAAATATATACACACATACGGTTGCACTTGATGCAGTTGTCGCTATTGCCGCTGCAACAACGCACAAGTTCAGCACCGATGTCTCGAAGATTTTTCCAGTTTTCATGAACAGCAGCAGGCGCTATGAAGAACACAGCAGCGCAGCTGAAGTCTTATAAAGATAGAATGAATACATGTAATAAAGATAAAATGATTTATTTCAAGTACTTACAGTACATACATTCAGAAATATTAAGCCATACAACATGTATGCACACATATAAAGTAGATTAGTTATAAAAAAAAACACACTATAATTTTGATTGCAGTTTCATGTAAGGACAGACATTTTAAATACATTTTTTTCTTTTTTTGTAATACATATTTTTCATGTACTTTAAAATAATACTTTATAAAATTGGGAAGCGCCATTTCGATTTATATTCGTGGAGCCTAAGTATAATTGATGAAATCAGGCAATGCAACATGTGTGGAAACAAATTGTATAAAATTGTTTAATAACGTATCTTTAATGTTCTATAGTACCGGCTAATATAATTGTCAAATTATCAAAGCAACATAAAACGAACTGGCATGTAGTAAGGGATATGAATATATTTTAATAAATATATGTGAATACGCACCCCTACGTCTTAACATACGAATGCAGAAACTACTTTATCTACTTATGCATCACATGTTCTGCGATTTTCACGCTTCGGATAAAATCCTTTTCCGATCCATTTTGACTATTTTCCCTTTGTTCATGACGCTGATTCTTCGGCGGGAAACTTACCCTAAAAATGGGCGGGGCAATTCCTATGTAAATAAAATCCCATACAGAACTTCATGTTGAAATAAAAATGTTTCATATAAAATCTTTAAATGCGTAAGATTGTATTAGAGCTACCTCCAGAAGTGTCCGATGCAAGCACATTAATATTTACATACAGTATATTAAAAAAAATAGTAATTAGATTGTGAAGCAATCATTCGTAAAAAGACAAAAGAATTTTAAAGTTAGTTGGAATTTTAAGAGTTGGTTATGAATTGCTTTATGCTTAGATACAAAAAATACACTTCCGTAAAGATATTCTACTAGATATCTCAAAAACAAACAAAACAAAAAAGAATGCTGGGGACAATATGAAATACTCTGTTTTAAGTTCTTATTCGCACCTTGAATTTATATGGCAGCTTTATGCCAAGCTGGACTTCTGCGGTTATACAAAGATTTGTATACACAGACCGACAGACAGAGAAACATGGCTGGATCGACTCACCATTTTGTTAAGCTGACCAATTATATATATATACTCAAGTAAATGCCGGTATTTTAGTTTATACAAATCTGTTTTCACATTCGCTGCTGCCTGTCTGATAACATAAATTATGCTAAAAATTTAGCATCAGTTAACTTATTACATATTGAGCAAATGCCTTCGATTCCATAAATCAAATACAATAAAAATATATCATGCCATAAAAGTAGGTATATGCTTATATAAAAAAAGTATTGCTTATTCTTTTTTACTACTGTACTACGCGCTAAATAATCAAAATCACTTTTTAGGTGGTACATAATTTAGTTCGTTGATTTCTTTTGCTTCTATAATAACAAAAAACTATGCGCGTTTCACTCTCATAATGAAGCAATCATTTTTAAGTACAGTAATTTTGTAAACAAAGATCAAAATAATTTGCAGTATAATATACGTTTAGCTACACATGTTTTAAAAATAGGAATTCAACTGTCTTCATAAGACCACTTAGCAAAATGCATTTGAATATTTCGTCAATTATCTTTTACTTACTACTATAAAATATGCTCACAATTTTTTTTGCATCAGTTCAAATATTAGTATAAATATTTACTGTGTAAATTTGTATGCATATATAATGTTATTTAAAATAGTTATACAATATATTGCTTTACTTCTTCATTAAGTACATGATTAATTTTATCTTTCTTTCGTTAAGGCACATTAAACTGAGACACTTTATTGATTTTGTTTTTTTTTTTTTGTTTTTGTCACGGTGTAAATGAATTGTATATACTAGCTGCTCTCCTTGCAAAATTATTATATGCTCTACACAAATATGGAATGGTATGTTTGTTTAATGTAGGTACAAATTATTTATAATGAAATGCGCTCATATAATTAGATGATATAGACGCCGCGTGGTATAATTAACGTAATTTAGTTATTTTCCTTTTTTAATAATTGCCTAAAAGATTTACTTAAGTGTATAAAATTAAAATTCTTTATATATATATATATATATATATAAGTATATATATATAAGTATATATATATAAGTATATATATATAAGTACTATAGTATGTAGATATATGTATAATAGTAGCTAAACGAAAACAATTACAACTGTGTTGTAATAACTGATTTGCGTATGATTGTCGGCTCTCGGCTTTTGGACGCGGAAACAATATCCGATGAGACCAACCAAGGTGATACCATATCATTGTTGGACGGAATGTGATTAACATGGTTATTCGTGTGCTGCATGAAAGAAATGACAAAAATATATTAATTAGATTTTATTTTATAGAAGTGTAATGTCAGAAGTAATCAATCTTACGTCGGCTGGTGTTTGTCTTTTATAAACATGTTTCATTATCAATAAACTACGTTTTAATTTTGCCCAGCTGCGTCATTAAGTTTGCGTTTGACAGGCGTTAAGAAAATGAAAGATAGCTAGAAGCACAGAAAGCAGGCGGGTGACGAAAGCCGTTATTAAGACAACCTTCCAATTTCTGCTCGCTAGTTTGCTTTTAATGGCTGATAATAGCTTTTCTTTTTATAATTGAACAAAATTAACCTCAGACAACGGATATAGGTTTGAAAAAAACCAAATAGTGTCTGACGAAATAGTCTCTCTGTGTACCCAAAGGTCATTGGGGTGAAGGCACTGAAGCTTCATTCTTGAAAGTATTTGTAGCCAGAGCGCATGCTAGCCGGTCATTATACAAATGATGGTTGACCGAAAGGCTTCGCTACGAAATGACTTCTTTACGCACGTACAAGGGTGTCTTAACGATCTGACATAGGCGAAATGCTACATCTTCTAAATGACATAAACATTGGTCTCAGAAGCAGTACTCTATAGGCGAAAACCATATGTATCGGACAGCTTAGCCTTATTAATAATTATTTTGTTACTAAGGCAGTTTTTGGCGACAAAATGCAACAGCTTAGACAATTTTCTTACGAAAGTTTAGTTGCCTGTTCAATATCATACCCAGTTAGTGGACTATGTCCAACTGACTCAGTAGGGCAGAAGTTTCTTCTAAGCGCAAACGTACAATGTTGAGATTTTGTACTGTTGGCGGCTATGATCTACTGAGTGATCTCAGCTGCCTCTCTGACACTGGGAAGCTGCTAAACGCAAATATAATGATAGATGGTTTAGCAGTTATATAAAATTTGTTTAAAAATACAAGCAACTGCTGACTTCAGGTCGATTACTTCTATGTGTAGCATATACTGATAAGATTCTTATATCTTATATATAAACAAACAAATAAATTTAACAAATGATATAGCATTTACAAAACAAATAATGCAAGTGTTTATATGTAGGGCAAAACAACAAACCTTCATTTCGTTCTGGCGATTTTCTAATGTCGTTATGCCGCCACTACCACCATCGACGATAATTACGGCTTCGTTGTTCGATTCCTTACTGCTATGATAATTTTGTTGTTGCTGTTTTACTCTTTTGTCAGCAGCATCTCGCTTCTGTGCCTCCTCACGTCGTTCCTGTTCGCTTAACGTGGAGAAGAGTAATGTACCCACGGATGGTTTGCTATCCGTTTCTGTCCTGTCTTCCGCCGAAGCAGCAGCAGCACCCATATTTAATTTAGCTGTTGTTGCAGCATTTGTGTTTGCATTGTTGTTGATTATATTATTTATGAATATTTCATTGATTAAAATTTCAGCAGCTGATGCATTGCTCAACGCTGGCTGTGCTGCAGTGTTCGTGCTTGATTTATGCGTGCCAATTAGTGTTGACGACGCCATTGGTGCTTCGGTTGCGGTAGATGTAGGTGCAGCAGTTACTGATATTTGTGCTGGTGCTAGTGCTGTTGTTATTATTGCTGTGGGCGACATGTTATTTGTGCCAGCAAGTGTAGCACTTGAAGTTGTGCTACCAATTGTTGTTATTGTCGTGGTTTTTGTTAAATTTGTGCTATTTAGAACGGCAGTGCTTGGTGCTGTTATTCCTGTTGCCGACTTTTGGTGCTGGTGTATTTGTTGTTGTGCTGTGTTATTATTATGTTTACTAAAAGACGTTGTGCTTGGACTTGTACAGAAATCGGATACAAATGTTGCATTACCGAAGATTGAACTTGTGTTCGTTGCATTATTCGATGCTGTGCCATTATTATTGCTGCTACCGCTGCCGTTTGCGGCTGTTATAGGCTTTTGCTCAGTTATGCTGAGTGTTAGCTTATCGCCGCCCTGAATTTATGTTATAGTAGTAGTGATCGGGTGGTGTTGGTGTTCATGATTGTGGATTTTGTATTTTTTTTTTATTATTTTTTTTAGCGTTTACATTAAGCAAAATTAAAATGTAAAACACAAAACATGACGATGATATGCAAAAACAAAGAAAAGCATTCAAATAAAATGAGCATATTGTACACAAAACGAAAATAAATTCTATAGTCTATAATTCTTAACTACCAGCCTCAACTTACCACAGAAATGTAAGTAGCATTCAGCGAATCCGGACCATCACTATGTGTTGCATTATAGACATGGCTATTGCTGTTATTATTATTGTTGTTGTTGTTCGTATGCACTGAAGCGGCCGCTGGCACAAACATTTGATTTGTAAGCTTTGCATTGGTTGCGGCATTAGCACCTAGTTCCTCCTCTACGCGTGCTATAATCAAAGCAAATCAAAACAATAATCCGTTAAGGTATTTTCTAAGTATATAAAACTAACAACTCACCCTTCAGTATATTGCATTTAATGTTACCAGGCGGCAGCGCAGCAGCACCAACATTTGCCATTTTAACCTGATTATTCGGTTTCTCGTTATTGGACAAACGCTTTAGAGTCTCTGTATGATGATCCATATCATATGTCTTATTGATAGTAACTCTACAAGTTTTACAAATAAGATGTTAACATTTTACACACAAAACACAAATCTACAATTTGACAGTACAGGACAAAAGTTTGCATACACCTAAGCAAAAATCATGTATTTTAGTTTATTTAAGAATGTTCACTTTATTTGATAAATTATTTTAGTATGCACAATCAAAGTTCAATATTTTTTGATTATTCAGACAAATACAGAGTTCGAGAAAGTGGATTAATTGAATATGTTTGATAATGAGCATGTTGACTGGACCACATATGAGTGAAAATCGGTTTTATAAGCGGAACTAGCCAAAGTTTGAACTTTTTGAAAAGACAAGAAACTCGTAAATAATTATAACTCTTGAGCTTTAAACTTTTATAGCAAAGCCTCATCTGGATGTTATACTGCTTAAGTCTAACCTTTTTCAGACAGTCGAATATATTCGACATTCTTGTGACATTGAATTGAAAACAAATGAAAATATGTACAAATTTCAACTAAAAGCGACAGCAAACTCAACCTAAAATAATAATTATGGCCAGATATCTGGCACTGCCTTTACTGAGTCCATATTCTATAGCATTGCAACTTTTAGGCAACTTGAATATAAGCTGTACCCAGTGAATAAATAACCACACCAGTGAAAATGATCTTGTAGTTGCGGCAGTATTGGGGCGTTACCCTCTTAATCCAGTTTGTCATGATCGGACCACTAAGTTATTGGAATACTGATATGTTGACTGTCTCATTGAACCAACTTGACCCCAGATTTATATCTACAGATAAATTGAATGCCCAGCTTTACTTTTGGGATAAAACTCGAGAAAGGCCTAAAGGTAAAGAGCTACTTGCTAGCTTGTTAACTAAAAGATGGATTTTTTCAGACTATCGCATCTACCACGTGTTCCGCATATGATGTTAAGGGAACACTAAGAGGGTTAGATTTTGAAGTATCTACGATTTGTCTATTTGAACGACTGAAGCATTTTTGTTCAATGATTTAAATTTCGTTTGTAAAAATATATTTAAACTTCGTTCAGCATTGATAATTAATTGTGATTGTTCTTTAGCAATCAATTTGATAAATTAGTTAAAAGCAAAACAGGGGGCACAAACCTTTTTTGAGCAGATTCAGGGTGTCTAGGTGAGGACGATTCAGTTTATATGGGCAAAAATTATTATTTTCAAACGATCTATTCAAACTCGGTTCGTATATTCTATACATTAATCTCTTATTCGAACGAACATCTTTAAAATCGATTCGTATATTGAAAAATCTACGCCGACTATAACTAAAATTATGTAGCAAAGTTGTTTCAATAAAACAAACTAAAATAAATGATTTTTGCTTAGGTGTATTGAAACTTTTGGCCTGTACTATATGTATGCATATTAATTTATTTATTTTTTACTCTACCTGATACTGTTAGCATCGTTAATGGCTTCGTTCGCGAGCACAGATGGGGATGGATCTTTAACAATGGATTTAAGTAATGAATCTAGCTCTCTATCTTTATCCGATAAGCTGCTTTTAACGCTGCACATTAAAATATACATATACATATAGTACAGACAATACAGACACAAAAAGGAATTAGTCAAATAAACACAAAAGCGATAAATAAAATTTTGGCATAGTTTTTACATATATACTATGTGTTTTTGTACGCATTGAAAAGGTTATAAAAACAATGAGCAATAAAGAGTGTTGTTTAAAATAATATTGAAAAAGCTTACCTCAATTGACCCGAACTGATTGACGCCTTGCCAAAGGAACCATGATGTGAAGCAACATTTCTAAAAGGATTTGTCTCATCGAAATTCTTAGTTGTATTTGGCGAATATGGTGGCGTATACTCCGATTCCAATCTGCAGAGTGAAATACGTATTTTTATAGCAATTTAATAAATGAAAATTATTCGACTTACTTCACAGTTAAACCAGCCGCCTTGCCAACCGAGCCAATCTTACTATACGCCGGATCCTCACCACTGCAATTCGATTTCACCGAAGTACGTCCGATTGATGCACATGCGTTGGCTTGCGAACCGGAGTGTATAGATGCACCACATATTGCAGCATCGTCTATGATTGCTGAGTTTTGTATAACAGTCTGTATTGAAGGTGACGGTGTGATTACTGCTGCTGTCGATAACTGATCGACCGACAGTAGTGAATCAAATGTCGTATTTCCCATTTCGTTGTTCATTTCGTTGTTAACACTAGAATTATTAGTTGCAGCTGCCGCAGCAGCAGCAGCAGCGGCGCGTGCATTAACTGAGGCCAGTGCTGTTGCAGCGGATTCTTGCGTAGCCTTTTGACGTTCACGCAATAAATGTGACTGACGGCTAGCAAAACGTTGCGAAGGACGTCGCTCGAATTGTACGGTACGACGTGCACGGCTTTGTTGTGTTGTCTGAAATTCTGTACGTCCTGAGTAACGAAAACGTGAACCCATGCGGAAGAAATTCTGACGCGCCGACGGACCCTTTACTGGTGCACGCAAACGGAAGAATGTGTGATGTTCGACAGCACATTTCCACAAATGCTTGCAAGCCTTCTCATTGTATAGCCGAAATACAAATGTGTGTTCTTGTTCGCGTCCTTCGTCGTCGTCCTCGATGACAATAAGTGTCAATTTTTTCTTTTTGAAATCCAACTTGCTAATTTTCGGCCAAAAGAAAAGACCTATCTTTTGATCACGCTCGAATACCAATATGCCAGTGGGTGTCAAACCCAAATGATACTCGCAACCATCTTTGCCGAGCACTGTATGCATATCGACACCATACATATCAAGCCATTTTGCTTTATTAAGGAATGCTGTTTCTGCTTGAGCTGGTGTCAAGCCTCGACACGTTTTGTACTCCTCTAATATGGCAATTTCCAGATCCTCTGTCTGCTCCGGTACAAAACGAAATTCCGAAACTGTGGCAGCTGTATGCACCTGTTCATCATAGTCACCGAGTTCAGCTGTAAATAAATACAATTAGTAAAGTAGAAATGGTATCCTAAATAAATAATTAAACTACTCACATTGTAGGGCAAGCGCGCACAGCTCAGATGATTTATCATCCGGACAATCTAGACGTCCCTCGAGTAAATCTTGTTTCAATTGTAAAAAGAACAAGTAGCGTGTCAACTCCTCACGTAAAGTATTCGGCTCCGATGAATAGAACTTAACTTTCAAACGAAATGTATACGGTGGTCCAACTACAATAGAAATAATAAATACATTCTTAACAAGTTGCAAGATTTTACTTTTGGCAAGGTTATTTACTTTTCACTTGTTTCTTGATGGGCTTAGTCGGATCCAGCCAATGTTTTACGTGATTCGCGTCAGTGAACTGTAATCCAAAATAGTCTTTCTCTATGATATCCAATGCATAGAACACCTGTTCGTATAGAAAACTTCCCATGGCTTTTTTCTATAAAAAAAAAAGAAAAGAAAAATCAAAAATAAATGCTTTACGCGGAGGCCAACGCATAAAAAATTAAATTCTCAAACGAAAACTTGTTAATAACAATAAAAGACCCTGAACTCATCACGTCTGTTGGCTCTATTTGTGCATAAATTTCTCGCATTCAATAAGAATCTGCCAATATAAGCAGAAATTCAATGCGCCGCGACTACTCAATATTGGATCATTTAACTAGTTAATTATTCAATGACGACATTATCAAATAACAAAACAAACAAAAAACTTTAACGATACTCACCGATAATTCGATAGAAAGGTCAGTATTATCCAATAGTATGACGCGACAGTCAATTTTGTTCTTGTTAACAACGATACGCTGCGGCTTAATCTGCGACGAGTTGCTTGTGATGACCCCACCCGCACTGTTGCCACCGACGGCGTTGCCCGTGGTTTCCGCATAGTTATTGCGCACCTTGCGTCGACTTAGAAACCTCAACATTTTCCAGCTTGCACGACGCTATGATACGTCCACAAATGTTGTCACCGTCGCCGTTGACGTTTCGTTTTGGCTCAACTTGCAAGCAAAGCGCAATTGCAACAATAATTCACCTGTGTGCGTCTCTGCTTCTGCTGTTGCTGCTTGAAGAGTCGCGCAGACATAAAGGCAACGACAACGCGAGCATTAAACGCCGCTGCTCTTAGCTTTCAACCGCCCCGGTGGGTTCGTTTTGCGCGGCCCCTTTACACAAAAAACTAGTCCGCCACAACCACGCTCCACGCCCCCTCTCTTGCATCAACAACTATAACGCTTCCAACAACCCGATCGCAAGTTCCCAAACTATTTTCGCTTCTAAAGAAGGCGGATACCACAAAAATGTTAATTTTCGTATTATTTTTCGTATTTCCAATGCGTATGAACTACATATAGGAATAAGCACATGCGAGACCTGCGTGCACAGCAATAATATCACTTTTTTCCACAAAAAACAAATAATAAATTAATAATTTCTCGAGAGCGAAAAAACAAACTGACGAAACGAAGAAGCAGACAACAAAATGCGTATGAGAGAGCACGAGTGCAACTCACAGACAAAATATGACATTCACTTGTCGGAGAGCCGATTTGTTATTCACTCCGTCCAAAGTGTGCGGCCAGACTTAATTTAAGAAAGGTCCCAAGAAATATCCAAGAGAAGAAAAAAAACGATTTTTGTGTACACTGTACAGCTCTTCAAGGAGAAGGTTGTGTTCGCGGGTGCGCTTGAACGCACAAAATGAAAAAACAAATCCAAAAAAAACTTTTAATTGTAAAAACAAATTTAAAAAAAAAAAACGTCTACTAGAAACTCATAACTACCGAATTTTCAAGTAAAGTAAAATGTGTTGTGTTTTACCATGAAGTCATTATACAAAAAATCGAACTGGTACTCCTCTCATGAAAATTCATGATCCCTTTCTTCGGACTCCCGTTCATAAGAGCTAAAACTAGTATCTTGGTCTAATTCTGAATATAAAATTCCACTGTAAGAAAAATTCTGATGAGAGAATGAAAAAGTTAATAAGCGCTTTTAACTATTGTAAACTAACAGTTGGAATGAAACGTATATCATTCATAAGTTCTACACTGCAGTTACTCAGGGAGACTTTGTGGCTGATACCAAACTTTTGGAGCTTTAGGAGCATATCAATCTATGACGGATTCAGGCTGCAATTAAGACTTTGTCTGAGCGCACTACAAAAGTAAAAAATAAAATGATAAGGAAAACGGTGATAGCACTACATCCAGTCTAGAATTCATTTGGGTTTCTGCTCAATGTGACATATCATGTATCGAGATAGCAGACAACTTCGCTGTATGTTAGATCAGCTTGTCCGGTGACTCTTGCATATCTCAGGAGATCCTAAAATGATTATCTACGTTCACCACAGAGCGGATAAAAAATGCGCAACTGCACCAAGCTTTCATATCTCAAATGCACTCTAACAGATATATAAACTGAAGCTGATATCTGAGCTCGTACTCTTTAACAAAAATGGAATCAGGATCTAACGGTCCACTGTACCATTGTAGGAATGGCCCAACGGATGTATATCTCGTTTCAGAACTTCTGTCTTAGCTGTGGTAATGAATAGGAAATGGAAAGTACCCAATACCTAATATGTGACTGAATTTTTCAGAAAACACACTAGATTCATTATGATAAGCTGGAAGGACACGGCTAACTTTTGTCGAATCGAAGCGTAAACCCTGAATACTTCCAACGCACGATTACGACTACTAGACAATTGGCAGGCAGACGAACATTATTTCATCGATTCTTCTCGAGGAACTTATCAAGAAAATATATAGTTTTGGGCTATATGAAATCTAATATAATGCATTAAAAAATTTTAGACGTTTCTTTTAAAAAAGCATTTTTTTTTTAATTACTACTAAAAATAGCTGAAATTGCAAGTATGGCCGCAAGTACTAAAATATTCCATAGATATTCAACTATACATATAAATAAATTCGTTAACACTGCAACTTACGGCAAAAAAAAACAAGTTTAATTGGATTAGAAAGAAACAGAAAGTTTATTTTTTGAGAGAATTTATATTTTGATGAAATAAGCAAAAAATATTATAAAAGTGCAGAAAAATTTGCAACAAAGCATGTCGTTGAACAATTGCAACGTTTACGTGCTTAATTAAAGATTCCATTAAACGCAATCACCGCCCGTATTCAGCAGTAGCAACAACAACAACGACAGCAACAAGAGAAAGAAACTAACAAAGAAAGAAAGAAAAAAGGGCAGCATCAGCAGTGGATCGCTGAAGGCCCGTTTTAGTTTGTTTGCTGTCCAACGCTAGGCACTGTGCAAAGCGTTGACACCTTGCATATATTGATTCACTTCACCGAACTCTACCACCAACTACTTCACCGCCTGCCCCCTAAAGAGAAGAAAATGATGGTTGAGTCTGACGGAACCGCCGATGCGACACGTCGCCTTAATGTCAAGAAACAAACTTTGGACGATGCATATGCGGTGCCAGCGAACTTCCTGGAAATCGACGTTGTAAATCCGCTTACCACAATGGCAGCCGGAAAAAAACGATACACTGACTACGAAGTTCGAATGAGGGTGAGTACATTAGGCGGCCGGCTACGAGGGTCCGCCCAATTATTTTGTTATATTGATTCACTGGTTGTTGGCCCCGCATATTTTGATAAAAATGTGAAATCAAAAATTTAAGTACTTTAGTATGTTTTCAACACATAAATACGCCTATCGAAAAATGCACGCGATAAAATTACTCATACTAGTGCGCACGTCTGTTGTCGGAGCAATGGATCGAGCGGCGCACATAACAACGCGTATTAATGTTTGAGTCATAAGCGCTTTACCCGCCTCTCCACCGAAAACATTCATGGTGCTGCGGATCATATGCGATTGGCACCGATCGTTCCTATCAGCAAAAAATTTAAATTGACAAGTGCGGCATATAATGATGTAAATAAAATTAAATTTTTTTTGTTTGTTTTTTTTTTATTTTTATTTAAGACCAACTTGCCAGTTTTTAAAGTAAAGGAGTCCAGCGTGCGTCGACGCTACAGTGACTTTGAATGGTTGAGAAATGAACTGGAACGCGACAGCAAGGTGAGGATTTTCCCTAACTCTATTTAAATTATCTGTATATATTTATGTACTTATATCGAACTATTAACAGATTGTTGTACCCCCACTGCCCGGTAAGGCATGGAAACGCCAAATGCCATTCCGTGGCGATGAAGGCATCTTTGATGAGAATTTTATTGAAGAAAGACGCAAGGGACTGGAAGCGTTTATCAACAAGATTGCCGGACATCCGTTGGCGCAGAATGAACGATGTTTGCATATGTTCTTGCAAGAGAACATCATCGACAAGAATTATGTGCCTGGCAAGATACGCAACACATAAGAGGAGTGTGTTCTCATTTACTACTGCAATATTCAAGTACTATCGAACAAATAAACCAACAAAAAGAAACGAAACAAATGAGTGCTCCAAGTCGTACATAGAGGAATATGATGATTGATGTTGATGTCCATGCAGGCAGTAGTAGTCGACTACTGCTGTTGCTGCTCAGTTAAACAATGATGAGTTAATGTTAAAGAAATTTTATTTCAAAATTCAAGTTTATATACGATATACATATATATATACATTTATATATATATATATACATAAATTAGTAAAGTATCATCTTATATAAATAGTGTTAAAATACGAAAGCTGAAGTTGCAGTATAAGTCATAGTTGGTTTGGTGGATGTAAAATCTCTACGGGCGCGTTCATATGAATATATATTTTTTTTCGAATTCCATGTTATTTCTATTATATTTGTATATTCCCTGCTCCTTCTAAATAATTAAAAACCTACATATGTAGTTGCAGTAGTCAAAGTGGTAATTGAAAAAGTATACCCATGTAAAATATATCTATATATGTATTTTATATTTGATAGATTTTCAAAATTTATTATTCAAAATATTCGAATTTAAGCAATTCCATATTCATATACACATATTTTCTACATTTTTGCTTACAATTCGAAATAAAATAAAATGAAAGAAAATTTTTTGGTAATATTCTTATAATTGCTAATCAAATTGAGTTGTATGTGTATAAATAAAGTTTATTAAATCAATGAAAATGTTGTTTAGTTGAACATTTTTTTAGACAAGTAATGATTTGATATTGTTTTGAAGTATGAAGAGTCTGAAATAACACTACATATTTGAGCCGAAATGATTATTTTCGCATATATTGCATGCTGGTGTGACCACCCATAAAAAACCACCCTATCGAGCTTTAAGAATTGACTTAGGTTTAGAAATTGTTTATATAAAAACAACTTCAAATATCTCAATAGGACGTGTGTACTATGTTTTACATAAAATATAAGGTATGCAAAAGCTGGGACCGATTTCAGCGCAATTTAAACTAATATCTTCATTAACTCATGATCGTTTACGAAATATACGTCCACCTCAACACACCAGAGAGCAAATAACAGCCAAATAAGTGGGTATAATCGGTTTCGATATATCTATTCAGTAATATGTGGAAATGGTCCAGTGGAAAGATATTTTTTTATCAAACAATGATAATAAATGGGAAACGCATATTGTGGAGAAAAACAATTGGACTAAGTTTTAGAGTAAACATAAAATTTTGAAGGATGTGGCAACATTTGATTTGTGGCAATAAGTAACAAAGAGCGCCCCTATTGAAAAAATCTCGTAAATTTTCAATAACCCAATATGTTAGCAGAAAAATGCGTGAGCCAATTGGAATATTTTTATCAGCATCAAAATTCTAATCGAAATAGTCATATAAATATCTAAAGAAACTACATCTAACAAGCCTTGTCAAATAATATACTGTCTACTGGCAATGAGACTGCAATCTATTTAAATACTAATGGACTTTTGAATTCCAAAATTCAGTTTCAGTTGCTAATGTACCGATTTCAGTTTCTAAAATACTGAATTGATTTTTAGATTCGGTTGTATGTGACAACAGACCTTTACATCAGTCCAAAGCGTTGCCATTTTATAGTTGCCAGTTTTCATTGCACTCACACTTAACTAGTTTGTCATAGGCATGAAGCCTTCTGTGCAGCTCGCTGTGCACTCGCTTTCACGTTATATAGCCGTGTCCAAACAAATGCGTCTGTACAGACGAATTATTTTAACAGGTGTTTTAGAATCTTTTATTATTTTTTTTTTGGCAATGGACTCCGCGGATTCTCCTGTTTTAGGTACAAAACCACAAAATAATGAGGATGAAGATTATACGCTGCTGTTACAGGCAAACGAGAATTTCACCAAGTAAGCATAAAATTGCATAGCAATCTTGGTTTTTAAGAATTTGATTTTGACACTCATAACTTGCTTCGCAAAAAAATAGCGCGGAGTACGATCAATGCCTGGCTTTGCTGCAGCAGTTAGAAACTAAGGACGACGGCAGTGGGCCGATATTGCGACATAATCGAGCGGTAGTAAATTTTTATAAAACAGGCTGTACGGAACATTCTAGCTTGTTGAAAGAACTGAATGAATTAGAGCCGGATGTACCCAATGACGGCACGGCGGGTACGTCATTGTCACTAAAGCATACCTCAAGTTCAGTGGCGCGTTACAACAAAGCAGTTGTCTATTATCACCGGCATATGTATGGAACTGCAATGGAGAAATTGGGGCCTTTAGTAGCGCGTCTGGAGACATTAGAGAAACAATTGGCACTTATAGTAGCCACATTACAGTTGCAATTGTTGCTTTCAACAAATCAATTGAACCTTGCCGATGCGTTTTTAGAATATGTGCAAAGCAAACTGAGTTTTGCAGCGTCAACTTCAAATACAACGACAGGAGCAGATGAGCACAGTGGAGTCCCGTCAACGCACGATCATCATAATAGTATAGAGCGAGTGCAGAACGCTTTGCAGCTACTAAATGTATTAACGCATGTACTGAATCGGAAGCCTATAGCGATACCCGATGATGGTACCCCGGCATTTGCAGCACTGAAAGCTCATCATTACTACATCATGAAGGACTTTCAGATGGCCGCGAAGCAACTTATGCGTATTAACAACGAAAGTAATCAGAATGGGTAAGTTTCAATGTACGTGTGATAAATATCTACAGATTGGGTATATTATTTATTTTTTTAATTGAAGTACCAACACGCCGGAACTGAATACCTGTATTGCGAATAATATGGGCGTAATACATTTGCGTGTGCGGCATTATGCAATCGCAGCCAAGTTCTTCCAAAATGCCATCAACTTCGATAAACAAATTGTTGATAATCTACGACAGGCTGAGCTACAAACCATGAGCTCTGCACGTTCATGTGAAATACTCTACAACCTTGGCATCTCAATGCTGCACCTGCGTAGACCGAAAGAGGCATTTCAGTGCTTTCTGGTGCCAATAAAGTTTTATCACAGCAATCCACGCCTTTGGTTTCGCATGTCGGAGGCTTGCATCATGGAACATGAAATTGTTAGTGCATTATTTTTTGTTTTTGAACTGCGTTTAACTTATTTTTAATTTAACTTATTTCTAATTTATTTGCCCTAGAAAATGCAGCGGGAAGAGAAACAAGCGTTAGCAGCCAATGGTACATCGAAACCGCAACGCACGTATTCGTAAGTGCCTTTTGATTGCAATAAGTACTAGACTTTTAATTTTTTATTTGGTTACAGCACCGGTACACAATCGGCGGCGGTGCCGGAACCCACATTAGAATTCGCAGCACTGTCGTTGCGGAACGCATTAACGCTTACCCAGTACTATAAGTCTAGTTTTTATGTAGAACAAACCGAGGATAGTGAAGAAAAGCCAAAACACTGGCGTGAAAAGCATGACAATAATTTTTGTAGTCCATCGAAACCGATTACAATCGAATCCGTAGATAATATGTTGGCTGCGATATACGCCGCGTATAGTTTTGTATCGTTATGTCTTGGCGATTATGTTACGGCGCTGGAAATGGCACAGGAGCTGCTCAAGTCTGAAAGGTTATCCGATGCACATAAGTAAGATATTTATTTCTTCTTGTGTTCTTTCTTCTTTGTTACTAATTATATATCTATATTTTTTTTTTGCCAAATTCTAGATTGCTCGGTCATCTATATGCCGGCGAAGCGCTTGTAATGATGAACAAACCCGTAGATGCAAGTGTACATCTAGAGCCCACCTTTGTTGCGTCACTTAATGCTTTTGACTTTGAGACACGCGATTGGCAGGTAAAGTCGTTGGATGCCGCACAGAATATTGTGCGGTACAATCTTGCTGTGGCGCTGGTGCTGCAACGCGATTTCGAACGCGCAAAGACAATTCTTTCTACGTTAACACATGAAATTGTAGCTGGAAAGGCATTATCACTTAGGCGGATAATAGACAATAGCCTAAGTTTTAATGCGCCAGCAACAAGTTAGTCAAGGCAATAATTATTTGTAAATATTGTAAAAGAACAAACCTGAAAATTGTAAATATATTGTGACCCTTTTGGATGCAATTACATTTTATATGAATATGTAAGCGTTAGTAGAAAAAACATTTTTTTATCGATAATGAAGCTATAAATCCATAAACCTCTGGGAGTCATTGTACGTTTTTCGAGTGTTGCTAATTTTGGCATAATCTTTATGTTATTGATTATCGCAAATTCCTACTCTGTTTTTCAGATATACAGTAAAAATTAATATTTTCAGTTTTAAAAATGTTTCGGTCTATGCTGGTTCTGCTGATAGTTGTATTACTAGCAGCCGTTATTAAGGAATGCGCAGCACATCCTGTGTCTGCTAAAGAAATTATACGAACCACGGTACTAAGTACAACAAAATTCAAATTATGAACTTAATACTAAAATTGCATATATTTATATGTATTTGTATTACACAAGGAGGATCGCATAGCAGCGCATGGTTATCCTGCGGAGCATCATTTCGTAGAAACACAGGACAATTATGTATTTTCTCTATTCCGCATACCATATTCACATAAGCTGCAAAACCAGGATAAGCAGCGACCACCAATTTTAATTATGCATGGAATGTTGAGCTGTTCTGATGCTTGGATACTTAATGGGCCAAATGACGCATTGGCCTATTTACTCGCCGATGCTGGTTATGATGTTTGGCTTGGTAATGCACGTGGCAATATATACTCACGGAATAATACACGTCTCCGACCGGAACATCCATATTTTTGGCGTTTTAGCTGGCATGAGATTGGCATCTTTGATTTAACCGCTAAGATAGATTATATTCTGTCTAAAACCGGCGAGCATGCGCTTCACTACGTTGGACATTCGCAAGGAACCACGGTGCTTTTTGTTATGGTATGCATCTTGTAATCAAATTCTTTAGTTGTAGCACAATCTAGTTTACATTGTACATTTTTAGCTTTCGCAAGTGCCGGCTTACAATGCCAAAATAAAGACAGCACAAGCACTTGCGCCTGTGGCATTCATGAGTCACATGTCCACAATACTTGCGAAATATACACGCCGCTTTATTGGTCATCCCAACACATTAACACGCATAATAGACACACAAGAGCTGACAGTCGAGTCACCTTTGGTTGTGAACATTATGAAAAGTTTTTGTCAGAAAAGTTCCATAGTAAAAGTCGTGTGTAATAATCTATATGAATTATTGGCAGGTAGTGAAAGTCCAAATAGCAATAAGAACACGGTAAAATACTGGTTTCGGTATTATTTATTTATTTACATATAAATATATGTTTTTACATACAATTATAGACCGTGCTTTCTGAAAGAATGGAAACACATCCTGCAGGTGCTTCAACCACTCAAGTTTTGCACTATATGCAGGAGTACGAATCCGGCAAGTTTCGTCAATTTGATTATGGAGAACGTGATAATTTAAAGAAATACGGTTCAGTTGCACCTCCGGATTACGTGCTACAGAATATTGTAGCTAAATTGTATTTGTATTATAGCGACGGTGATGAGCTTGCAGATGTCGAGGATGTCGAGTATTTTGCCAGTTTACTGCCCAATGAGCCACATATGTTTCATATCTCCGATCCAACATTTGATCATTCGGATTTTATTTGGTCATACGATGTTAAGGAGACGATCAACGATCATATTATAAATGCTTGTGATGCATACGAGTTGGCAGTAAAAAAGTGATATTTAAAACATTTTAACTTCAGATACCATATGAAATGTTAATAAGAACATATTAAAAATGTTTGGTTCTATACTTGTTCCAAACGCGAATAAGTTGTACTTGGTTATGGTTATCTAAAAGTAATAATAAATTAAACACACGTAAAATTTAATTATTGATAAATTATGGTAATTTAATATTTTAGGAAGATTTTGTGTGTATACCATTCATCGCTGTACTTCAAATGGATGCAATGATAAGAAAATATTTTTTTAACGCTCTTGTGAGATGCGGAACATTGCCCCCTTTGATTCGGATTATAATTAATAGGGTTACTCTCCCAATACCACTATGCAAAGCTAACTTACTTAGAAGGACTCCAACCGTATTTCGGTAGGCGCACCAGCTGCTATAGCCTAGAGCGCGTTGGCACTAGTTGTTATGAATGTGAAACACGCAGAGATTGCTGCATTCTTTGTCATTCCAACGCGTGCCCGGTCATCCTCTATTTCGTCGTACACAATTAAATTTTGGACTCCCTATTTAAACCATGCGTGCTGGAGCTCTTTCATCCGTTCGAATAAAGTGACCAGCTATGTCAGCCTATACGAATAGCTTATACAAATCGCGGTTCATACGGGACCTAAATTCGTCTGACTCAATCACGGCATACAGTAGCACCGGGAGTATCAGCATCTTTAAGTTCCTTATATTCGTCTTCCGAAAGATGGCTTTACTTGCAATTTGCTTGCTCAGCACAAAATAGCATCTATTTATATGCGTGATTCTTCGAGTGATATCCAATCAATATCATTCGCGTTCGCGAGGTCTACAACCCCACATATTGTCCTATCAGTGAATTCGTATATGGCTTCAGTCTATTACACAATACGCGCGACATAATCTTATAGCCGATTAAAAAGTAGACTTATTCCGCGGTAGTTGGCACAAATATTCATCGGTCCATATCCTGCATTAAATTTGGTGCAAACTCCTAACCAACTTTTTGTCGCCGGTCTGGAATAACTCGGCAGCCCATTAGAGCCAGCCGATTTCTTAGTTTTCAGTTTTTTTATAACCGAATCGACCTCGTTACAGTCCGGTGATTCTACTATAGTGCCATCATTAACTGGTGTATTGTGCGCTTCCTCGCCGCCAAGTATATTAGAAAATTGACTCCTCCATAATCTAACATTCGGTTAGACGCTTCACCTTATGAAAAATTTTTAAGCTTCATTTCTGTCACATAACCGTTCAACATCCTCAAACTCTCGCCATTCTTGCTCCTTTTTTTTTTGCTTCTGAAAAGGCGTTCTCCTAGCAGCTCGCGTTGCTCCTGACTGCAGAGTTCGTTGATAGAAAGCGCTCTTCTCTGCAGTAGCATTGCGACACTCCTCGTCGTACCAAGAATTAATCACAGGGTTTGTGTAACCAATGACCTCCTTGACAGCCCTATGCATGGAGCGGTTGATGTGTTTAGAAAACGGAGAGCTTTCCCGGAGCAGTCGCGATAGTGTGTTCGAAAAGGTTTCGGCGGTCTCGATGAGTGCCTGCCGTCAATCAAAACATGATCAATTTGGTTGCGTGTTATTAGGCCCTGTACCGAAGGTAGAACAGCCTATTGGTTTTGTTCCAATGTATGTAACAGGTAGAAATAATGGTCGGAGACCCCCCAAAGTTACCCCCATTATGGTCAGGAGTGATAGAGGAGTCGATATAGACATGTCCGTATGAACGAAAGGATCTCGGAAACGGTAATAGATAGAGACTTCGTGTTTTTTGCATTCGACTAGGTCTGCTCCGGAACAAGTTTATTTTAAAATTTTGCCCCTCCCCCGCTTCCCCATAAAATCACCACCAAGGCTAAAAAGTTCTTCGGCACAAAAAAAATTGAGTATGCCAGTATAGAGATAACGTTCCTTTTAGCCAAAATCCAAAAAGTTCATCAAAATCATAATCATAATCATAAAAATTGAACGATTTTATAAGCAATTGAATTTGAACGACCCCCTTTTTTTTATACATAAGAAAATGTGTTAAAATACACTTATTCCTGCAATTAGAAGTGGTCATGAGCTTGGACATAAGCTAGGGAAACATTTAATGTGTTTGTTAGGCGACCTGCACTGGTACAGGGCCTCTTACAGTCGGTTACGCCCGACTGTAACTTCCTTAGTTGTTTGATCTGGACTCAGCCATGTAGCCTTGTGGATGATGAGGTGTTGAAATCTGGTGCTGCTAAGTACCATGCCGAAATCGATTAGCCTCTCTCCATTATTGGAGATTGTGGCATAATTGTCCTTTGGGCCAAAGATTCCTTCCTTCGCAGTTTTGTCATTGATTGTAGAGTTTTTTTTTAAAGCAGCCCTGTCCTTTCCGTTGTATTTCCTGGATTGCAGTGATGTAAGGGTTGTATCTTTCGAGGTCATCAACCGGCTGGCTATTTGCAGCATCCCTATTAAAGGTGCGGACATTTCAGTTGCATATCCGAAAATCGTGGTCCTTATGTCGTTTACGGAGGTCGTCATCATTGCGTTCCACCCGATGCTTCGTTTTTGTTATAATTGGATTTATTTTTTTTTTAGGTGGCGGGTCGCAAACCCAGGACACCAACCACTAATCTCACAGTTAACTCACCTCCGAACGGACGTTGTGAGCTGCTTGGGCTGCTTGGAACAAGAATCATTGTTGGCCATTTTCAGGTGAATGACAGTCAACAACTTTTCTCATAATGTGAGCTTGTGCACACGACCCACTTATTTCAAACAACACCAAATTAAATTTTAGATGGAATAAAAAATTATTTGTTTACCGGGCGTAAAATGAGCTACATAGATACTTTTAGCTGCTTATATTCACACACAGATTCTATATTAAAATTTTAAACGATCAAACTATGAAATAATACCGTTGTGAACGTGGAGCTATTAGCTGTACTGAAGCTCAGAATGGCAGGAGTATGAGCGCTACATTATTCGAAAGTTTTTAGTGATAAGTCATGTTATGTAGGCATAATAATAGTTGTCAATAGAGTTTGATAGGAATACGGATCAAGTAATCTACAACATTAGTTTCTAATCTGATGAATCTATAAATAAATTAGATAGGCAACCGCTAAAATTCGCTTGCATTTTTAAAAATGCGTAGTTATATTATATAAATAAGTACAATACACTTCTACAATAAATGAAAAGAAAACAATAATATCGCGAAATACTATCTACGCCATTCAGTGGCGAAGATAAGAGGATCGACTCCCATTGAGCTATAAAAATTTAATCTTTTTTGCTTCTGCAGTTTATGAAAATGAATACACTTTTTTTATATTTCACAAAAAATGATTCCTCCTCCAAGTCGCAAAGCTACCTACGCCACTATTTTCTGTCGTAGCAATCACCACTTGAAACATTTTAGATCAAACTACACTTCGGAAAGTACATTTTGACATTTTCTTAAACGCTCAGTAACATCTTACATTTAGCCCCTATAATACAAATGTTAAATAACAATTTTAAGTCACAAAGTTGGTACCAGAAGTTTTGGGTGTTATGTCTCTAGAAATTACATAAAAAAAATATATTAAATTTTGGCAAATGTATGTAATGTTCTTGATCGGCATCAAATGTTGAGTCGATATAGAGATTTCTTTTGGTGTAAACAATGAGAACTTGAAGAATATAAAGGCTATAACTTTCATATTAAGGAATTTAGACTCTTCTATTTTCTCTTGAATTGAAATTGTTTTAAACAAATTTTTCGCATATGGATTATAGCGCCATACAAATATGGGGCATATAGAATAAAGCCCTAGACAAGGTACAGGGTATTTCGAAGTCTTTTTTTTTTGTTTTTTTTTGTTTTTTTTTGTTTTTCGATCAATGTTAGAATTCAAAGAATATACAAACTGATTAAATCGATTAAAGTAGAATTCGGTAATAAATAGCAAATCAAAATATAATTTGATACTTCTCGTACTTGTCATACCCCACTCGAATCAAAAAAGATTTTAATTAGACAGTTATCTTTCACAATGTAAATAATATAGTCATTGTTAAAACTTATCAAAAATTAGTAAAACACGTATTTATTTAAAAAATTAATCAATAATCGTAAGTGCTAAGATGTAACATGATATGATAGCAGACGACATATAAAAGTCCCCGACAAGCAAGCCATTTTGTTCATTAAAATTAAATTAGTTAGTGTGTTATTAGGTTAGCATGAAAGTCTTTATATTGTTCGCGGCTATAATCGCCGTTAATGGAAACCCGCTACCAGATGAGAGAGCCATATTTTCTGACCTCACGACTGTAAGTGTTGAGCACATTTGTTTAATGGGTTCTTTATGTTATGTACTACATCGTATAATATCTACATTTACTTCTCAGGGTGATCGCATAGAGGACTATGGTTATCCCGTTGAAGAGCACACTGTGCAAACAGCAGATTCATATATTCTGACAATGTTTCGCATACCCTACTCGCCGAAATTACAAAACGAAGATGTTTTAAATAAACCAGTAATTTTTCTGCAGCACGGTCTGCTCAGCTCCTCTGATTGTTGGATTCTCAATGGACCAGAGAATGCTATGGCCTATATATTGGCCGATGCTGGATTTGATGTTTGGATGGGAAATTTCCGCGGTAATACTTACTCGCGGAAAAATGCCAATTTGACGCCGCTGCTGCCTAAATTCTGGGACTTTAGCTGGAATGAAATGGGCATTTATGATCTACCGGCACAAATTGATTATGTGCTGTATATGACCGGTGAGGATTCGTTGCACTATGTTGGACATTCTCAGGGCACAACTGCGTTCTTTGTGTTGATGTCGACAATACCGCGTTACAATTATAAGATTAAAACTTCGCACATGTTGGCGCCGGTGGGCTATATGGAGCATATGGAATCACCATTAGCGAAGATAGCAGCACCGTTGCTGGGTAAACCTTCGTTGTTAAGCTCTCTAATTGGCAGCAATGAGTTTCTACCGAGTACAGAACTCTTTTCGCTACTGGGTTCTGAGGCGTGTAAAAATGGCTCACCATTCCAGCCAATGTGCGGCAATATATTGTTTATGTTGGTCGGCTGGGATTCGCAGCATTTGAATTATGTGAGTAAGATTTTATAATTAGTTCGAAATAAGGTGAATAGTTTATTAGTTTTCATAAGTTGCTTGTAACATCCAAAAGGAGGCGTCAGTGTACCATTTTGTTCTAAATCAATTCAACAAGTCGAGACGATCTAGCCAAGTCAATCTGCGTGTGTATGAATTCGGAAAATAATGCCTTAGTTTTCCTGCCATATTATTAAGAACCGAAGTCCTCTTAGTCCGAAAACGAATTTTTTATAACACACATTTGGAAAGAAATGCGCAACATGCCAACTATTTTCGCTCCTCTGTCTGCCCTTTTTAAAGTTATATCAGCTTGAAATGCGATGTTTTGAGTTCATATAGATAATCGTTTCTCATATGCATTTAATCTGTTCAGCTAATGACTTAAAACGCCTTATGAAATATTTAGTACCAATTTATAATGTAACTTTTGGTTGTACCAAAGTCAATGTTAATTTTTAATAGCATATTTCTAAAATTTGTTTATCCATTCCAGACATTACTTCCAGAGGTTTGTGAAACGCATCCAGCCGGCTCATCTACTAGTCAGCTTATACACTATCTGCAGGAGTATGTATCTGGCTACTTTAGACGTTATGATTACGGTTCGCACAAGAACAAAAATATTTATCACTCCAAAGTGCCAACAGAATACGATATTGATAACATACATCCGGAAGAGCCCATAAACTTTTATTACAGCGATAATGATTATTTTGCTTCCGTGATCGATGTACACCATTTGGCATATCAACTAGGGTCAAATGTGGTACTGCATCATGTTGAATATGAGGATTGGAATCACTTGGATTACTTGTGGGCGCTTGAAGTAAAAGAGGTAATCAACGATGTGGTGCTTCGCATAGCACAGGAATATGAAGAGTATGAACTTAAATAAAAGACATTTTGAATAATTTCTCATAAATAGTAGTTATTTATTTACTAAACTATCTTAACTCCTAAGGCAGCAGCATTAGGTTCGATTTTAAAACTATTATTTGGCACTAATTACAGTTCTCTAAGCTTTGTATTTGCATTATGCTCCCACTTAACCATATTCATAACGATTTAGCGATCGTACAATATTATCAAATATATATTCCCGCACTCCGAGACCGCAGATAAAATCAAAGTGGTTCCAGCGTTTCCACGGTATCTTATAGACTGCGACTACATTGCGTAAGCGCGTAACCAGACGCCAGATATCGGCGGGCGAGACGATGTAATCATTTTCGGAATAGAATATTGTTACTGGTGTTGTCACAGACTCCAGTGCATACTCGGGTGGCTCGAGTTGTTGATAGTGCAACCAGTTTTTCTCTGGTCCATAGTCATATTGTCGAAATTTCGTTGATATATAACCTTGAAAGTAGTGCATCAGCTGCTTAACCGAACCGCCGGCTGGGAAGTTTGCCATAAGATCGGGTAGCAAAGTCTGCGAAATAATCAGTTGAAATTTGCAATATACTATATACTCAGTCTTAGCCGACTTACCTTATTCAAAAACCTCGTATCATAGCCCACTGCTGGCCACAGACGTGTAATGCAAACAAGTGGTTTCTCGTTATCCAAACATGCCATCGATAGAAATTTTTTTACAAACTTATTTGTCGAAAACATCTCAACACCCTCGAGCATTTTCGAAACATAATTGCGTGTGCCCAGAATCGGTCCAATAACCTTGGCCAATCCGCCTTTTGAATTGTTCACATACGCCACCGGTGCCAATAGTGTAGCTGTCTTGAATTTTGCATTATATTGCGGCAGCAATGAATTCAGCACTAGAAACACTGTGCCACCTTGCGATATGCCGACAAAATGCATTTGCGTTTCACCACTATTTCGTGTAATGTAATCGATCATGGCGGGCATATCGTATATACTCATCTCATGCCAGCTAAAGTTCCAAAACTCGCGATCCGTTGCATTGCGCCAGACATTGTGGCGGCAATAGATATTACCGCGATTATTGCCCAGCCAGACATCGTAGCCAGCGCGCCACAATAGATAGGCAAGCGAATCATCAGGTCCATTGAGCAACCAAACATCCGAAGAGGCATATAAGCCTGATAGCAAAAAAACAACGGGTCGCTGTAAAACTGTGCGCTGTTGTGCGTCTAGTTGGGGTATGCGATGCATGTTGAGTACATAGCCGTCCTTTGTCTTGACGGTATGCTTCTCCACAGGGAAGCCATCATGTTGTATGCGGCGCACCTGCGGAAGAAAGATTTCAATCGTAATCGAGATTATTTGCATTGCTATAAAATATATATACATAGACATAGAGATACGTACATATGTATGTATGTACAAATCTAGATAAAGAGGCAAGCAGGAAAGGGAAACCGTCAAAGCCCATATGCAAATATGCGCAGGTGCAGCGTCAGAGTTGCAAAAAAATTGTTGTTATTGCTGAAAAGACCCAAAAATAAGTCTATGCATAAAGGCACACGAACGTCTGCTGTATGGATGTTTGGAGGCCACTACTACCGCTGACGCCTCCGACAGCGTCGTTTAGCGAAACTGAATGAAGCACGCGTTGTGACATTCAGCCAATTAAATATTCCGTACAACGCGCGTCAGCACCAACAGCAAATAGACTGTATATAAATATGTATGTATGTACATACCATATGTACATACAAGTTGCCAGCAACTACAATGACGACAAACACCACAAACAATGCGCATGTAGCACCCACCCAGTAGTACACATAGTTATAAACATATAAGCATACAAAAAATGTATCCAGGCATTCCCCATTTACAAACAAAAGATGTCCATAATTTCTTAGAGATAAAACAGGAAATAAAGAAATATTCAATGTGCTTAAAAAAATTTTAGCTAAAGTTAAAATAAGCTTTGGTGCATTTAATATTATTTTTTAGAACAGTTTTTATTAATGTTTAACCATAGGTTGGGTTAATGGCAGAGGTATGTAGTAGACCCCATAAAGTGTACATACTTTGTTTTAGCATTAGAAGTTGAGTTATAACAAGGACCGCCGACAATGATTAAAGAACAAATGTCAGATCAATACCTAGCGTAGCCCGTGTACCCTTTTGTAGTTCATATAAATCCCGATGCGCTTTACACATGTACCAAGTTTCAATCTTCTGCAACAATTTGGCGTTTCTCTTGTAATTGTTGAAATGCTTTTCTTTCCACTCATGTATCATGTTAAATAATTCTACCTTAAATGGTTTTAAGGTTTAACAAGTTGACTACTAATTGAAGGCAAGATATCGTTCATTTTACCAGTTGATCTTAATTATTCCAATATCTTTTATAGATATATGTAACAAATCACATCCTTCTACATGAGATACTTAGTGATATACGACTAATTCTTATTCCTAGTATCATTGCCCTCTAAAATGTCCTCTAACTGAAAACGAAAATCCATTCAGATTCGGTTGAGTCAAAGTTAATTCCATCAAAACAGACAGACATATAGATAGACAGCTGGACAGACAGGCAAGGTAATACGTGTTTGGGTTTCGTTACGTGTACGATTAACTAAGGTCATAACCTTAAGAAAAACCTTTTATTTTGAATTTAAAGACAGACGTTTAAATTTTATTTGTAGGTATGTATAAACGAACATTTTCTGATTTAGTATGAAAAATGCTTTTATTATTTACGTCAGTAAACGTATTAAGCTACCATTGATACGTCATATTTTTTTTTTATTATTATGAAATCATAAATGTTTCCTTTGATAATCATGTCTAGTTTTTTGTCAGAAAAGAAGCATATTCCGGAAACTCTGTATTTCTGCTTTACTTTAAAGCAATCAGCTAAATCGCATCAAATGCATAGATTAGTTTCCTCTGTTCAAAGGCTTTAGTTTTGAACTGAGCGAAAAGAATCGTAAAAATTGACCCAGCAAGGTTGAGGACCATTTATTGGCACTTACTGAAAAGGATGATAAACAGTAACAAATAAAAAAAGGTTGACGATATCGGAAATTGTATACCGCATTAATGAATAGGCAATAGATGGGGCGACGTTAAAAAGCCGCTATGAAAGATATTACGAATCATAGTGAATTTGTTCTAGTGGTTCGTTCTTGGCCTATATGGAACATTTTCTTAGGAATAATGCATGGTACACCAAATATGGAGTTTCAGAAAGGGTGGACAGATTTGTAAGGTGGCTACCCCTTTTTGTGGTCGGATTTATACCTATATGGAATAAATGAAAACGATTAACATAAGATTGGGTGTTTCTAGCAAAACTAACAACATCAATAAAATGTATTCATACAAAAACTCGGATTGAGGAATAAGATTGCATGTAAGTGCCAATACATATGCACATATGTTACATACATATGCAAAAAATTAGTATACCCTTTTTCGCAATGGGAAATGTTGGATTATTAGTAAAAGCTTGACAAGGTGACTAACCTCCATGACAACGCACACGTCAATAAGGGTTCGACTTAGAGGCAAGTCGGAGAGGCTACCTTATGCTGCCTATTCAGTTGACATGGCCCCTTCTGACGATCACCTATTTCCGCCGATGCACCACGCAGAAAATGGCTTTAAAAATGGCTTTAAATGAAAGAACAAAAAAAAAAAAACGATATAAAAATGGTTGATTTAAGCTTATATACTTGGTAGATTGGATAACTTTAGGAAACATTCATCAATATAATAGAGCTCTTAGCTGATTGTCAATTCAGCTAGAAATACTCAGTTTGATATACAAACACCATATCATATCACATTGGTTCGGAATATTGAACAATCTTACATTCGAGAAAAGCAACTGTTTATTCTATGTAAGAAATTTCTCAGAAAAATTTTTATAAATCTTTATATATTAAATTGTTATTCTATTTATTTATATCGAAGACTTTCGTAACCATAAGATTTATTGAGCTGTGACTAACACCAAAGGTTCGGTTTGAGATTTTCTTTGTTTCGATATTATTCACACATTGCGTAATATGGAATTATATATTATAAATTTGACTGAAAGTTCGACAGTTTGAATGGACCTGAACATGTCCGTCTGTCGCGAATTTGTTGGGTAGCCATTAATGAGATGAAACCCGACAGCTAAACTTTTCTTTATTATAGACAAACTGAATATTTATACTGATATACTACGCCATTTCTTAGGTTAGTACTCACACCCCACCCACTCAAAGCAGTCAAAATCAGCAAAAAATTTATAAATTTTTTTGTTACACGCAATATAAGCTTGGAAATAAACACTTTGGATTTTTATTAATGATCGCTAGAGGTAGCCGCACTCAGGTTTCACAAATATTTTTGGTTCCATTGAAGAGTTGGTTTTTTTTTTAAATTTTGGACCCTTTTCCATGTTTTCACTACAATGTGACTTCTGCCTAAATCGCTTCTAGCCGTTATAGAGTTCGCACCATACATTCATGGTCCGTAACATATTTTCCAATTAATTGAAGTACACAATGTAGCTAACAACTGCATAAATCACATAACGCAAAATAATATTAAAACACATTTCTTCTGCTTGATATTATGACATTGTTTAAAATTTAAACTGCATATTGTCAACAATTTCCCATATAAGAGAAGCACAAAAGGTATGAAGAAGGGTTATGCCGGATATGTATAAGAAAAAGTCCAAAGATTTCAATTGGAAAAAAATATAATTAACTTAATAAAGTTGTTTTAAATTATTTGTTTGTCTGTCTGCAATTTGCCCAGTCTTATCTCAGAAATTTATGAACCGATTTTTATGGGACTATCATTTGCAAATAGAATGTTATAATAGGTATAATAAATATCCTTTATATATTAGAATTTATTTTATATATTTGATTCTTATATAAATGGTGTATGAAGAACCACAGGAAGAATTGAGAACTATAAAATGAGTAAGAGTTATAAGAGAAAAAAGACAAAATAGCGCAAGCCAGTTAGCCTTTCTTAGTTCGAATTATTCATCGAATTTTATACTTTTGACTTAAATATTCCAAATTAAAAATTTTTAACATGTAATTTGATTAATAATAGTAATTCCAAAAGATCGCAAACGTTTCTTTATTCAATAAACAAACATTGTTTTGCTCCAACCTTTAATTAAATTCTATTGTAAGTGCATTTCTTTCATTGATTATATATAATCAATAATAAACAATTTAATTATAGTTTATGCCAAAAAGATTTAGAGAGAGTTAATAGTCAATAAACACACTTTGATTAATTAATTATTATTATGAGTTAATTAAGTGTGTTTCACTTTATACAAGCTTGTCTATTCATTTTCAAGTTGTTGGTTATACACTTGGTCGACTGGCTTTTACATAATTTTTTTCACTATTTTCAATCTATCTTTTAGACACAAAGAACCATTCTTTCAATTTCGTAATGTTCAAATACAAAACCATGACCAATGGTTTAGTCATTAAGTACATACCGCATCTGTTATAATGATCTCTCGCGACTGACGTGACGGATTGAGCAGCGAAGCGCTTATTGTATTCCAGCATAGGAACAAAAGGATGCAAAATATGAAGACGTTCGATTTCATCTTCATTAAGCCGAAAATGTTAAAGTCCGAAAATTCCAAAAATTCGCCAACGATTACGCGAAATCACTCACGCAGGATTTAGGCTTATGAAATGTTGCGAAACATTGAACCGGTTCGATTGGGGTCGCCGTCGCCTTTGAATGAAAACGAAAGTATCTACATCCAAATGAACTCCAACACAAAGCACAGCACACAGCACGCTAAGTATGCGAATATAAACTGAAATCGAGGAACACTTGATGAATGGGACAGACTGAACGGGTGGTAGCTACATTTGTTTTGGAAAGCAGCGGCGGCGTTGTCGGTGGTAAGTACTTTCCCAAAAATAAAAGAAAACCCGAAAACCGAATGAAGATAAAAAAAATATCAAAAATTGTAAGCAAACTACCGCCACAGGTGAGATAATATGATTCGTCTCGATGTAAGATTTATTTTCTCAGCGGCTGTCTTGGAATATACTTGAAGTATATATGTACACATACGGTTTTCTTAATTTATTATTATTATTTCTTTTTTTTTTTTTGTTCAAGTTTGCACATTCCAGTTATATGTGTATTAATTTCCGTTCGTTAACTGTCACAGTATTGCGGGATGCGCCGACATCGCCGAAAAATTGCAATAAAAATTTAAAATTGGAAACGACTGATGCGGCGGCGGCGGTGGCAGGCCCAATAAGAAAAATGCTAACGATCGTCGCGAGTGTTTTTTATCGACTGGTGACAACGACAGAGCCCAGGTAAGGTTCAACTTAATGAATGGAATGGGACCCACCTGCAGCAGAAGCAGCTATGGAGAATCCATATTTAGCGTCACCGCATTGTGCAGCGCTGCGCTGCGCTGCGCTGCGCAGCAGAGCTCGTTTCAACTGGCTTTATTTAAGCTTTTGAGCTTTGATTGTTAAACATTACCGTTATATTGGCAACGGCATACAATACACTGTGCGTGAATTTCTACACAGATATTCATTCATATAAACAAGTACATATGCAGCTACATGGTATACACTCGCATATAATGTAATTTAATTGGCTAATTCAAGAGTTAATGAGTGAAGTAATGTTTTAATTTCTTATAAATATAAATTTGACAAATGCAATATTCATGTGCATATACCCTAAAGTTCGACAGATCGCTTGATAAATGTGTTTACAAGTTTGAGCTGCCTGATTATATGTTAGGTACCCTGTACAGATTTATGTGTTGCATTATATTATTGCAGTAATACTCTATGTATACTAAATATAATGTTCTCACGGACATGGATACAATTTAAAAAGTCTTTCTAAGAAATACTTGATATACATACTTAAATTAAATACACGAAATGATTCAATTAATACACATTTATTTTTGGAGCTTCAAGTAAGTTATTATTAAGTACTTGCAACTATATGCTTACACTTGACCTCATTGTGACTCTCAATTTAAAAATTAAACAGTAAAAAACTTACACATTTTTGTAGCCATTTTAATGCCATTTTCAAAGAAATTTTCAAATTATGTGGCGCTTCGCGCGAAGAAATCTTTTTCACGGCTAAATGATAATGCAATATTTTGTGCTTGCTTGTGGAACCAATGGGTTAAATTGCCTCAATCTGGCAGTATAACACATGACGATCTTGCATTATCAGTTTGCACAGCATCAACTGATTTTGGACGACCTTCGCGAAATTTGTTCTCGAGAAAAGAGCATCCGTGATATAATTCGTTATGCCAGCACGTCACAATGACATAGCATGAAGTCTTAATGCCAAAAGTTAATCCGCTTTATTTTGAGAAAGTCACTGTAACCAAAACAAATCGAGCATAAAGAACAAGTATTACTAGTTGCAGTGGATATATAAATAAGTATATGAATATTTGGTTACAATGTTACGGTTTCTGAGTTTTTTACGATTTCTACACTTTTCCTATTAATATTCACCAAATTTTAAGTTTAAATCTATTCTACAAACAAAACTAAATATGATCAATCCGTTCCTGAGTTGCTAATGCTATTACCAACAAACGGCAATTTAATTTTATACAGATTAAAAATCTTTAGAAATTCAAAAAAAATTATGAGTATCTTTATTATTCCAATCTCTATATCGCTAGTATTTCTAAAAAATGTTGTGTAAAAAATCATTTTCATACTTACTCCGTCTCCTTAAGTAGCTAATTTAGAGAATATAACAATTGATATACATACTCTATCAATGCTGTGCAATTTAACAATTGTTCCATAAAGGTTGCAAAAGCTCTTCCAACTTAAAGTAGTAAGAAAATTACATTAGAACCTTTCAAACCAAAAAGGAAAACTTCGGTCGACTATATGCACTGATATTGGCATCCAAATGCTTGAAAATAAATTGATAAAAAAAAATAGTTTTAAAAATATTTAATCAATTATGATTATAATTTTTTTTTTTTTTTAATTTGCTTAATACTTTATTTTCAAAAACTTAAAGTATTACTCCTAGTTGGAGCATAGGGCGAAAACAAATGACCTCCAACGACTTCTATCTGCTGCTAGGGCTCTAAGTTCACTCCACGAAGCCCTGGACCCGATTTCGGAATGGACAGTGCGAATCCATGTTTGCTTTGGACGACCTCTCTGACGGCTGCCTTGTGGGTTCCACTGGAAGGCCATCTTTGCAATATTGTCATCTTCTCTGCGCAGGGTGTGGCCTATCCAATTCCACTTGCGTCTTTTAATGTCGATTATCAATTATACTCGTATTAATACTCCTGTAACCCAACTAAATTTTCTTTCATACAATTCTATTATTAACCATTGCTAAAATTAAGTGATGCAGAACCATATCACATATTTCAGCAGTGAATTGACCTTATGCCACTCTCACTTTATATACGAAAACTCAGTCCTAATTCAAAACTAGCTAAGGATCTAAGCTCGCCAAAATTCGGTTCTTTTATTTACATTCTATGAAAACTTAATGCTGACCATAACTTTGAAGAACAGAATTCAAATTCCGCTAGTTATTTCTTTAAGGATTGGATTTTAATATATCAACCAGTGTATGGTCATAAATATTTTAACCAGCCGTTTCTGGCTAAAATAATACTTATAAGGGAGAAAGGAAGTTAGTACGTGGGCTGCAAATTAATTTATGTCGAGGGTACTATCAGATTTAATATGTTGTACAGACCTTACACATTTTCAACTTCAATAGCAATTGCCAATTGTTTTCAGTGTAAATTTTGGGACGTTTAGCGTACGATCGAATCATGCTAGTTCGACGTCGACGTCGACTTTGACGTCGTCATTGTCGTTTGCCGAATTGCAATAACCTGTTGCCTAATATACGAGTAACTGCCCCGGCGCACAGTGGTTCCAAATACAAAATAGCTCACAAAAACTCAAAGCTGCAATTGTTTTCGTTGATTACTAATGCGATGTACATATTTCTAAATGGCGAAGTGTCGACAATTTGATATTAAAAGTTAAATCGGAGAGTTTAATATAAGGGAATTCCAGAGATTACTAATTATCAATCTGATGTAAAAACATTCGATCGCAAAATGGCGTACCAATTTTTTTAATTAGTACTTGAATTACAACAATGGCTGATGTAAAATGGCTGCATAAGTACATATGTAACAGGCAAAAGGCTTGTAAGAGCGCATAATATATATACTTGTATATATATATATACTACATCAGCATCAAAACTCAAGTCCATATAAATATGTCCGTCTGTGAACCTCAATATTTTAGAGGCTATAATCGATACAGTCTTCATGTTTGGCCATTTTGACTTTCCTATTCCCTTTTCAGATGACTAATATATAATGAACACTCCAACACAACTCCATGAATTCCTGAATTCTCATATGAAAAAATGTTGATGTTTTAGTTTAGTTAGAAACTCAAACTCCAATAAAATATTCCATATAACTTCAAATGGTGTAGCCAAATATACACCTGCCCAAAACTGCTCCATTTTGGCGGTAACAAATAATAGAGAGAGTTGGAAATATTTTTGTTTGATATGAAGAAAAGTTTTAATTAATTATTAAATGCTTTCGTATAAAATCTGTCTCATCTATTGGCCAGATCATAGTCACGTAGACTAATTAGTATATGGCTATATATTAAGTTCACATTACCAACATATAACCCATTATTTCAGGTCTGAATATCTCAGTCAGTTGAGCATGATTGGAACGACTCGACTTGTCGCGCTGAACAGGAATATATGTTCAGTTTCAAAACAATACTCATTTGGAAAATTAATTTTGGCAAGTAATATTTTTGGACACAGTTTTCGAATTTGGAACCATTGTGCGCCGGCACGGCACGTTTCTTTTCTGCTGCTTGTTTAGGATGTGTTTGCTCGGATGTTTTTGTTGTTGTTATTGTAGCTGTTGGCCGAATGAAGTGCTTATTGAAAAGCGAGTCTTATTGTTTATGTTTAATGCTTAATATTTTCGTTTAGCTGACGTCCGACTTTGTCGTTTTTATTGCCGTCTGTACTCACTTATTTTCACAGCTTTTTAATTTTTTTATGCTCTTGTACGAGCTTGTCGAATGTGAGCTTTCATTTCACGAGTATTTGTTTATAACTCTTTATTAAACGCCACTTTAAATTTAAATTGCTTACACGGAATATGCAAATAAAACATACAAATATTGATCCATCTTTTCGACGAAGTATTATGCGGCCGGTGAACAACTTGACCTGACCGGTAACGGCCTGGCTATGAGCAATTGCGATTGCATTACAATAAAAAAGAGTTTTTGAGCATCAAGTATTTGTATCTACGTATATATTTGTTTATATATATTGTAGATACATAGCTATATGCATAACCGATATTTAAGTATTCGTAATTGGGAAATGGGCCTTCATAGCTATGCTATGCGACGGCATCACTAAAACAGAGTTGACGCTAATTTATATTGTGACACATCCGCTAGTTGTTGTTGCAGTAAGTTTGATGTGCGAGTGCGAGTGTCACTTGCAAACGATCAATGAAATGCCTAAATGTATCTAGATACAAGCCAAATGCCGCGCAAACATTTAGCCAGCTAGTTAGCCAGCCCACATAACGTTGTCAACGCATGCCGATTCGTACACATGCGCTATATGATATACGAGTATGTATCTTGTACTATATGTCTAGCAACCGCCCTGCCTCGTACTTTTGCCGTTCGTCATTTTGTCGTTACTTTCGTTCATATTTGTTTTAAATGTGAGTAAATAGTTTACAAGCTTAAACAATTAAACATATCATAATTAAATAGGATTGAGGCCACGGGCAATACTATTTTCGGTATTATTTCTTTACTTTATTTCGCTCGGCTGCGTGGTCAATAGCGATGCCGGTTTAAGCCACTTTGCAGTTGGCACTTTTTATGCTTGTGCTCATATTGTGCCTGTTTGCTTTCCTTCGGCTCCAATGAAATTCTGTACATTGTTTGGCATTGGCCAATTAAAATGAGTTTCAGAAATTCGAGCAAACAGGGCCCATCACCGGTCCTAAGTTTGTACTTCAATTTATAAAAGCAGTGTCTTTTCTATGTCGATACATTTCCTTGTACCTTAATAAAATGAAATAAAACTCATCTGAACTCACTTCTGTCTCGCAGGAACTGTAGAAGCTAGAGGCACAAAATTTTTTATGTATAATCACTAAACATCTTTAAGCGATTTCATCTTAAAATGTGAAGGTATAACATCAAAACCTGATATATTTATAAACAATTGAATTTGAATTACTTTTCATCAGTACTATATTTCTTATTAATTTCCTACCTTTTTGTTTTGGACTGCTTGATCATAAGCTAGGGAAACATTTAAGGTGTTTGTTTGGCGACCTGTACTGGTACAGAGCCTCTTACAGTAAGTTACGCCCGACTGTAATTTTCCTGTTTGTATAGAAGCATTGATAATGTACTTCTATGGGGCTTAAAAAAGTTTTGAAATCCTTATAACAATTCTGAATCTGGATTTGATTTTAACACGTCAAAATATATAGAGAAAATATAGTATAGTCAAAGTGCATATCATTAATCATATGATTTTTTTCATATGATTAATATAGTTCTTTTATATGCTTGATGTTTCCTTTATTAATTATTTAATATGTTTATGATAGTAATTATTTTAAAATTGATCCACTATAAAAGATGATATTGTACGCTCTTAAAGTGGCGCTAATTCTTAATTGATGCTTTGACTTTGGCAGATCTTGATAAACTTTATGATATTTGGTCCTCTGGAAGCTAAATTATTGCAAGCATCGGTCGAAAAACTAAAGGAGCTTATACAAATTTTTTTTCCAATTCGGTAAAATTTTTACCGAAACGTTAAAAGGAAGAATGAGTAGTAAGAACTATTTTCGCATAGCGACCGACAATTTAAATGTGCGGATGATGTATGCATGTCTTGTGTTAATAATCAATAAATATTTCCTAATTTACGACAAAAACAGAATAAAATATTTATAAGTGTGTGAAAAAAAATAATAGCCTTGGTTCAACCCAAACTTGATAAATTTTAATATGTTATTCGAACAACGAATATAATTTAAAATAAATTTTTATTACCTAGATAAGAAATAATTTTTTGCAGTTATTCGCATAATTTATTTGAATGACGAATAAATAAAGTTGATCATTATTCATAGACCTACGAATAATAAATTATTAAATAATAAATAAATATAATATATATATTATTCGTCATTCAAATAAATTTACTAAACGTGTTCATAATTTCATTGAAATTTCATTTAAATTTAAAAAGTTGCACTTAGGTGTTTTATTAATTCAGAATTCATGTTGGTAGTGGTGTGTTAGATTTTGTATTTGAATGCCATTTTGTCTTCTGAGTTAGAGTGTACATATTATGAAAAAACTTTATTATCATGAATCCGTTAATCAATAATTAATCAACAAAGATTAATTAAAAATAATTAAAATAAAATGTTTTTAACTTTTTAACTAACGAATAAAATTCTATTTTAAATTCTTCTGAATCACTAAGTACTTCGTTCAACCATTCATTCCAGCCTTTAATTAAAAAACTAAGCTAGCTCGACAGAAACTAAAAAAAAAATATTTTTTTGTAATATTTTCAGTTTAAATATTTCTCGAAATTACATTTTTCCCAGCCACTCATTACGATTCCGATTGATATTTCCTTAGCACTCACAAATTATTGTTTAATCAATCCTCGGAAGGTTAATGTGGAAAAAATGAAAATGAGTTTTCATTTCTCGTAAGATCATATACCAAACTGATGTTCTCCTGAACTTCTATTTTTCCTCACCATGTGTTGGAGTGCAATCGCATCAGCGTAGCATGCGTAAAAAATTAAGGGAACACCCCCATTTCTTTGAGTATGCCTGTCATCTCTTAACATTTTTTATCACGCTTCATTCTATACCTACCCGCTCTTTACGCATATTTGTTTCATTATTTATAGTTTGATTATTTTATTTTACGTAGTGATTGATTCAAAACCAATATGAATTGAACTTAAAAATAGTAAAAATATTTTTTTTCTGTTTGATTTGCTTGCTTTAATTGCTTTTAGAAATTTTTTCATTAGTTTCTTAAACTTTCATTTTGATCATCATGTCCATGTCCAATTTCAGCGTTCTCTGATCATTAAAAGTGGAATTAAAATGAGTTCTTAGATTTGAATAACAAAAATTAAACAAATAAAGAAGTGAAGCAAAATAAATGCATAATTTTTTCATATCTCTTATTCGGGGACTTGACAATGTATGGGTGCGAAGCAAGCCAGTTTGCCAGTGGGTCTTATTTTTTTGAGTGAAATATCAAACCTTATCAATCTCCGTCAAATATTTGGGTTTCTAATAATTTGTATTGGATTTTATTTGTATTTTGGATATTATTTTTCGCGGTCCTTAATATATCAACCAAATCGGATTTATCTATGATATATTTGCTGAGGTATGAAGAATGTTTACTTTTCGTTTTGTTTTTTTTTTTCGTATATGGGGTTTTATATCAGTGGATCTTATTTGTTGTTCTTTTACAGATGTATCAATCGCATCCAAGGGGCGTACCGTCAGATGCTGCATATATGCAGATGTCTCTGACGATAAACAAATCTTGTGCATTTTTAATTGGTATTCCATGGCCAGGTGTCATGTCGTGCGTGAACAGTGTGTATAATAGCGGGCCAAGCACACTGCCTTGCAGAACTGCTGCACGTATGGGCTTGACACTGGACTCCACGCCATTCAGTACCATAGAAAAATCCCTGTAATGCAAATAACTGTACATTAACAACCACAGCTGAGGCGGCAGCTTAGCAGCCTATCTTGCCAAACTCGGTCAAATGCCTTTTTAATGTCAAGGGAAGCGGCAATCACGTACGCCTTGCGCTGGTATTCTTCAAGGATAATATTTACTAATTTAATTTACCTATTAAGTTGTGTCAATAGACAGCGCTCAAATAGTTTGGAAACAGTACGCATCAGATTTACATATAAACCTGTATGAGTCCAAGTTAGAGGAACTTTTGCCAGCCTTATGAATCATGCAGATCTAGGAGCACCATTGAGGATCCATCAGCCATACTGATTGGGAATTTAGGGGCCACCTGCACTCCTCGGCAGCTTCCATAGAGATCGTTTTGTCTAGTCATCCGTGGATACAATCGCCAAGAACCATTCAGTTTCGTATTGTTTATGTATTGGCAGAAGTTTTTCCACCCTATTAGTTACTCTGCGGCAGACTCTATCCACATTGGCATTCCAGATGCGACAGTATTCCCTTTAAAGCCTTTTGATTAGCTATAGTGCCTCTAGCGCAAATGGAAGTCTGGATATTGACCTAAAGCATCGTGTTGTGTTATTATGAGAAGCAGAGGAAACTTTATTAAGAAAGATTATTTTCAACGCTGAAAACTACTTTTTTGTTGAAATTCAAATTTTTCTTCAAAATTTTGCAGAGTCAAATCTAAAAAGTTTAGGCGTTTCAAATGATCAAATGGCGGCAGTCCTTCAGTTGGTAGGATCTTTTAAATTTTTGCTCATTTTGAACTAAAATATTTACTGCTGCAATATTTCCGGTACTTTGAGTGGTGAGTTGTCTCACAGGCACAGGAACATTCAATAGTGAAAGTGTTGCATCGAATTTATCCCCTATACGAGCGAAAATTTAAATAAGCGCTCTTAAAGTTGCGCTAATTCTTGACTGATGCTTTTACTTTGGCAGATCTTGATAAACTTTATGACATTTGGTCCACTGGAAGCTAAATTATTGCAAGCATCGGTCGAACAACAAAATGAGCTTATACTAAGATCTTTTTTACCGAAACGTTAATAGGAAGAATGAGTAGTAAGAACTATTTTCGCATAGCGACCGACAATTTAAATGTGCGGATGATGTATGCATGTCTTGTTCCACAAGAAATCGCCAACAACGAAACATCGGTAAATATTTTACCACGAAGTTTATGAAAGAACGGAGAAAACTGATTTAATGTACGGATAGTGTGTGCACGTCTTCTTCCACAAGAATGAACCAACAATGAAACATTGCAAGACTTTATAAAAGTGTTAAAAAAGTACCAAAAACTTTAAAAATTCCAACGTGACTGGTGTTTATATTTTGACCGATGCCACACACATAACGTCATTTTGAGCATGTTATTTCCGCTTCCAGGGGACATAGTGTCACCAAGTTTTCTCTGAAGGTAAGAAAAGACATTGAACTTTTGAATGTATTCATACATGGCGCTACTATTGAGGTTTTTTTTAAAGTTCCGTTTCCCATTGTGCACATCATATGTAATGCGTATTCAAATATTTACTTTAAACATAATTTAGCCGCTCTTCAAATTTTTAATTGGGCCTCAATTGGTCGATTAACATTACGGAGATACTTTGAAATGTATTTGCAATTAAAGTTAAAATGATGTTTAACGACGTAGGCTATGTGCTATGCATGATAACGAAATTGAAATGCCATACTTATACACTGTATCTGTTCCAGTGTTTTTGTTTATAAACACACTTTGAACTTGAAAATGTTTGCAATCTATTTAAAAATATATTGAGACAATGAATTATAATAGTTTTAAAAATCTGACTGCATGTGTATGTACCTATTTGTAGATACAATAGCGCATAGCAATTTATTTTCTTTTTTTTTTCTCTTTTAATACATAAAACCACTAAACCGAACTGGCTTTCTAAGCTATATGCCCCACTACTCCTTTTCAACTTCATCGTATTTGATGTGCTGATGACATTTGAGTGCATGGTTTGTATGTCTCGCTGATAAGTTTGTATTTCTCTTGGATTTTTTATTGGGGTTTTTATTATCGCCAGTGGTCTGACGCTCAATCAGTTCGGTTCATTCAGTTTGGTTGAGTTCAACTTCAACTCGTTTAGTTGAAAAAAAATGCATTTCCGCTTGGCCACCAGCCCTTTTATCATTACCATAAGTACAGCAACAAAAATAGAAAAACAAGATTATATTTTATTTTCATAACGAAGCTGTAATCCACTACATAAACACATAAAAATTATATTTTTGTAGAGTAATTTTATGGAAATTTATGGAAAATATTTAAATCTTGTTGAAATCTTTGAGACGCAGAAGTCTCCAAATTAATATTCAGATGAAAAGCTTAGATAGAAAAAAATATATATTTTTATAAAACCTTCAAAGCACGAATGGGGAAACAATTTATTTGACGCTATAGAGTATAGTTTAGGTTTAGTTTAGGATGATACAATTTCTTAGGTCTTTCCTATCCTATCTTATACGGATAATTAATGACATATATTTGCAATATTATGTATAAATGTGCCTTTGACGTATGTTTTCGAATGTTACAAACTTCTTAAATAATGCAACATACTTGTACTACTTACACTCATAGTGTGACAAGTATAATAATAATGCATTCGGCGAAATGAAGAAATTCATTATGCGATAACTCTGGCGATTGGAAATTTTTATTTAATTTAATTATCTTAACTTAATGAAATGTCAATCGAAAGTGAATGTTTGCATTGCCAGTGCGGTTGAGTGTGTGTAAATGGGTCTGGGTTGGGTATTGATTCTAAGAATCGTTTGCATTTGGTATAAAAGTTTAAATCTTTATGTAAAATATTTCTCAAGCAAAGAACATTTCCCATGAATCGATAAACAGCACAAAAGTAAATATTTTCTGAATAATTGCATAAAACTATTTACGAGAGTCGTTCAATAAATACATACATAATTACGAACAGAAGTGTATATTTTTATATGTCAAACAATTTTCTTATATGCTACTTACTTGCACCAGCTACTTAAGTATCTTTATTAAAAATAGATTTTTCTAAGTGTTTTGAAGTCAAATATCTTTGCTTCGTGTCATTTTTTAATGAATGCACTATATATGTTTTAGTAAATCATATATGATGAGTGAAAAGCAATTCACGAAATTGAGTGTGATTATTTTTGGAAATAGTAATCATTCGGCAAGATGTTAGATTTTTATATTCTATATGGGAGCTCTTATTTATATTTCGGATCTTTGTAACCAAATAAAAAATATCAACTTCATTGGCTTTTTTATATTATGTCTATTTTCAAAATCATCTTTATTTACAATGGAGGGTTAAGATACTGAATCATCTATAATCTACATCGAGATACTCTTTATCCCGATTGAACCTTAAATTTGTATGGGTATATGTTTCTATTTGGTTCCGTGTAGGATATTTTATTCAAATAAAACCGATACGGACCAATGTATATGGAATATTTCATTAGAATTAAAGTGCAATATATGTACCATGTTTTCCCAATTTTTGTTTCATTTACGAACTCAGAAAGATGGAAAGGAGCAGGTTTCTATGGGTTTTACCCCTTAGAGAAAGGTTGGCATGTTCATTGAATATAACCTATCTGTAAAGAGAATGGGCAACATTAAATACTTAAACTTAAAAGTTCTATCTATTATGGTCTCCAAGCTATTTTTGATCATAGTCCGACCAACGGACATTCTGTGTACATGTCCATCTATTTTATTTGTTCGATTTTGACCGTAATTGAATCAAATAGATTAGTATTACCACAAAATATACAACATTCCGCATTTTAAGCAAAACAAATCAGATTTCCCATTAGGTAGCGAGTTTAACACGTTTTTTAAATGCGATTGATCTAAAAAAGAAGTAGGATAATCGAAATATACAAAATTTATGTGTCTATCTCTTATAGTCTTCAAGTTCTCGATTTTCGTACGCACAGCCAGAGGAACGGATAGACGGACATCTCAATATCGATTTGACTTTGAAGCTTTTGATTAAGAATATTTATAAATTATGGGTTCTGCCTGTTACGTACATGAATAAAATGAATATACCTTTTTATCCTATGAGCACAGGGTATAAAAATACAATAATTTGTTTTATTTTTTATAAATTTGGAGTAAACTAAAAAAAGAGTAAAACTATTTTGGTTTTTAAGAAAAAAGTTTTTTTCGGCCGATCGTCCTTGATGATATTAAAAACAAGGTGAATTTTGATGCTGATCAAGAATATATATATTGCACTTTATGGCGTCTGCTAGGACCATTTAACTTGTTGTATTCCCACAAACTTAGAATACCCTTGGTCTTCTTAATATATTCGGACGTCTTCAAGTTTTTTTTAACAATATGGCGTCTGGTTGCTCGAATACTACAAATCGATTGACGTACAAATATACCAAAAGAAGTTTTATTGGAACTTTACCCCCAAAATCATTTTAAAGTTCATGTTTTAAGCTTTAATTTAAGATCTTGTGGAAGTCTCGAGCACGTCAGGTTAAAGAGGAAAAAATTTTGAAAACCCTCAGAAGTCTTTATCCCCTCCCCCCTACGCAGAATCGTAACGCGATTGACAATTTTTGGACCCGGGATCATGTTCAGCGGCCAAAAATACATTAGCAACCATTTCAATATCAAAAATAAAATTGATGACAATTTTTGGATGGATGCCGAAGTTATGCATTTTCCAGTGAATCGAAATTCAGCTTTAGAAGGTTTTCATGTTTATTCTATGAAAATATGTTTTAATTATACTAAGTTTTTGCTGTAGAAGGTAAACAACTCGTTTGCAGACAGTGAGGACGCGGACTCGTTTCATCTTCTATCAATAAACTTTCGAACAAATTATGACTTTCTAAGTTTCACCATGTTTCAAAATGTTTTTTTGATACCTAAGCTCAATTTTTAATAGACCATAAATTGTCCACCGAAACTAACATTATTTCTTTTTTAATTTTTATTATTTATTGCATTTTCTCAATAATTACTAACAATAACATTTCAACTCTAAAGCCTGCGCATTACATACTAAGCCTCGAGTTGGAAGATTTTGTAGTTTGACTGACTCTATTTTGTTACAACTGATTCGCGTTTGGGATCTTTGAATTTTCGATTGGTCTATTTATATAAGAAAACATGCTTAAAAAACAAATAGTGATGTAATTCAATTACCGATTTTTTACTTAATGGTTCTGGAAAGAAGAAATTTAGATCTTTCATTTTAGCTGAGGTTTGGTTTTTAAATTTAAGGTAGGGTTTTGAACAAAAAGTCAAAAACTTCTTTTAATGTAGTGTGGGAATGGTATATTTATTGTGCTACAAAGTTGATAACACTCAAAAGAAGGAGTCAGTGATCACGTAATATATAGAAATTATTGTTCAACTCAACAAGACGAATCGATCTAACCCAGTGCGTCTGTCCGTTTTTTTTTTCTGTTGTTCTGGATGTTTTAGTCGTTATAACAGAACCATATTTAAGGGTTAATAACAAACAAGTCTAATTCCCACTTTTTAGAAGTTTGCTAGATTTTAGAAATAATACTTTTTTTTTTGTTGAGATGATCATTTAAACCCTGAATTAAAATATTTAGAAGCGTGTGTGAAAAGTATTAAAACTTTGGTTGTATTATAGTTTGCTAGTGCAACTACTAGGCTAAAGGGGTGTTGTGATTTATCTTCCAGGAAATAGTCTTGAGTTCAAATACTGTAAAGGAATTTTCGATCAAAGTACCACATGGAAGTTTCAAATAAACATATCGTGAAGAAGGCCACAATGGCAATGGTGACATGCAGAACCATTTCTGTGTACAATTTCGGGTGCATTTCATAAATAATGAATGAATGTATCTCACAATGTTCACACCTGTGGCAACATATGGCGCCATTGTGTGGTTGGATAGGACAAAGCTAACAGTAGACAGCAAATAAATGAATAGAATTCAGAGGATAGCCTGTATGACTATAGCAGGGACAATGCGAACCGGTCCTATTCCTAAATTAGACACACTCTTAAATCTAATACCGCTACATCTTCACATCCAAAACAAGTGGACGGAGCCATTCTTACAATAGAAAGACATAATAGTAGGGTAGGATGCTTACGTCAACAATGAAATAAGAGATCTCTTGACGGACGCCCACCCGCTACTACAGTTTCATAGTGATCTTTACTAGAAGGTTTAAAGTTGGGATCTGTGTTAAAAAGAAGTGGAATAATATTGAACGACAAGATTAAACCATGATAGATAGCTTCCTGAGAGAATATATCAATTAATAAATTCGCAAAAGAATTAAATATTTTTGAATTTGAGTCTATCAAATAATTTTTGTTCCAAAACCCGTTTATTTGCCAATATCTCTAGATATAAAAACATGCTAATAAATCTTCCTGTTTTTGCTTTCTAAACGCTAATTGTTTCTTAATGTATTCATAACTACAACTCAATGCTCGTACATAAATGGTCAATAGATGCACCTCAAAAAAAACGTTCCATTTTATGACACGCGCTACATTTATAGACCCTTAGTGAGGTGTTTGTCTAGTATACCTGCGCTATAAGTCAGTAAGGCGCAGCGCAGGATCACTTTCAATTGACGCCGTTGCTTAATTGCAATGCGTATATTATAGTCAAACGAACAAAAAAAAATAAAATACGACTCCGTCAGAGAGTCAGTCAGTCATAGGCAAGGCCAAACGCTTAGTCATTTCAAAGCACTAACCAGCTTGAAATTAAAATGCTCAACGTCGTCGGAGCCGATAAGATCGTAAATGAAAAAAAAATTGCCATAAAATCAAAATCAAGAAGTCTGTCTACATATATGAGTATGTCTGCCTATGTTTCATTATCCATTGTTACAGCGCGGCTTGTATGGTTTGAAATTGTAAGACCGCGAAGGAAATGCCAAAAAAGACCGCAACGACGGCGTCGGGTCGGCAACTATGTGGTTGATATGAGGAAGTAATGAGCACAAGCCAATGACTAAGCGAATAATGAAGATTTGAAAAGTGAGGCCAGTGACGTCGCTGATAACAATTGACTTGACCTCTGCTTCCTGTGCCCACTTTGGGCTGTATCCACATGCCAAATGAACGTAGTGCGTTACCTGCGCTGCGCTGTTGTTCCATTAAACAGCATAAACATAAAAAAAAGAACGACCTAGTCGAAAATGAACACATCACGTAATAACAAATATTGTAGTAACAAGATCAATAAACGCCAGAACAACCGGTCAGATACATTTATTCCATAAAAGTATGAAAGTATCTAGAGTGAGCTATACGAATGGAGTACGTGCAACGCGCGGTTGGTTTCTATTTCCCTGTCTCTTTCTCTTTTCTCTGCAAGACATACGCACACTGTGCTCATACATACTGGTTTTGAACCAGCCCATTCAATTCAATTCATTCTTCATTTCGTAGAAGTGGCTGTAGACCCCCGTGGACCAAGTACTTAGCATGCACCACTTCGCCTCGAATGCTGCTGCTTCGCCCCCTCATTCAACAAAGTCTTGCCTTCTTAATATGTATTATGTTTGCAGCTGTGTACAGTGAAAACACTTTAGAATGATTTATAAACAAATGTTTGTTAAAAAGAAACTGCCTTTTCCTTAAACACGATTGTTGATTTCGAAGTCAAGAAGGCCATATGATGATGGTTATTGTCGTATATATAAGAATATAGCAAAAAATAACGCTTTCCTTAGAATATTATTTATTTTTATTTAGCTTATTATCTTATAGTGGTCCAAAATGAATACAAAGTATAGGAGGAACGTTGTATTAAGATTAAAGTAAGATCCATCAACATCTATTATATGGTTTTTACCTTAATATTATATGTTCATTCCGTATAATTCAAATCCAAATTGGTTAGTTTTATCTACAATTTTCGAGATCTCAGCGTTCATATGGAACATGAACACGAACATAAAAAAAATATGGTTATAGGGTATACAAATTTAAGATAACAATTAGAGTACGTGATATTGTACGTGATAGCTAATTTTGAATGTTGTGTTATTATTTATTTTGTGTCACATGTTTAAATAAAGCAATGAGCATAGACAATAATTCATTTTAGTTACATTCTTATTAGGTTAGGACAGTAAAAAAGAAACCAGATAAAGAGTTAATTTGTTGAAGCGAAGAAAAAAAGGTTTTTCTGGGTATTATCTTAGACAGAAGATGGCACTTTCATCTGAAGAGGAAATTCAATACCCTAAATATTCAAACTTTGAGGCTTACAGTCACCAACTTTTAGATGTTCATACGGATATATCAATTTCGACTTGATTTTTATACAGATGCCACCTTTAACAGTTCCGATGAGGACCGTTGCGAAGTATTAGATACGGATTAAAGTAAAATGCACCAAATTTGGTGTTTGTAGCTAAATTAACAAGAAAATTGATTTACATAATTTAAAAACCGAGAAATGAGGGACAGATTTATACATATGATCAAAAAAAATAGATATACGAATAAGTGCCTTATAACACATTTTTTTTATATATGAAAAGGAAAGGGAGGACGGAATAATCATAGGTCGTTTAAATTCAATTGCTTATAAATCTCTATACTGGAATACTTATTTTTTTTGTGCTGTAGAAATTTTCAGCCTTGAGGGTGAATTTAGGGGGAGGGGGTAGGGGCAAAATTTTAAAATAAATTTGTAAGATTCCGACAAAGTCTTAGTCGAATGCAAAAAGAACGAAGTCTCTATCTATTACAGTTTCTAAGATTCCGAAATTCATACGGTCGGACAGACAGAAATAATGGTCGGAGACCCCCCAAAGTTACCCCCATTATGGTCAGGAGTGATAGAGGAGTCGATATAGCCATGTCCATCTGTCCGTCCGTCCGTCCGTCTGTGTGAACGAAAGGATCTCGGAAACGGTAATAGATAGAGACTTCGTGTTTTTTGCATTCGACTAGGACTGCTCCGGAATTTTACAAGTTTATTTTAAAACTTTGCACCTCCCCCCTACCCCATAAAATCACCCCCAAACAAAAATTGATAATAAATGGCAATTTTATAAGCAATTGAATTTGAACGACCCCCCTTTTCCTTTCATTCACTGACTGAAATTTCCTTTTTTTTTTTTTTTTGTGAACCGAATGAGAAATTTTTAGGCCTATGTAAGAATGTAACGCCATCTCTTTGTACTATCGGTTTCTGACCAATAAAAAAGATTTTTGTCAAAATTCAGTCTCGTTTTTTTATGTTTCTCTTTCTCATTAATGACAATTTTCTCGGCATTCGTCCATGTAAACCGGCCTGCTGTAAAAGTCATCGAAGTTGGACGTTTCCAATTTCAGCAGAGGACTTTAGAGGAGTTAAACAATTTTTTCGATATAAAGATGGTATTCATATTATTTCTTGCACTAGTTTTTGCGCGTCTGCCGCGAGATTCAACCAATTATCTTTGCTTTAGATCGTTTTGAACAAAATGGAAACATCTTCCACTAATTTAAGATATATTTCGTAAGATTTTCCCAACATTGTGAAGCTTAAAAGCAAGATTGCATTCTGTATCTGAGCAATGACTAGTACGACCTTTCCAAGCATAAATGGTATTTTATTATACATGATTTCTATTATAATGTTATAGCATCAATAAATAATACTAATTATTTATTCAACATCCCAATGATTTGAGAATATTATCAACTATGTATATTATTTTGAGCAAGCGATTTTGGTTGTTTTTAACGAAATCATGCATTATTTACAACTGTTATTTCCTACTAATATTATGTATGTGAAAGTTTGTTAGAATGCGCCAATTTATATGATTTTTGATAAATAAATAGATGGGGCGTCAGAAAAGAACATAGGCTACTTTTCCTCAAAGTCGGAGGTGGCGATGCCTCACCCCCCATATAAGCGATATACAGAATTTTGCATACATTTGAGGTACAGAGATGACATTTTCTATACATGGTCATGGAATCGACAGAAGTAAGATCTATTGGACAAGTGTAAAAAGTTTGGTATGTATATATTATGAGCGGGCGAATTCGCATGTTAAACCAGTATTTAATAAATTAAATGCTTCAGGAATGCAAAAAAGTATCGAATGCTACGTTTAAGCGAAATGTATAAACGAAAGCGACACGTGCCTACTAATTTGAGCGTATGTGTAGTAGGGGCTAGCTATTCTTGTGGTCAAATCTTGACATTTATATAATATTTTATAAGCATTAATATAGGATAGACACAATTTTGAGATAGAAGCTAAATACATAAATTATTTAATAGTTTAGAATAAATATTATCTACAAAAATAAGTTCCTTCGTTTAAAAACAAAATCATACTCGGAAGGAATTACAGCATGAGGTCCTCTGACAAGTAGCATAAATATAAATGTAAGTACACGCCGAAATGAACGCTCAAGGTTGAAGTTCTTACTCTTCCAATTCATTTGCTGATAACATCGCCATAATCGAAATTTTGTTTATAACCAGTTAATTGTTTTACAATCGATTCGCCATAAACATGTTTCACTGTAGGTATGTACTTCTATCCCTTTTAGCAAAAGTAGCAGCTTTTGTTTTGCTGCAAGTTGAGTGGGTCCGTCTATCGAGCGCGAAAAGAGCACTTCAGCCTGCAGCCGCAAGCAAATTGGCTACCTACAGCTTAAAGAGTACCTAGAGCGTTGCTACCTCTGCTAGTGAACGGCCAAAGCAAATGGTTTGTTAACGAGCATTGCGAATAGGCGGGAAATGGACCTGGTTCGTTTATATGTATTATGGTTGGTTTTTAGTTTGGCTGTAAAGAAGAAGTTGTATGTGTTTTATGTGTGTGTTTGTATGTGCATGCAAGGTGTGATTCAATACTACACACTAGGTGTACTCATAAATTGTTATAGCTCCAAAAATAGATGTCAAGATATAACGCATGGCTGTTTTGAAAATCAACTTATTCTTTATTTAATATTAAGGAGTTGTACTATACAAATGGTCTGAACATGGAATATTTATACCTACATTTAAATGCCTATGATCAAAATTTTTTCAATAACGGTCATAGACATATTTCGTTCAACGAATGCGTAAAGTTTTGGCGACAAATCGGGCGGCAAATAAGTTCGGAGTATCGCTAATACTCGAATACTAATACAAAGGTTAGATTTGTTGATGGCCGTACGGAGTGATTCACCTCTTCCTGGCTCATTGTAAAAAGCATTTAGAACAATGTACGTGTGCTTCAGAAATTCATGATTTTTTGACGAGTTTTGTGTAGAATTTGAGGGCCTAAGGTTTGTTCAAAAGAATTCGCCATATCGCGTCGTGAGGTAGTTCAAAAACTAACGTTAGCAATACTGAATTGTTTGATACCCGGTGTACACTAACATTTCGTGCTCTATAAAGCTCTAGGATCTTGCACTTAACCCTACATATTTCATGGCTATTTAAACACTACCTTTAGACTTATTCTATTTAAAAAAAATGTATAAATGGGTAAAATTATAAAAATTTTCTAGCCTTAAAAAGCGTGAATTTAAAACAAAACACAATACATATATAAATTTCTTGAATGTTTAAGGCAGAAAGAGAGATGGTCGGACTGACAGATATCGCTAAATCTGTCCGAAAACTAAATTAAACTAAATTAATTAAAATTTAATCTGTTCTTTTCAAGTAAACAAGTAATAGTTTCTAAACTTTTCAATTAGACCTTGTTTATACAAAATAAATGAACGAACTTATCAGCACACAACGCGCTGCAGAAGCCGACGCAACGTCGTTCGCGGTCTTCGTTCCCTATTATTAAGAAGAAAGCAAATAATGCAGGCAGCTTGATGGATTCGATTCGATTGTGTAGGGACGAACGACTTTTATAGTACAATATATAGTATATTGTATCTCGTTCTTTCGCATAACCAATTTCACTATCTTTCTCTCTCACTGACCCTCTCTCAGAGTTCTTTGAAAAATAAAAAGAAAACGATGAACAGGCAATAACAATAACAACGACTAAGAAGATGCACAGCAATATCGGAGAATCTATATATAGAGAGCGGAAAGAAGTCACTTGAGCTGCAGTCGATCGATGAAATTCCAGAGCGTCGTCACTCAGTGCGTTGTCCAGACGGTTCGGGTTTAGTAACGGAACGGTTCTCAATTTTAATACTTCGTGTTCTTTCGGTGCGTGCAGACGTGCGGTTGTGCGTGTAACTTAAAAACAAATAATTCGCAAGAAGTTTTTCAAATTACAATTCGAAAAGGCAGACAAACTGCAAAAACGAAAAAAAAATTTCGCCATAAGTGAAAGTGACATTTTGTGATTTATGTTTGTGAACGAGAATCTAATGGCAGATGTTTGCAATTAAATTTAAATATTTTATGTCGAAAAAGTGAGCAAAAGATTTTAAGAACTCTACAAAACAAGAAGTGACACTATCCGACGTCTGGTTTTACAAGTATCTGACAGATACAACGCTAGCTAGTAGAGCGAGAAAGAATAAAAAATAGTCGTCGTTCAAGACAGGAGCGACAACATAATCAATCAATCAATATGAAGTTCTCCTCTAAGCTGACTATGTTGACGAGGGTGTCGACGGAGATGACGACTTGGAGCAGCTGCAAAGTAGAAGCTGCTGCAACTAATCGAAGAAGACGTTCCAACAGGTTTTGCTGCGGCTGCAACAGAGCCCCGCTTGCGTTGCTTCCACTGATCTTGTTGGCGTTTGCTGCTGTTGCGGCAAGTTTGCCTTGTAAGTTTATCAAAACATGCTTAAATTCAGTTGATTTTTGTTTTTGCTGTTTTATATTATTTTTTCTTTATACACTCTAACCATATATGGTTGAAAAGGTATATGAAGTTTATTGAACTGCCTTAACGGAAGAGTCCTCGAAAACTTTTAATGTTCAGAAAAATTTTTAAGTTTTGCAAAAATTTCGTACAACTAGTTTATTACATAAAAGATTTAGATTTTGAATATCATTGCAATTACTTCAGACTAACAAGAAATAACGAAATTAATATAATTTTTTAAGATTTTGATAGTCGAAATATATAAATTTCAAACTATTTTTAAGTAACACAAAATTTCTTAATATATATTCTTTGAAAAATTGAGATTAAATTGATATTAGAGTTTCTCCAGCGCAACTAGAAGAATATATCCCACCGTAGGCCCCATAAAATATATACATATTTTTGATCAGCTAGACTGGATTTTACATTTTAATCTAAAAAAGTGTGCAAAATCTACATAAAGGTATTTTAAAGTCGTGAATTTACGATGATTTAAAACTATTGTGGACCTGGCAACTATGTTCCGATTACTTTGAGATTCAGTTTAATTTAGTTGAGTTCTTGTATTTCAAAAAATTTCGCACAAAGAAATCTGAAGGCATCAAATCCCGCGATCGCAGTTGTCATTCAAGTTTTCCACCTTCTAAAATGAGTCTATTTAATGGTCACCTTTGGTTGTTTCTTCAGCATCATCTACGAGGAACTACGGTCCGAAGAACCCGTCTGATCCACTAGTGCCCAAACTGTGACTCGATGGTTGTGAAGACTTTTCTAGCTAATTTCTCTAGGGTTTTTGTTTGCATTTATCCGATAACATTTTGTTAATGGTCTCATTCAAAGAAGTTTTAACATTTGGGAATCTATTTTGAATGTAAAGCTATACGCAGCAGCATTAGATTTGGAAATATTATACAAAATCATACGAAATCCAGATTTTGCACTGTGACGAAGTCCAAGGTCATTAATTAGTCCATGTGCGAAAAATGCTCCTCAATGAAGTACATAAGATATGCTGAAGAAAGTTTTTTATATTTACCCAGCTCTTCCAAATGTTTCACTGTCTAACGTTATGTCGAATGGATTTCCTATTATAACGTTCATCGCTTCTTTCCCTCACGTACAAAATTTCTTCTGATTTGTTGCGATCGCCATCCTTCAGTTCTACCTGTCTCGTGTCTAGTGTTGCTCATTTGCAGATGTTTCTTCTTATGTCGTTTCCGGACTCTCCATCTGCTCACACAAACTCGCTGCTGATGATCTCAGCATTTTAAAATAGATTTTACAGTGTTATCCGACTTATCAAAAAGCCATCCTCCCTTACAGATTTCATTCTAATGACCGTTTTTATTAAATATATAGCTAAGATCTGTCTATATTTAATTTTGTTTTTAAAATTTGTCAACGATAATAATTGTATCTGAAAATATTTACACTACAACTTCTTTCGTAGCATGTGTGAAGAGTACAAATGCTTCGATGGTACACAAACATGTTTTTTTTTCCAAGTTGTATTTGTTTTTCGCCTACAGCAGTATAGACAACGACGATCTACTGTTGATGTTGATGAATCTTCTTCCTTGGCGTTTTAAATCATTATCTTTTACAACTACGGAGCGAAGATTGCTCATTTTGTGGTCACAGCAGCAGCGGCGACAGCCTATCGAAGGCCTTTGACTTGTGTTGCTGCAATTTTCCAGTGTATTTTTCTTGGTTTTTCTTTGTTGGCATAATATGCGCAAACGCTGCGTAATTAAGCCGCAAAAACAACAACTGCAACCACCAGCATATAACACTTGGCGCACCCAATAGACCCAACAAACGAAACGGCCAACATCAAATGCGGTCAATATCATACAAAGTATTGCTCGATCGGATATCTGGTCTGGAGCGCATATGTCAAGCATGTTAGTTGCGATACTAATACGCAGCTGATGTATTTTCGCGTGAGAAACTGCTATGTATCTCAAGAGTTGTCAGCATGAGTGGGCAAGCGGGCACCGTTGGGCGTCTGGATTGTGACTCTGTGAACGTATCATATGCGAGGGTCGAAGTTGTGAACGCCACACACACGCACGCACGCACACAGATACATGTATAACGCCTAATGCCTTCAAAGAGACATAATTCGTTTTCCTACGAAAAACATGCCACAAAAGGCATAACAAAAAGATAATTTTGTATCACTGATGACTGACTACCCTTCGTTCACGCAGCAGCAGCCGTTCAAAAAAAAAAAAGTATCTTGCTACATGCATCTTCAAATGCCATAAGAATTTTCTTTTATTTTGCTGATGCTTTGTCCCATTTTAAAAGTAATATATAAATGCAAACGCTCAGGCGGTCTTTGTGAGTTTTGTCTCTGTAGTATATAATTCTTCTTTACACCCTTTTCACGTAGCATCAAATAGGGTATTACCGGTGCGTCAGAACGATTGTAACGCATTAAAGGAGGCACTATATGCATAATATCTTTTTGCTCAATTTGCCGAAACTACTCGATCTAGATATTTCCTTAATAGAATTTTGGAGAATTATTGCAAGTAAATATTTAATTATTGCAAACATACCAACTACATCATAGTGGTCCCAAAGACTGTAAACAATCGCTTTGTAATTTAAGTTGTTTTTGTAAATACAAATGTTTCTTTCTCTGCATTTGTTGTATTGCAATTAATTTATTTATTTTCTACGTATGGAATATGGAAGAGGGTCTCGACAGACATTTGATTACATCAGACCCATAAGTCGTAATTCCTAAAAAATCTGCATAACTGTTAGTTGAAATTGACATTATAATTTCCAACTTGAACCACAAGATTGATGAATCGTTGAAAATATCTGTTAACAGTGATATTTCAAACATATCGCATAGTGACCTAGAAAAGCAATTCGTCGAAAATAAAAATTATTTTCTTGCAGAAAAATTAATATATATAATCACCTATATAATTTATTCACCACTTTATTTTGAGTCTTGAAAATCTAAATTCAATATCGAAAACAGCTACCCTCAAAAACTCCAAAATACCAATCCTTATATGATGTGATGCTGCTTAGACTTCATATATCATCGATCGAAACAAGTACAAATCAGCAGAACCTGATATGTATAATGTATACGTCGGATGGGGTAGAACTTCCCAGTTAATGGCTTCCAAATAGGTTCCGTAAAATGTGGAATATGCAGAATAATAATTTTGTGGCGTCAAGAGTAGTATGGAACATATTTTTCCTAGAGTATTCGATTTAATCTTATCAATTATGTTTGGTAGATAACCCAAATAATTCTTCGTTCAGTTAGAGCCACTCATAAGCTGATCCCATCAACTACCCAAAAATAGTTTTTTCCATGCATATTTGGCATAGCTGTAGATGTAGATGAAGTTTGGACAGATGGTTCTCATGAAAATAAAAATTGTTTATCACCAAAGACTATACGGTGCACAGAAAACTTTAGTCTATGCCTGTCAATCTGCATTTCATGTGTAGGAAATCGGTATTCAATGTTTCTAAGAACACAATTTCCTTGTTCTTAAATCATTCCCAAAAAGTTTAAACGATGTGAAATTACATGTTGAGATATTCCCAATGTACATAAGTGCAAGGATTCCAATAATACGTTCTGCATCTTCATCTTCGGCATTCCGCTAGGTTCTTTGCCTTCGATGTAAAATTTTCAAAAAACCTCTTTGGTTAGGTTACATACATATATAAAATTTGACGATACATATATGTATCGTGTGTAGGGTATTAAAGCTTCGGTTAATGTTTTATCTTGTCACGATTAACGTATGCTTTATTTCAATATCTCTCATTCGCACGTTTCCTTTAATTTTCATCATCATCGTCATTTTTAGCTATTTATTTTTTATGGCCTGAATCGCTCCCAGGGGAGACCGTAAATTGCACTCAATAAATTTTGTATCTTGTATCTAAATTCATTCGTTCATTCGTTCGTTTGAAAACAATCTAATAATTCTCGTGCGTGTCGCTTGCTATGTGTACAAGTTGATTGCCGATCGCCGTCTTTCATACGTTTTGGTGCATCTTGGCGACTGGTGCCACACAGCTGATTTAGCATGTCACACTGTGGCGGGTCTTGCTAGCTAGCTAGCTAGCTAAGCTAGTCCGCTTCCAGTTGACAGCGTCATAAATTATGCAGTTAGCTGGCTTGCTTGCTACTTCTACTGTCTCGTAGAAGCATAGTAGTAGCGCGTTCCATTCATACAATTCTTTTATTGTGTTACTAATTTGGGATTTTATTTGTTTGATTTTCGTGTGTGGAATTTTAATCGCATTTCGACTGCAGTTTGAGTTATGGTGCGTCAGCGGCTCTTTCAAATATCTACTAAATATTTTTAAAATTTTTTGTTTAAGTTTTCTTTGTAGAAGATGTAAATAGTCAGATAAGTATTGTCAAAGAAATTGTGTGAGAATTTTTTTTCATTCTGACACTTGTGCTCAATAACCAAATGCGGTGCGGGTGTGGTTTGTGTGTGCATAGAAAGCTTAATAATGTTTATTTAAAAGGGCATACAACAATTGAATTGTTTAAAATGTATCTGAAAAATTTGTAAAGTAAACTGTGACACACCAAATGCCTCACTGAATTTTTACGAACGCATGACCAACTTGATTAATGATGATGATGCTGATGACCAGAAATGGTTGCTTATCGATAACAATTCATAGTGCAGTGTAGTTGAACTGTATTAACATACTGCTTTACGACACAGGGTCACTCGTTGACATCGTCAAACATGATCGACAAACCTGATCGGTTTAGACTGATGCTTAGTCGATGGGTTCCATTATCGATCGTTTTGCATTTGTCCTCTGCCTTTAATAAAATGAGTGGTGGAAATCCATATAAGATCAAAGTATTTCGAAAATTTTGTTCTGAAGACAAAAGTGGAATAGTATTTCATCTACGCTTTAGTTAATTTTCCACCTCTCTCCCACACATATTTATTCATAAACTAACGACTCAACGTAACCCTACAAAAAGAAATCCAAATTAGACCAATTGACCAAAAAATAATTGCTAATTTCTTAATTTCTTTAAATTCCAGTAAATGAAAGCCTAGAGACTCTGGACACCACACCTAAAGTAGAAGAAGTTCTAAACACCAAGGTCGACGAAGTTGATTTAACTGGTGACGAAACATTCGAATCGCTTCTAAAACCAAATGTCGAGGAGGACATTAGAAATTCTGTGAAGACTGAAATCGAAACCGAAATCGAAGAGGGTGCCTCAAAAGCCATAGAGCAACCTAAAGCTATAAATGAGGAACCAGTACCACAACAAAGTGCGATAACTGAAGAAGAAACAAGCGGAGTAAATAAAACAGAAACTAATGGTAAGAACTTAATATTATTTTAATATACAAACAAATATATTAAATTTATTTAAATACTTCTTTCAGTTGTATATGAAACGCTTGTAGCTGCTGATGCACCAGCCAAATTAGTAGAAGAAAACGAACAAATCGATACACTTGAAGAAGATATTGTTGTGCAAGCTATTCCTGAGGAACCCGTAGCTGTTGCGGCCAATGAGGAAGAGCCAAATGTGAAAAATATTGCAGAGACCGGACGTGAAGCAAGAACTTTTGAAGAGTTACCAATTGCTGCCGATGTAGCAACAGCATCTGAAACATCAACGGAATACATTGCAGTTAAAGATGAGCTTGAAAACGTAGAATCATCACCGTCCGTTGAAGTAAAAGAGAACTTAGACCAAACAGAAAATAATGAAGATGTTGCGCTGGTTGCAGATGATACTGCAAGTACCGCAATTGTTCAAACCGAAACGAAGTCTGGAGAGAATAGTATTATAGATCAGCTTGTAGAGGATCAAGCAGAAATCGCTGAACAAGAGGAACCAGAAAACGAACCGAAACAGCAAACCGCCGACACACAAACGATCGATAATGTATTAATTAATGTCGAAAAAAGTACAGAAATGAAACTAAATGTGTTGCCCAACGAAAAATCTGTTGAAACAGAGCCAGCTCAGGCACAGGAAACACCTGAAAGTAATCTTAATGCTGAAATAATTACCACTCTAGCTCCAGCTGTTGAAGCGCAATCCGTTGATGTGGCTACATCGTTCGTGCTTGATGAAAATCTAGCTGATGTTGTACCACAAGGCACTGTAACGAAGACTAATCTACTAAGCATTGAACAGGAAATTGAGCAAATTACAGCAGCACCAGAGATTTTAGCTGAAACTGAGGATGAGCCAGTAAAACACAAACATTCAATCATCAAAAAACCAGGTGTAGAAAATGAAACTGCAATCGAAGTTGAAATGCCTCTTGTGCAACCAGAAGTACAAGCTGAAACTCAAACCGAAGCTATACTTGCTGTGGAGCTACCGGTGGAGTTGGATAGCCAAATAGATGAACAGGATTTCGTGCCAAATGTAGAGGAAAAAGTTGAAGATGCAGTGAACACCGTGATTAGCAGCCAGGATGAAGTACCACAAGAAAAAAGTATTATCAATAGTTTCCTTGCCATAGAAGCAACGTCAACACAAGCACCATTGGAACCTGAAACAGCAAAAATCAATGTTAGCAAAGAAGATGTTTCTGCAGAAGAAGAGGCAGCACAAAAGTCAAATGCATCTGATAAACCCATTGACAACTCAGCCGAAAGCAGTGAAAAAACTGAAATTGTACCGACAAGTTCCACTAGCACATCAAGCACCACTGAAACACCGGATGCCAACACAAGCAGCACATCATCAAAAGGTTCACGTTCTGTCAATATGCGCATGAGTCAATCAAATGTAATCTACTCCGGTCTGGGTGACTCCTCGGCAACGGCACACGAATCCAATATTTATGTTCCAATGGTACAAGATAATCTGGCTGATGAAGCTGCTGCTTTGGGTGGCGGCCAAGCGTTGTTCACCACTGACGGTAGCGGTGCTGGTCTAACATCAAACCGTTCTACGCTCATAATTGCCTCTTGCGCCGGTGTGGCAGTGCTCTTCATCATTATATCTATAACCATTTTTGCAATTTCATTCCAACGGCAGCACGGCACATTGGACATTGAAATGCAGGAGCAACGTTGTGGCAAAGATGATCTTGATGAGGAAGATGCACAATTGAAACTACTTGAAATCGAATTGCCACAGCAGAGCAACAACACCACGGGCTGCGAGGAGACAGATGAATGTTTGTAGAACAGTTGAGCCGTACCGTACACGAATTATGAACACACGTGGGATTTGTAAATATTGGAATTTAAATGGGGGAAATCCATTTAAAAAGAGCGAAAAAAAACATACATATTGACTTTTGAAGAAATTTGAAAAGACTAAGTGGCACTTCAAAGCTGCGTTTTGTACTTTGGTTCTACATACATACATACATACATACATAGATACATTTAGCATTTTAAGATTACGCTGTTTTTGACTTACCGATTTGCCATATTGCTTAATTAGCTTTTAGTTTTGTAAGTGCGATTTGTTATTTAAAAAGAATTACTATTATAAACGACTAAATTTTATTAGTTAAGATGACGATTTTTTAGATTGTTCGACGTTGCAACGATATAAGAATAAATTTCTTTATAATCAAAGTAATAATTATTTTATTTCATATATTGAAAAAGTTGATACCGGAATAAATGCTGGAACTAAGCATTCAATTCAGTCAGTAACAAGACAAATGTTAAGCTTCATCTTACTTTGTGAACAAGCGTAGATAAGTTAACATCAAGTGTAGATCCGAAGATTTAATATACTTTGGGAGCAGCAAATTGCAAAGGGAGATATGTTCTACCTGACTGATTTAAGTCAATTTTGGATATTCTGTGGTATTGCTTCAAGTAAAATCCATAAAAAATTTGAGTTTCTAGCTTGTATTATATAAATCATAATTAAACCAGAACTCATGTGCTATGAATTATATGTATCAAATGCAGTCTAAATCTTTATAACACAGCCACCCAAAAGAAAACGTAATGTGACTCACTTATATAAGCAAACTATTGAAGTGGATCTGCTGAACAAAATGGAGTCGAGTTTCAAAATACTCATCATAGATGTCTTCAATAATATTATTCTTTTTAATGAATAATTTATGTAATATGATACAAATGTTATGAGTGGCTTATGATAACTAAAATTAGATACAAATATTCTCGTTTATCGTTGCTCCATGTTTTGTTTTTTTTTTATTTTTATTTTTAATTAATTACGATGTTATTAGGCTGAATGTGTCAAATGTTGTGTATCTTGCATACACCAGTATAAAATAATGTCTCAAACAGATTATCTGAAGCGCTTACTATTTTTTTTCTTTTTTATTAATTTGTTTTTATTTTGACCATCCGATATTAGGAAACGTACCTAAACTAAGTGACCCATTTTTTACCTAACGCGGTGATCAGCTGTAGTACATGCCAAAACTCCAATTTGACCAAGCGTGGTATATTGAAGACACTCCCAGCTTATAGCAGGAATATAAAAAAAAAAAGATCGAAATACATTGCAAACAATCAGAGCGTTATTATCTAGATCATGTATTAATTGGAAATCTATGTGGAATATTTACAAGGATTTATACTAGCTCAAAAAACCTATTTCAACAATCATACGAATTTAAGAAGGGACAGAGGAATATTACCAGGAAGATTTTCATTGATGCTGCTCAAGAATATATTTACTTTAGGGGATCTAGCATATCTTCGACTTTAAGATACCCTGTACTACCATTGACCCTAAAATTTGTATAGTGGATATAGTGCGATTAAGATCCATGTACAATATTTTATTAGAATTTGTATACAAGTATTTCTAGATGAAGGAACGACAAGATTTTTTTTTTCCTAAAAAAACCCTAGTACAGATTTGTATGAAGGACACCCTATATAGTGGACCGATCTGGACATAGATAGAACATTTTATAAGGATTAATATAAAGTATATAAAATTTCGCACCTCTAACCAATTTACCAATAAAATCAATAAAAACAAGTAAGGAAATTTCAGTCGGGCGTAACCGACTGTAAGAGGCCCTGTACCAGTTCAGGTCGCCTAACAAACACATTAAATGTTTCCCGAGCATATGACCAAATACATGACCACTTCTCACTGCGCGAATATGAATGAAAAGAAAAGGGGGGTAGTTCAAATTCAATTGCTTATAAAATCGTCATTTATTATCCGATTTTGATGAACTTTTTTGATTTGGGCTAAGAAGGACATTAACTTTATACTGGTGTGCTCAATTTTTTTTGTGCCGAAGAAATTTTTACCCTTGGTGGTGATTTTATGGGGAAGGGGGGAGGGGTAAAATTTTAAAATAAACTTGTGAAATTCCGGAGCAGTCCTAGTCGAGTGCAAAAAACACGATGTCTCTATCTATTACCGTTTTCGAGATCCTTTCGTTCACACAGACGGACGGACGGACAGATGGACATGGCTATATCGACTCCTCTATCACTCCTGACCATAATGGGGGTAACTTTGGGGGTCTCCGACAATTAGTTCTTCCTGTTACATACATTTGCACAAAACCAATAGGCTCTTGTACTTTCGGTACAGGGCCTAATTATTCATACAAAACTCAAAATAAGAAGTAGGCTTGCATGGTAAGTCCCAACTAGTGATTCACGCACAACTTAAGTACAATAGAATGTATTCGAATTGAATTGAATTGAATAAGTATGAGTATGGGACACCCAACCTCCTCTTAGAGAGGAAGGGTGGGTACATTCATTGCACACAAGAAATATGAAGAATAAAAAGAAGAAACTAAACATTCAAATTTGTAGGCTGGATATATTACAGCCAGATTTTGATGCTGATCTAGAATTTATATACGTTATTGGGTCTGCCTCGCCTTCTTCTCTATGGAAATATTGCAAAATAATATGCCTCATGTAATCAGTTCAGTATGAATGATTGAAATTATTTATCTTTATACCATAAGTTAGGTACATAGGAAAAAGTGAAATGTCGAAATGTATATAATATATTGAAGAAGAATTCGGAGACCCCATCAAATATAAACGAGATTAATAAACTCGTTTATAATTGATGGATTCGTTATGGCAAGTAAGTCTAGCCCTGCCTATCTCTCTTCCGTCTGAGAGATTGGATCCTAAAGACATGTTTCCTTAAAGATTTCATTCCTCACACCCATTTTACTATAGCGGAAAATATGGATTATATTGTACTGTCTGTAATCATATAAAGATTATTAACATAAGTGAAATACAATATACTTTATTCCATCTACTATAATTCCTTATTGATATTTTGTATAATAATATATTCTAAAAAGAAAAAGGATTAATAATTTTCACAAGTATTTAAATATACTCGTATACAGTCAAAAGTCAGACATAATGACAGACAGACAGACAGAACATGCCTATAAAAACTTGTCGATCTGATCAACATTACACGTATATATATATACTACATGGGATCTCTGCTGCTATTAATAATAAAATTCTAGTCGCACTGTGTGAAACGTATAAAAAAAATTCTAAAATTAATATGAAATATACAATGAAATATATTGTAACAGTCTTTTGTATGTAATCTAGGATTATATGCTCCAAATGTTTTGCTTTTTGTAATAATCTTTAATCTTTGTTTCACATATCACATATATCATATATTAAGAACTAAACTTCAGACAGCGAACAGATGGAGCAACAATTTCTTATTAGACTGCTTTGTGATAAATATATTCGGCGTGTGTGAGCTTGTTCGTTTACGCCTGAAGGCCTGTTTTCACAGTTTTGTGTAGAAAAACTTGATTAGGAAATGAGGTCAAATTTTTGTTCGGCAAGATGACACAAGATGAAATAGAACGGGTTCTTTTTTTTTCGTCTTGCCTCATTTTTCCTCATCTTACTAGCATATTGTTTGGGATATCACTTGTCCCTTTTGTGGTGACTTTTAGTGCATTATCAACAAAAGCAGCTTATGAAGTTGTCATTTGCATCATTAGTACACGTATCTTCTTTAGGAAATTACAGCTAATATAATTATTCATTACGAATTTGTTTTATACCATTCATGCAAAGTGTGAAATGGATTGTCAGTTTGGAACGCATAGTAAAGTATGTATATATGTATATATATTCTTGACCAGTTCGATCTTGATTAGTTGTATCTGTGTCTGTATGCTAATGCACTTTTTTTGATGTACATTTTCGGGATATCTGTCTGAACTTTGGTATAGAGGCTTTTTTTGCCATAAGCAAAATGGATATGCTAAATCCACTTGTAACCCCTTTATTTGAAAGCATGCTTTATATGCATATTATATTATATTATTATGCGAATCACCTCATATTTCGGTAGGTTGGTGGGTCCAATACGAATCCAATGTCCACTGTGTTTTTCTAGAAAAACTTCTTTATTTAAGTCAACATCAGCTTAAAAGCTTGTAGACTACCCTCCCCTTTTTGTGGTTCGATCACATGCAAACGTACCGACCGACTATTTATGGTTCTTTGTATGAAAAACTTCTTTATTTAAGTCAATATCAGCTTTATGGTAATATGAAGAACACCCTGCAGGACTGCTAAAAACCCAATACCAAATGCTCTAAAGATTTAGTTTATAAAAATAAATGAGTGCCATAAACTCAAATATAATACTGTCGAACGTCAATGGCGTTACTCAACTCAAAATCGAGTAAAGTAAGTTCCTGTCTGATTACAAAGTAGGTGTGGTAGTACTTTGTGAGACGCATCTCAATATTAAAAAACTATTTTCATACCTCAGGCTAAGTACTGTACCCTGACTGTAAAGTTCATATTAGGACGGGTTAATTAATTCGCAAAGGAATTAAATATGACTTGCAAGAGCCCTCTTCAACAAACTATTTGCAAGCAATATATATTTGCTATTCTATTCAAGATTATGGATTTGCAGACTGTTTTAAAAAAATTCTTCAACAGTCTTGGATCTCGATTTTTCGCAGCTGGTGGTTTTAATGCCAAATACTCATACTAGGGCTCGAGATTGGCTAACCCCAAGGGAAACCAATTTTTTACACACTCTGCAATCCAATAAATCATTTTATTTTGCCTCCCCTAGTCGGCCTACAATCTGGCCAACGGATTTAAGGAAAATTTCAGACTTAATGGATTTTGTTATTACTCGAAACATAACTCGAAATATTATTCAACACACAAAACTTCTGCAAAAGAGAAAGCTTAGAGATCTATCCAACCGCCGATAGAATCAGATTCACTAATAAGAGATCGTTTTGGAATCTGGGCTCGTTGGGGAGTAGAAAATGTGAATCTCGTTGCAAATCATGTTCAAAAAGTTTTCAAGCTTACTGTATCGTGAAATAAATTTTTGACGCAGTCACAGAATATGGCTTACCCTATTTCCACTACTCTCAAAACACACTTCAGAGATCTTAAAAGCTTTGTATTGAACTAAACGCAAATAAGCCGCCAGGCCACGATCTTCTCACTTCGAAAATGATGAAAGAGGAAATACTGCCAGAATCACACTGACCCATTGCTCCCATGTTTGTCCAAACTATTTAAAAAAGTGCTTCAACATAAACTCAAATCACATCTGGAAAATCATAACTTTATTCCCACGCATCATTTCGGGATAAGGACGGTACTATTGAACAAGTGAACCGAATCGATTTAGCACAAGCAATCAACCGAGTTTGGCACTATGTTTTAATTCAACATACACATAAAGTTTTTGAATCATATTTAATGCTTCAAAGACCAATATTATATTAATTATTTATCTAGGATAGACCTAATGATTCGAGCCTATTAACTTCAAAGTTTGACGACGACACTGCAATTTCGTCTCGTCTCGCTCGCGCTGTCCATATAAAACGTCCAGGCATTAAAGTAATCATCTTCAGATCAAACTGGCGCAAACAAGTGAATGAACAAAAGTCCGAATATGTAAGTGCATTAGTTACGTATTCCATCGATGTGACTTTCTTAGAAGTTCACCTAGACCAAAGCCTAGCTCGGCTAAAACATCTTAAATAAGATTAAAAACCATCAATATGGATCGGCTCATCAACTCTCGCAGTGCCCTGTGCCACGAATACAAAGTGTTTACAATAGCATATTCAAAGAGTTCTATCAAAAAATCTCTAAATAATCCACACAGATTTCAATATCCCACTCGTTGAAATTGAAATATAAATAGCCCACGTAAAAAAAAAACATACAAATATTTTATTCCGGTGCAGAAGAAGAACAAGGATAACAACCCGACTTTGTAGAAACGATCGTCGTACGGTACAAAAACTTTTTCAAATTGTGGTAAACCAACGCCAATTACTACTTCGAAGTTGGGTTTGAGGTCACTTTTGGCACCCAACTGCTTCCTGTGCGATTATCTGCATTTTATGAATGTTTTCAATGGATGTCTAACACTGATATAATAGTTTAGTTTGCTCAAATAGTTTAGTTTGACCTAATAGAATGATAAATGTTATTTATGGAATATAAAAACATTTGCTAATACCCTCATCACATTATGTGTAAAGGGGAAAAAATCACATAGGTCTGACATATGAATGGTTTCTCTGGCTAGTAAAAACTTTGTCATTACAAATGTTTATACGCTGTACTTATAGGGCAAATGGGTATATAAACTTTGTACAAATATCTTAAATTATGAACCATGACGTACATATTTTTAAGCCGCAACAAAAATGATCGTAAAACCCTTATTTTACATATTCGTACAGCATGAAAACTAGATTGAAATTCGTATAAAATATTTTACGAAAATGCATTTGTATTAATTCATTTCATTCAATGACAATATGCCCATTGATACGTTAACCCTCATAGCATTTAAATGATTTTGCATAATTTAGTGCGCCTAATCGATATTTGATGTAAAGATACACACTTGATGACTAACGCACTCAAATGCGCCCGCATTTTTAAGGCCGTAACGTGGCATTGCAGCACTCTTGATTGGCACTCAGAGGACATTGAGTAATTGACGAATTTCTGTACGAAAACCGGCATCAAATCCTTAAACGGCATAAAAATGTTACACCGAGTGAGAATTTATTATGCCAGCGCAAAATATGATTCAAATGTCATTAAAACGTCAAAGGCACATTATTCGTTTATATAAACTAGTATTTGAAAATGATGGTAGATACAAAAACTTACAAAAAGTATCTCACAGACGCAACATTAAGACACTAATGACGCTTATGCTTAATCACCGCAGACGGATATATACGCACAACGCCCAGTAGCTAAAATTTACACATTAACGCGTGCGCGCCTAGATAGATTTTTGAAGTGCGTTGAAAACTAACTGCCTTTAAGGCATAAATATATGTATGTGCAGTACAGCATTAAGACACAAGCGTCGGCGCCTTGTGTGAATTGAATTGTTTTTCATTATTTATTAATGAACACAACACATTGAATATTAATGACAAACGCATAGAACCTTGACAAAGGCATTTGCGTTTCAATTGATATATGTATACTGAAATACATTAGTGTGCAACTATGTGTAAAAGTATCTATCGATGCATGCATGCAACATTCGCACTTAGTTTCGTTAGCTCGAATGTCATAGAAGAAAAAAAAATTATAATAATAATAATAAACTAATCATGCGCATTTAGCATGCCACACAAAGCCGCGGCATTTATAAACAATTGCGTCGTGCAGATGCAATATATTGCGCATTTCGAAAATGCATTGCACTTAAAACAAAATTAGAAAAAATAATAATAATGTACATGCAGTCATTCATAAATGCCGAGAGTGCACCATATGGACGCAGAAACCATAGTTTAGGAGGGGGCACAGCGTAGCCACAAACGAAATTTTTTTGAAATATGCACTTACATATACATATATTTTTTTTGTATATATATGATATATTTTTTTGTGCATCTCATATCGTTACGCTTGAATTATTAAGTAAATATTTGTGGAACTATAACATTTTCTAAAAAAAATAATATGCTTTATAGATAGATAGATAGTATCTCTAGATACATACAAGTATATGCTGCTGCGCGCATACATTATACATTATTGACACAGGAAGTTAGTCTAGGCTGCGTTGTTGGGCGACTGAGTGCGCCACACGCAAAAGAGCAAGCAGCATCTGCAACTGCAACTACATCAGCAGCAGCATTTGTATCTGCAACTGTTGCAGAGGGTGACAAAAACATGGCTGGTGCTAATGACATTTCTGACTTCCAACCGCGCCCTAATGTTGCGCTATAAAAATAGTGTAACTAAATATAGCGAAATGCACTTTGTAACTTTTATGCATCAGCTCATTATCATCACACACTCGCATACATTGCAATCTTGCGCAGCTGTATTAATCGCTTAGCGAGTTTAAACATAATGGTACTTGAAAACATACAGCCATATACACATTTTTATGTACATAGATACATAAAACAATAGAATGCCAGTGAAAATATTTGGGCAGCTGAAGTCATAATGCGGCTGTATTTGCTGGACATCACAACACATCACATCATCAACAGACGCGAAATGCATGCAGCTGCTGCCATAAGTATCTCAAAGATACGTCTAGTAAATTAAAGCGCACGAGCTACGCGTTTTGGTACGAACGCAAATAATCTGTAATATAATATGCCAAAAATAGTTTTGTATTAATTAACGTTGACCATATGCTGCCAAATGAACGCTCGAATAGACAGCCAAGCCAAAGGTTGTCCGTGCAGTTTAGATACATTCATCATCATCATTATCAACATCCAGCACAACTACGTCCATCACTCAAATGTCTGTGCTGCGTGATCTGGACATGTCTGTTGCATTTCGCTTTTATAACAATTTCAGTTTTATTTATTTCATCTTTTTAGGCCCTGTACCGAAGGTACAAGAGCCTATTGGTTTTGTGCAAATGTATGTAACAGGAAGAACTAATTGTCGGAGACCCCCATTATGGTCAGGAGTGATAGAGGAGTCGATATAGCCATGTCCGTCCGTCCGTCTGTGTGAACGAAAGGATCTCGGAAACGGTAATAGATAGAGACTTCGTGTTTTTTGCATTCGACTAGGACTGCTCCAGAATTTCACAAGTATATTTTAAAATTTTGCTCCTCCCCCCTTCCCCATAAAATCACCCCTTAGGGTAAAAATTTCTTCCGAACAAAAAAAAATAGAGCACACCAGTATAAAGTTAACGTCCTTCTTAGCCCAAATCAAAAAAGTTCATCAAAATCTGATAATAAATGACGATTTTATAAGCAATTGAATTTGAACGACCCCCCTTTTCTTTTCATTCATATTCGCGCAGTGAGAGGTGGTCATGTGTTTGGTCATAAGCTCGGGAAACATTTAATGTGTTTGTTAGGCGACCTGAACTGGTACAGGGCCTCTTACAGTCGGTTACGCCCGACTGAAATTTCCTTACTTGTTTTTCTTTTCTTTCAGTACTTTTGCACTGAATTTACACTTAAAGCGCACAGATACATTTTTAATTCTGAGCAGCGCGAATGCGCTTGACATTTCAAATTGTGTAACCATAAATTTTGCATTTTTATTTAAATCGCCTGAAAATGTAGTCAAGTATCTCAAGTATCTACAACGTCTTGTCGTGTCTTGTCTATCTAGCCTCAGAGGTCATTTCGTTTTTCACTAACGCTCGCACTCTTCACCTCTTGGTCATAATTCATGCATGCCATATGTGATATATACATTGAACTATGATATTTGATATGCGCATAAACTCGAAAAAAAGAACAGGAAAATGCATCTTTTTTTTTTCTTTTTGTTTTTGTCTTTTAAACAACTGAAAACCAGTTTGATATTAAAGACCGCGGAAAACGCATTAACGCTCCAGCATGAGCTAAAAAAAACAAAGAGAATAGAATGAAAAGTTCTATTGAATCGTCGGAAAAATAAGTATAGAATAAATTTTATAAAAAGGGCACAAAAAAACAATGGCACTCGAAAACAAAAGCTAAATAATGCAATTATGCTGGTCCTCAGCACACTCTTACAGCAGGAACAGCCACAGCCGGGTTCTTAAATATACTCGAAAAGAAAAATGTGCTGGGGTTGGGCTGCATTGTAGCGTGCGGTGGGGTGTGGCACTGTCGAAGATCGATCGTTTTGAATTTACCTGGTTGCCGCAAGTTTTTGTCTGAAGTGAATGTAAAGTGAAAGCGTTTGGTTTTTCGCGCTTTTCAACCAGTTTTTTTTTTTTTTGTTGTTGTGTGGATTTCGTAGTTCGTTGTACCCTTTCTCTTAGACAGACATAAGTGTATTAAGAATTGCATAAAAGAAGTGTAACAGTGATATACTCGTTTGTGAATGGATTTTTTTGAAAATACAAAAATACAAAAGAAAGACGGGTTCAGTGAGTAACTAAAATTCTGATCGTTCTAACGATTTTTTTTCCTGTCACTGGAAAGATTGAAAACAGAAAAGTTTGTGTTTAGAATTTTTTTTTAAACTATGAAAATTTATATTACACGACTGATTGTTTTTATCGCAATTGAATAATTGAACAATTCGATTGTGGTTGGTATTAGATAAATATTAATTCGTTTTTCGTTTAGTTTAAAATTGGATTAGTTTGTATCCATGCAAAATATGATATCGAAAGTGTTTTAGATAAAGTTCTAATGGTTTCTGTTGTTAGTGATTTCGCTTTTCAGAAGTAAAACGAGGGAAAATGTTTGACAATTTGTACAATTTACAGTTCGCGCCCTGCAATTTGATATTTAACAGCTACATCTATCGATGAAAAAAATTATTTATTAGTTAATTCGGTCTGAACAGTTTTAAGTTTATTGAGTTTTTGAGAAGTGCTGATTATGATGCAAGGAAAGGGAAAGTGTCCAGCAAAGGTGAAAGTAATAGGGAGAGAGTTAAGTTTATTATGTGAGGAAGAAAGTCCCGAAGAGGGTGTTGAGAGACATTTTGTGACGGGGCAAAGACTGTATCTGATAGGACAGAGCACTATCGGTGCAAAGCGTGTTGATAGAATAGTACGCCGGATTTTGATTCTTCGTAAAATTTTACCAAAGGATATGTATTACAATTAATAAAGTTTGCAGTCTTTTTCAGGCAATAGAAGCTAACAGCAGGTTTCAGGACAACTATTATGACTGGATGCATGTTGTGTAGAGGTCTCATAAAAGAGAAATGCATGCCATAATCAATCAAATAGTGAAAAATTAAACTTGAAAATATCATTCTCGGCGATACCTCTCCTTTATAGAAGGAATTTAAAGAAGAGCAGTAGCAACGCAAGCCGGATCCGCTAGTACTTAATAATTGTTCTATACAACCCATTGATCTATCCTTCGAAAGTTTTCTTCTTAGGACTTGTAACGCAATATATCAACGCTTTGAAGAAATAATTCCCAATGTTTCTTATGCAAATTTAAAAAAGCAAATATTAGATGATAATTTATTAACAATAAATAAATAAATACTTGGCTCAGTTTCAAGATCGGAATGGAAAACGATATCATTAAGATAGCAAATAAAAGAATGGCGATATCATAGTACATGGAGTACAAAATGGTGTATTGACTTACGCCTTTATAGCTGTGTTCCACTTCAATTTATCATTTAAGAAAATTTTTATATTTCATAGTCCCAGAGAATACGAAGTTTATACAGACGTGTCACAACGTCGGACGAATGGGCAACCGGATATGAGGTCACACTATATATTTTCTGTTGCCTTTTTGTTGTAACAAACAAATTACAGACGGCGCAAAGCTGAAAGACTAAATTGGAGGCGCTGAATAGCCTCCAATAATTAGGCTAGAGCCACACTTCGACTTTCAAATCAGTTTAATGTCTTTCAAGCAAAATATGTTTTATTTCCGGAAGCTTCTGTATGCTGATACTCAACAACCGCCTAAAGTTGTCTCATGTAAAATCAAATTTAAAATTATTACTGAATATCTCTCTCCCTTAACAAGATTACAGTTTACAGCTTATCTGGCTACCAGCGTCCAGTAAAATAGTAAATTAAACGAACTGGCGAGGTTGGATCAACTCGCACATGGGAAAGTACATTCCAAATGACCTCTCAGAACTCTCAGAAATTTAGGTCAGAAGCATAGCGGTCTCTCTCTCTCTCTATCTTAGAAAGCAGCAGCAGGAGCAAACATTTTACTCAATGTGTAAATTTTCCAACAAAGAGTCACAAACTTTTTAGGTCAAACCTTTTCAATTTGTTGAAACCATTGTTATGTGTACCAAAATTCACAATTTTTCATATAAATTCAATATATCTATGGCGGTTAAATTTTTCATATAGATTCAATATATCTATGGAGGTTCAACTTCCGAATCTTTTGGAAACATTACCTAGTGTATGATATTTTTTTTAACATTGAGAGATAAAAAAAATTTGATGTTTCCAGTTAAATTAAAAGAAGTTTTTTCTGGTTTGTAGGAGTAGGATAGCATAAGTCTTTAAGCTCGAAGCTTTTTTCATACATAGTCGCTCTAAGTTCTGGTTGTTCATATAGAAAGTCAGGAGAAAGAAAACGTTGCTGTTAAATAAATGGAATCTGGAACGAATCTGTCGAAGAGAAAACTCATCACACACATCATTTACATCCAGTATAAGGAAAATAGATATAAAGATATTAAAAGTGATGAGGATAAATTTCTAGAATCTATAATAGTTTGTCAACTGTGTTTGCCAATTCGATCCATCTCCATTGCTAAAGTTAATTCAAAAATAAAGTATCTACAGAAAAATAAGATCATCCTGCTTCGACAAAATTAATGAAGTTTCCCACCTAAATGCATGCGTTCACTGATGTTTGTGTATAATGGTATTGTTTTATGGGGTCTTCTGCGCCCTTTTGGCTATTATAAACATTTGAACAGGGTATACAAATGAATAATGCGCCTCTAAACGATGGTGGCCGACCACTCAAACTGTCATTCTTTAACAGTAAATAATAAGCGTGTTGGACTCCAAATAAATCGGTTTTTCGAAAATAGGATCGCAGGTATTTACTGTGACAAAATGTTTTTCTCATTTCATCCTGAAACAATACTCGCAGCGAAAATTAAAATTTTAAACGAAATATTTTAACAATTATTTTGAAAAAATTTCAAATGTGTTAAATACACCACCAGTACCAGTTATCTGGCAATAATCATTACTTTTATTGAATTTGTTGTCACTTTTAGTTATAAGTTGTATATATGTGAGAGTGTCGAATATATTCGACCGTCTGAACAAGGCTTATAAAAGTTATACAATTTTATTGTAGCTTATTTCATACATAATTGCTTGGCAAATCAACATGCATAAACATATGCTGTTTTGAGTTCAGTGATTGTTCGCTTTGAATGCTTCAAAGTTGTTTCACTTCTTAACCGCATGATTTTTGTTCAATGATGAGGCTCACTTCTGCCTCATTGGCTTCCTCAATAATCAAAAAAGTTCGAATTCAGAGCTAGGAAAATACAATGCTGATTCGTAAGCTAACTACACAACCAAAAAAATACACAGTTCCTGTGGTTTGTAGACTGGTGACATCATTACTTCGAAAAAATACAAATTGCATCGTCAATGACGGCCGACATTGAGTCATGTGCAAGATATAAAAATTAAAAGAGTAATGAAGGAAATAATCATTTAATTGTATTTGTAAAAAAATATTCATATTATTAGGGGTATAGCGTATATGGGACATTATTCCTGAACTGCCCCAACTATTTTTTGGTGGTGGCTACATCGATAAATTCAAAAGATCATAACTTGTTCTCTATTAAAGCAATTTTAACTTCTAAAATGGATTCTGAAAGGTACAACAGTTAAATGAGCGCAAGATGCTCGCGTTTTCGCGTCTTTCGAAAAAAAAAAAAAATTAATTGACTATTTTTCTATGTTAATTAAAAAAATTTTTAATGTCCTTAAAATATTATTAAATTACCTTTTAGAATCCATTTTAGAAGTTAAAACTGCTTTAATAGAAAAAAATTTATGAGCTTTTGAATTTATCGATGTAGCCACCACCAAAAAATAGTTGGGGCAGTTCAGGAATAATGCCCCATATATTGTTAGAAGATGTCTTATTGTTTACTTTACAAATGCTCCATTATAGCGTATAGCTAAGTCACATAGCTATAAACATTTTCATAAAATTCCATTTGCAACAGCCACAAGCCGATCCAATTCAATGAGTTTGACCTCAACTACAACTCCATACATGAAAAGTAACGGTGAAATCTGTATTTTCTTTACAGTCACGAAATTCGTGCTTGATGCACTTTTCTTCCGCCAACAGAAGTTTTCCCAGCCAACAGTCAGCGATGGCGCTGACTCGAACGCAGCATTGCGGAAAATATGTCAGTAGTGCGCGATTTTATGATCGGGACTACAACACGTAGAAAACTTTACAAGAAATTGGCGTGTCACATGCAAACTTCAAGTTAGTTGCACCAGTTAGAAGAAAAATAATCAGTCTTTCGCGTTGTAAACACTGCCGCATGGCAGTTGGCATATAAACTTCATAAAATACAATCTGAAACCGAGTTTGTAGAAATTCTGGAGTTTCCCACAATGTATTTGCTTTCTGTTTTGATTTATGCGCGTCATAATAGAAATTAACGCGCCCGTATGAGAAATTTGAGCGCTGTATGAAGTCATAAACACATACAGATACAAAAGTATCTGAACCATGCATGTTCGTTGCATGCACTTTACAATAGGTTGAATGAAATACGTAGTCACGGATAAATTTTCGGTCTTAAATCACGCAGTCGTAACGGCGCGAACATCGCGTAAGGGTTAAATATGTACATATATGAATTTTGAGTATACTAGAGAGTTTGGACAGTGGTCAGCATGCGCGCCTATTAGGGAAGTAGTGTTGTTGAAAGCTGAAACCGGACAGCAGCGCAGCAGTCGAGACCCTTGGGAGCGCGTTTCTAATGTCGCAGCGGTCAAGGTGTAATCCGAAGCTCGTGAGATACTAGATAAGCGAGAGCGTGAAAGGTGTGAAGCGAGTGAGATTTATTACTAACGGGCTAATTTGTTGCGCTAGCTGGCCGGAACTTAATTGGCAAGAAGCGAAAGAAAAAAAAAATATTTAATTTAAAAACTGCTTGCCTTGCACAAAATTCTATGCGGTTGTAGCTAAAAAGATAAATGGCAAAATTACCAACAACAGCAACAACAACAAGAATTAAACGTAAAAATGAACCTCTTAAAAAGAAAAAGTTTGAAAGCTGCTTTTGCTTCATTGAGCCAGCAACAACAATGACAAAGTTCTTCTTTGAGTTCTCTTTGTCCGTCCAACCGTCTGGCCTGGCTGCCTGTACTTCTGTCCGCTCTTGGGAACTGGCAGCAGATGTTTTCTGAAATTTTGCTCCATGATGGCTCATAAATGATGCGCTACTTCAATTCGTCCTACTCCTTCTCCGACCCCTTTTTTGGTCTCTTCTACTTCTACTTTTGCTTTAGTTTTTTGCGTGTTTATTGAGCCAGTCTGCCAAAAGTGAAAAAGCAAGAATAGATTGAAAACATTTGCTTCAGTCTATTTGAAGTTTTAATATCCTATAGGCACGGTTTAGGTATAACAATTTTTAAGTATCTCAAGAAGGTTTTTGAGTAGCGTTGTAAATAATTTGTTGATATTATAGTTGGTTAGCATGCCAGTAAGCTCATTCTATAGGTTTTTAGATGAAATGGTGTATATCTCCTACGCTCTATGGTTGGTCCTTCTCTCCAATGACAGTCAGTGAATTTCTAATGGATATGTGATATTTTACTAAAATTACAGTTTCATCAAGTACTCGTGGAAAAAAAATTATTATTGGAAAATCGCATTTCTTGATGATCATATTTTAATTTTGAGTTCTCCAATTTTTACTAAACTGCCTTGGATACTTTTTAACAAACTCATAATAAACATTTCTGAGCAATGTGTATAGGGTATAAAAAGCAGAAGCTGTCAATGATCTTCATTATCATCATGAGCTGCATAATGACGTTGAGGTTGAGGTTGAATTTTAAGGTTGCGTACGAAAGTAAGGAAGATACACTTGACAAAAGACAGCTTGCGCTGCTCAAGAATCCTGTCGAGTAGGAACGCAGGCGGACATGCAGGCGGCGGCGGGCGGACGGTTGAGTAATGCGTTGCGTTGCGCCGGAAATATATGCTCTGGCTGCCGGTCGGCCGGCTGCTGTTCTGCTTTTGAGCAATTTTTGGCGCAAAATTTGTGTTCTTTTTTTTTTTGTTTTTTATAGGCATCAGGTATGATGATCATGTTGTGGCTATGCATATAGATTATGTTGGTATCGAATGTTGAGTCGGTGGAGAAAGAAGCTGGTACTGGTGCATTTTTGGCGCAAAAATTGCAGATGTGTTGCGCATACCTGCACAAAAAGATACATTGATGTGTATAAATTTACTGATGCAAAAATGGAATGGTATGAAAGAAAAGCTCAATAAACCTTTGTCGTCTTTGTGCTATTGAGATGCGAAATATATGCGAGGGTAACTTTTTATATTGTAAACTATATGTGATATATTTGTAAGAGATAGAAGGTGGCGAAGCAGACCCCTTAAGAGACGTTAATATTAATAAAATATTCTACATATATCTAGATCGGACCATTAGAAAGGGTAGCCTCATCCAAATCTAATACTACTTCTGGGTTTTGTGTCTCGATGTCGAGCACACGTTACTCCAAAGTTATTTCTTGTTTCCACTCCGAAACACTATTTGAACACATCAATGGCTTCTTCTGCCGACGATAATTTCTGTCCATGCAGTTTGTTTTATGTCCAGGGTTAGGAAGAAGTTTTTTGGTGGTCACTCCGAACTATACGGCGGTTGATCCATCAATACGATGTTTTGAATGCTAAAAAGTCACATGTTGATGTCGATGTGTAAATGCTCGCATTGTCATGGTGGTGGATGGTGCGTCTTCAGCGCTTTGTTTGTCTTAATTCTTCAACAACTTCTGAAAAAAAATTGTTGTGTACCATTTCGAGTTCACCGTTCAACTTTATGCTGCTTACATGTTTGGTTCGTTTTCGTAGACCGATACAGTCAAAAGTCAGCAGTTCTAGAGCTCATGTGTATGTTCCTTGATTATGTATTTAGTTCTACCAATTGATACGAACATTGTCAAATTATGTGAGATCTAATATGAACAGTTTTTTTCATGATTTTTTGATCATGTAATATTTTATGTCTGCTGGTGGAAAAAATAAGGTCAAAGGTTTAATCGATTTCACAATATATGACATGACGATCTTGCATTATAAGTTCACATAATAAAATTGGTCAAATTCGGAGCGGGCGATGCCACACCCTCATAAAATATTCACAAAAAATTCGTCATATCTTCGCATCTATTTAAGATATAGCGAATTTGGAACACATGTTAATGAGAACGGGAAATATAAGCGCTATTGGAAAAGTGGAGAGAGTTTATCTGTTTATAAAGAACATGCATTCATACATTTATATTAATAATTTTTAATGGGCGGAGCAAAGCGTACCGAGTACAGCCAGCTTGTACTAAATACAATAAATTAACGAAATGACAAAACTTTAAAAATATATTTAACTAGCTGTACCCGGCACGCTTTGCTGCGTCCAGTAAAAAATATTTTCATTACACAACCTATTTTCCACCCAATCAACTCTACTTCTTCCAGTATTGTTCGAAAAATAGCCCCCTCCTATTTTGACCAAACTTCACTCGAACACTCTCCTGATTGAACTGAAGTTCTTCTAAGAATTTCAGCTCAATTGGTTGGATGGTATGGCTTCCTACAAACTTACTTAGATAGTAAGAACTAATATAATATATATATACTATATAGGCTAAGCAAAATATGTACTTATTATGTCATTATTATAAGTAGATATAGTCCATATTTAAAAAATTCCATCTTACACCAAGAACTTACAGCATTTTCTAGGGATTGTATTCTTTAGTCCATATTTAAAAAATTCCATCTTACACCAAGAACTTACAGCATTTTCTAGGGATTGTATTCTTTAGTCCATATTTAAAAAATTCCATCTTACACCAAGAACTTACAGCATTATCTAGAGATTGTATTCTTTCAGAATTCCCATTATACAAATTATGTAAAATCTTGATCAGCATAAAAATACAATTCCATATAGATATGTTCCCCTATCTATCTGTTCATTCATTTGTATGCACGACAATATCTTGAATATTGAGAGAGATAGAGCATACAACTTAGATGTATTTTTTATTTTTGATAAAAAAAAATCTACATAAAGACTAAACATAATATTGGTATTATTTGCTCTACTGTACATCTTATCACATATACTCTCTAATATTGGAGAGTTTCAACCACTTAGACGCATTGAAGGATTTTTGTTTGGTAGCCAGGTTGATATACTATACTTGATGAGTTAAATTATGTGGGTTACAAACACAGATGGAAAATCTGTAAGAGCTATCAAACTCCTTAGACATTTAATATAATTAGATACTTTAACTCTTTTAATAATTAATTAAATGAAAATATTACCCATACTGTTTGGGATGGTCCCTTACCAAGCTGACACCTTTTTATACCATTCACAAAAAGTATGAAGTGTGAACATTAAAGGAGACACCTTAAAGTACTATATAAATATTTTTCATCAGCTCGACAAGACGATTTGATCTAGCTATGTCCGTCTGTCTGTGAATGGCAGCGCATATCATTTATACAAACTATTGAGATATCTGATATTTTGGTATATGCTCCATCATTATGGGTTTTTTTTATGAAAAACTTTTTTATTAAAGTCAATATCAACTTAAACTCGATAGGTTACTGCTTACGGGCGCATCCTTCACAATGTCTCCTTACATTTTGAGGTAGCCCCCGCACAAACACTTTTTATTTAAGTCGACATCAGCTTAAAATTACTGTTTATAGACTTTTCACACTATACATGAAAAGTATAAAAATGTTTCAATGCGGTTGGTTAGTTTCTCAACAAAGAGTTGAAATGGGTTAACCAATACCTTGTGTCTGGCTTTGTGTTCTAACTATTTACAAGGAAGAGCACGCGGTCAATAACCAAAAAAGGCTTAGTCATTGACAGCTGAGACGACGCCCAGAAAACAGACAGTATCCGAACGGCGGCTCAAATGTTTTGAATGAATGAAAGAGTGATCGAGAAAATCAGAAAGAAAAAAAAAGAATGAATACAAAAAAAATATAAATACCTCTTTCAAGAGCATTAGTCATAATAGAATTCGTCGAATTGGCGCGCCGATTTTAAAATGCAAAAAAAAACCAGTGGAAAGAATCCAGAAGGCATGCGATACGCAAAAGGATTTCAGCATATTTGGCGCGCGTTCGACAGCGTCGCTGTTTATCCTAGTCTACCTGTGTCCTGGCAATTGGTGGTAGAATGGACAAAACTAGAAGACAGGTAAGCGGCGGCGCAGTGCATACGCAAAACAACCCTCGCGCCAAAAATCCCCGCGCGCCTTAAATCAAACTGCGCATTTTCTACAATTCGAATTTGGCTTTCGTTTTCTATAAATACTCAGAATGCAGTAAAAAAAAAAAACAAATTAAAATTTGTATCTATCAGCTTTTTTTGCATTGCTACGAAAGGCGTACGTGTCTCTAGAAACGCACGTCGACTTTGGCTATCGATTAATTGCTGCACTGACGGTGACATCTAAATCAGAGCAGCAAGACGTATTGAAGCAAAAAAAAAAAAAAACACAAAATACAAAAGCAAAAAATCAGCTTGCCAACCGAAACATGAAGCAACAAAAGCAATAGCAGGAAGGCAACTATAGTTTGTATCTAAACACAATGGATAGACTGAATCATAGTGCATGCTGCGCATTTGTCTATGTGCAAATTAGTGCAGATACATTCCTATAACAATAAACTAAATGGAACAATTTTACATAGAAAACTTCCGTATGCATAGATGGGGTAATATTGTTATAATAATTTTTCAGCACAGACACATATAAAACAGCTGCTGACGACAATGACAACGACTGCAGATACATTTGTAGTACGTACTATGAAGATACTTTCGCCTAGAGGGTTAAACTGGTGCATACGGCATTTTCATGTCGTATGCGAACTTAGAGTCAGCGAAGTCACCAGTCACCGTCAGTCTAATTAATATATGAGCTCATTAAAGAAAATTCAGGGAACGACGACAGATCCGACGGCTGCATGCATCGCACGTGGCATATGGTTTGTCTGACTGTGTCTACTTGATTCTGGCTTGGAATTTAGCTGGAAAACCGAAAATGAATTCATGTATGGGATAAAAAAATAACTCACAGTTGTTGTAACACGCGCATAAAATACATTACAGATGCAGTGCAGTGCAGATACAAAGATACTTTTTTATAAAGCGTAATCAGAACAGTTGCACAGTTGCGCTTCCCCCACGATTTATGTACTTAAGTATATATGTACACGTAGATGTGCAAATATTTAGTTAGTTTTTCTTTTTACTTCACCGCCGCTACCGCTGTTGTCTGTGTGCATATAATTGTATCTATATGCATTCATACTATATATCACATTTAGATAAAAATCAAAAGAGGGCCCGTTGCTATTTATAAATAAATGCGTTTGTGTTTTGGCAGTCAACTACAGCTAGCTGCCTATGTAAACATTTATGTACGACGAGGATATACATAAAAAACTGTATATATGTACATATGTGCACTTGCAATGTGCCTTTTAACTAGAAAATCAGAAACTGTAGCTGCATAAAAGAGAAAACTATTTGCATTTTGCGAATAAATTTTATATATGTATACAATATATAGCGAACTATACACACGGGTTTTTTCCATCACTCAATGGTGTCGAAATGCATTTATTTCGAATGCACTGATGGCATTTTGGCTTTGTGTGCTGAAATATATTTATAGATACTATGTACGAGTATTTTTATTCATATTGTGAAAAGTTCAGTTCTATTTAATAAGAACTTAACTTAATGTTGTATAATTTTGTATTTTATTTGTCAAAGCTCCTCTTTAAGGTATAACCTGCACGCCCAACTGGGCCGAATTAATAGACTCCCAAGGATATCATGGGGGCGTTTGCCCCCGTTTTCATTCAATAAAAAAAAAAAAAAAAAAAAAAAGTTACGTACTTACCTATATTTGTAATTGGATATTTATTTTCTTGTACAGCAGACAGTTTTCTTTTCATACATTTTGTTCATAAACAGATAAACAATTTGGAGAAGGGAATGGAACGTTGGGATCCCTGCGTAGTGCGGAACAACGCTCCTAAAATAGTTAAACAATCTGTGGCTGGAAATTTTAATCTAATCCCCACACATGCCAAGTTTAATATATTAAAATAATGACAAGTCAAAATTTTTGGGTTCACCAAAGTAAACATTCCGGCACGAACCTCTCAGAATGAATTAAATTCAAATCTATTACCATCCAAGTTCCAACCATTAGGGGTGAACTGATTATTTCCGCATTGTACTTTTTCTGCAGTCGGCTTTGAGTATATTTTTCGAAGGCTTGGGAGTAGGTTCTTAATTGGCGGGGATTTTAATGCATCGTTACTGATGGAACTACAGAGACGATGTGAGAGGAAAACTACAAGAAGCCCTTGTACATATTTCAGCGCAAATTTTGGCCACTGAGCATAGTACGTTCATACCTTTTGCGCAGCAGCACATTCCGAGCGCAATAGATTTTAATCGTCAATAATGGACTAAGATCTGACGAACTAATAAACACCAGGAACTGACTAGTTTCTAAAAAAAAAAAGTCAGGGCTGATGCGAGCACAAACTACTCTCTCTGGTCGATGGCGAAGCGCTATAAATGACAAGCAATCCCAAAACACCCAATCAGGAAGGCTGATGGTACCTGGCCCACATCCTCGTAAGAATGAGCTGACAAATTTGGAAGCATGATTCCATGATTTCAAGCTGGCGATTGAAATTTTAAAGGAACGAATACCAACTTTCCAGTTTGGATTTTGGTAAGCCCATGGATTCTAGATCGATTTCATTCTCGAAGGTTTTGAGGCCAAGGAGTACGTTGTGGCTTATATACAAAGCAGGGTTTTGACTGCGCGTGACCCTAAGGCCTCATGTACAAACTCAAAAGTCTGTTGCAGCTCCAATTGTACTTAGTAATGCGGAGCTATCTATAGGACAAAACATATTTGTGTTGTCCTTTATGGAGTAGAGTCTATTGTTAAATTCATCAGAGCTGGAGTATCACAAGGAAAATGTCTCATTTCGAACCATCTGCTAACATATTTACAGAGTTTTTTGTCATCCTTTGTCGATTCTTAATGGAAAGAGATTCAAATAGTATTCAGTGCATTTTGCGTAAGGTTCCGCTAATATATACTAATTCAGTACTTCCTTATTGATTTTTAAAGCCTTGTGAAATGAAGGTTACCACACGACAATTCAATAAATGAGTATAGCTGGAGACGAACTCCCTCTTGTATCCAATGCTTGGGTATAATAATGCAATCTGCAAACGTTACCACTGGGTAACTCTTTTCTTCACTGTGCCTTAAAATCTAATCGATCGAACAACTCTTGCATATGTCACTTTTGACGTAACTGCGATTTAGTTTGCCCTAGTTCAGCGTTCATAGTCCTCCATCGCTGATCGTTGAGCTATAGAGGCTTTGCTTTTTGTGAAGAGGAGACGTAGGCGACAATACTGCTGCACCAAGTACCATATTGAAAAAGCTTCTGACGCTGCAGAGGCAGAAGGACACCGATTGTTTCCTACAAAATGTTAGCCCTGATTAAATATTTATTAAATACTTATTGTACACTCTAGGGATGAGCTAAAAACAGTAAGTGTCCCTGAAACTCCCGATCAGGATAGCTCATGGTTCCTGGGCTAAGACCCTTAAGGAACGTGTAGCGGCATTCACTGAGGATCTGGAAGCCCATTTTCAGCCATTCGATTATAATTCAAAACACATTAACCAGTCAACGCTCCATTGTCCTGGCTAGTTGTGTCTTACATTACTGCTAAAGAAATTACAGACCATATAAAGGACCTGAAGACAGGAAATGATCCAGGAGACGACGGACTTGATGACATCACTTTGAAGGCTTTGTTTGTGAAGGCGGTGATCTTCGTGATCCTAATTTTTACATTACAACATAATGGCAATGATTTTTATGATTCACAAGGCAAGGAAAAAGTCCTAGCAAGAATTCTTGTAATCGAGAAAGTCAGGAGGACGATTCAACCCTTTCAATTTAAATTCCGTAAGTACCATAGAATGCCGCAACATTTAAATAGAGTAGTTAACTTTATGCTTGACTGATATCAATCAAAACAGTACGTGGTGGCGGCTTACGATAAAGTTGGCCTCCTGTATAAGCTCAAGGGTCTACTGCCGCCAGTGAAGATTTATTTAACTGACAGAACCTTCTCTGTTGTTCTGGATGGAGTGGAATCAAGGGTGAGAGCAATCAATGCTAGTGTACTACAAGGCAGCGTACTAGGGCCAACACTTTATTCGCTCTTCATCAGCGATATGTGTACAGGCTCTTTACGCTTGCTGATGATACAGCCATCCTGTCAAGGAGCAAATAAGTCTACAGTTGAACATAAACATAAAGCTGGACAAGTGCGTCAGCGCGAACCATACGCTGCGAAGAGATGAAATGTTCCAAAAATTAGAAATTTTCTCAACCAGTAAGCTGGACATGGAACAACTTGGCGACTACTCAGGAGGCGCAAGATATCTGAAATTGGATAATATATAAATAAACCATAATCATAATGAATAATTCATACAAACATATAGATTTTCAAAAATAGATAGGTTAAGCAATTATATACTATATTTGTAGATATATACAAACAACCCTTTGCCATTTACAAAGAAAATCTACACTCAAACATACAATCTTGCGGTTTTTGACAATTACAGAGTTTTCTTCATCTCTATTCCATGGCAAGGCAGTCACTTTTCACGCTTTGATGGCACATATTTCAACGCTTTCGCTTTCACAGACAACAAAACCGCTTTTTAACGCTTCATTTATTTATATTCAAACACAAAAAATTACACTTGACTACATATACATACATACATACACCATACCATACAAATGTTGTCAATATTCCATTAGCAGTAGACGTCAAAACGACGATTAGAACATTCGTAACTTGGTCAATAGATCGAACGTTAACCTTGAGTGGCGACGTCATTGTTTTTGTTAAATGTTTGTCAGGAAAATAGCGGATTGATTCATAAACAAAAAGTCAGCTGTACAGGAAACCGATCCAAATTACGAAGCATTTATAATTAATAATTAAATTTATAATTCAAAGCCACTCAACTGACGTCATAATGTTCATATGGACAGTGTAGAAGTAATCAAAAAGAAGAAGAAGAATTGCTCGTTTAGTATTTTTATAAACAAATGCAAATGTTTAAAATTAAAATTTATTAAAATTATAAAAATAAATCAATAACAAAAAAAAAAAAAATTGTGCAAATTTTTAATTGTTTACACAATCTAAATTTTGTGTAATAGTTAGCCAAAGCCGGCGGATTGAATTACACAATACAACTGATGAATATATATCTATTATGTATTTGGCAGCTTGAAAGTTTTGAAATATTATTATTATTATTGGTAGTTAAAATATTAATTCAAGTCAAATTTTATTGCAAAACGCACCACACTTCGTTTATTTTTTTTTATTCTGAGAACTTTTCTAAATGTTCTTTTTATTTCTTTGCATTGCTTTGCATTTGTTTGCTTTTTATTTATTTTTAATTTTTTTTTTTCATCTTCGTTTTTATTTATTTATTATGAAAGTGCAGAGCAAAACAAAAATAAGGCAGAGCAAAAAAAATAAAAAAGCAGCGACTGCGCTGCGACAGCGAAACGGCGCTGCCAGCCTGCACGAGTTTGTAAGAATTTTTCATGGCATTCAAAATTTAATGAAAATAAAAATAAAAACGACTGTTTTTTCAGATGCAAAAGGAATGATTGTTCCTTGACTAACTTTTTAAACAGTAAATCATTATTGGGCGAATATAATGCTGCGTTATTGAATCAATTAAACGAAGAAATCGAATAGAAACGACCTCATTTGAAAATATTAAACGAAAAACGACCTCATTTGAAAATATTAAACGAAGAAATCCAATAGAAACGAAAATATTAAACGAAGAAATCCAATAGAAACGACCTCATTTGAAAATATTGTCTTGACTGACAATTCACCAGCTACAATTCAATGAAAATGAAAGTAATAGCAAAACTTTATGAATAAGACATCGAATCGAATAAGTTTTTTTTTTATATCGCAGACGTATGTAATAATGTGGCATGAGATGATAGATAATCGTGAGTTCACGACTTACGAAATACCCTACACTCATACTTATTTCGATCTTAAACTTTAAAAATGCAAAGAAAAATATTACAACAACAAAAAAGGTTTTTATAATATTGAATTTTTAACCATGAGACAAGTCGGAATCTGAATTTGGTTACTCATCATCGTTTTCATACAAATTCATGCAAAAGCCGTCATACTCTTCTGGCCTGGTTGGATTCGGTGTTATTTTTCATATTCCAGTCAGTGTTTCATTAGATTTGTTGGAAATGTCTGACATAACTCCATTTTGGTTTTGGTATGTTCAAAGTTATAACGAATTTTGTTTATGACTTATATGGTGGTTGGGACATCGTTCACTCCAATTTTTACCAAACTCATGATGTGAAGTTCTCCCGATCCCATTAGAGTGTACCAAATATCATCCCTGTACCTCAAATGGATGAAAAGATATAGCAAATTTTGTTTATCATTTATATTGGAGGTGGTGTGCCGCCCCCTTTAACCTTGACCAATCTCATGAAGTGATCTTCTTTCGGATACAAAGATATGTCGATTTTTGTATATTGTCACTTATGATGTGACCTTCTCCCAATAACATATGTACCAAATATCATCACAGTACAAAATCGGTTCAGCCGTTTCGGAGATTAGCCGGAACAAAAATTCCAGCCGGTTAAACTTTTTTTATATGCACTTATTAAAAATTCAATATATTTTAGATTCACAGTCACGTCTAAAACATATTTATAGAAAAGATCATTCGATAAAAGAGAAACGTATTAAAAACCGATAAAACAGTTATCGATAAAAAAAATTATTAATTACGCTTATTAATAAATTTTTACCAAAATCTGGTTAAGTAGACTTTACTCTATGTAGGTTTTCTATATTTGTACTCTATATAGTAAATTATTTAAATTTTGTTCTAATATTTTTTTTTTTGCCCATTTGGGCATAAATAAAAGCAGGTACTTTTTTTCCTTATACTTTATATTAAAAATTTGTGTTTTTTATAAGCTCAATTTTTTCCTAACACAAAATCACATTTGTCGATACAAAAGTACAATCTGGCAGCACTAAGCTAAAAAGTGTTACCTATGCGCGATGTATAATTTTTCGTACTTTTTCGAAACAGCTATATGCAGCACCACTTGGTAAGAGTGAGAGAAATAGTGTAGACGTGCAGTGCAGTCAGAATACAAAATTCCAGTCCCTCTCGCATTCGCAGTTCGTACGTTGATGTGGAAGGTTGTACATGAAAATTACGCGCAACAAAATTTTAAATTTGTTTTCTTGAATAACATAGTAAAATACTTTGCAAAAATAAAGTATAAAAGCAATTATCCAGTGCAATAGTGCAGTGCTTCATTAAACAGTGCTAACGAATAGCTACGAAAAAAGTGAATAAAAAGAAAATAAAAATCGTACGATTGTAAAAAAATAATTATTGTACGTATTATAATTATACATTGAAGCGCAAAAATTGAAGAAAGGCAACGAACGGAAAATTAAAAAAAAAAATAATCAAAGCAAAACGTCAAGTGAAAGCTAAGAAAATTAAAATTTTTCGTTGCAAAAAAAAAAAAAAAATTTGTGCGTGAAATTGCAATTGGAAAATATATATAAAAAGAAATAAAGTAACTCTATGCCTGAGTTTGTAGCCACACGTGCGCCGCTGATGGGTCTACCAAGGAGTCAGCCGAGTTGTCGGCCACCGTCGCCACCGTCGACAAATGCTAAGCAAAGTATATGCCGTAATCTCTTTGGCAGTCCTGACAGGAATGTCACAAACAAAATTTTCGCGGAGAATCAAGAAAGCGAAAGGGCCAAAATAGGACGCTACAAAATTATATCAATCGAGAACAAGATTTATCAGGAAAGAATTTGCGCAAATCTTCCAACAACATTGACGACGATGACGACGACGACAAACTTATTGAAAGATGCATCCTCAGTGGGTTCCAAGCTGAAAACCATGCCAAAACAGAAGTTTGTGTCCGCGACAACGAACACATGGGAACAGCGCAGCACAAAGCCGTATGCGCGCGAACCAACGGTTAAAGGTGAGTTCGCTCAAACAAGAAATTGCAATTTACTACAAATGGTGACCCAATATATTAGTAACAAGAAAACTTAAAATATTTCGAAAAAAGGTTCTCATTTTCAAGTGTATAACTTATAATTCCAATCAGATACACCTGATTTGGTTTTTTTTCTTCATTGCTTGAGATTTTTTTTTTTCTCTTAAGAAATACAAATAATTATACTTTTTTCTTTCGAATAAAATCCTGCATTACCTAATAGTATTTCCTGCGCACATGCAGATCGGTGCACTACACATTAAAAGGGGATGTTTTTTTCCACATACGACGATCCCTTACGGTGGAACAACCCTTAAACGCGATTTTACTAAGTGCGTCATCGTTAAAATCTTCCCCGGCTTGATTTTATTTTGCTTTTCTGTAATTTTTGTATGTACATACTATAGTTTTGTCAGGAAGTCTGTAACGCAATAAATGTTACAATACATGAAGGACAGGGGACGAACTCCATATAGTACGAGGGTTGTTGGGAAATAAATTTAAATTTAGTCTCCTTTTAGTGCTACATCTTAGTCAAATGGTTTTCCAATTATTTGATGCATACTAAAAATTACAATCTGTAAAGCTTAAAAAAAATGTTACTTTTCCCTATAAACTAATTGTTTTGTTGAAGATCACTTATTTCTTATAAACGTAGTGGTCCAAATTTTGTAGACTCAGCAATATGCGGCAATTTGAAGTGCACTTTATTTGATTCTCAAGCTTCCGCCGGGTGCATCGTTATGTTTTACGAACACTTTTCTTTGAAATTTATTGTTTTTTTTTAATAATTACGTTGCATAATATTTGCCTCTTACCGACATTACTTTGGCAAATTTGTTAATGCGATTTATTCTTTCTGATCAATGGGGACAAACTTTGTCTTCTTTGCCTTCGATCCAACTTTTACCCACTGTTTATTTGACTGTTCCTGTTTCCTGGTATATAGTCGACTCTCCATATAACATATCAAAACCTTGCGAAATTCATTGGGTATGTGTAAAAATTTATCCAAACACTAAGAAGTCTATTCGTTCGCATACTTACTTCTTTATATTCAATTTATCTTGTTCCAAGCGAACTATTGAGATGTTTACCATGTCACGCATTTTCGCACTTCGACCCTTGTTGCATTTTTTCTACTGTTTCTTTATTAAGTGACTTCTTCTTGAAGTCCTCACTAACAATGCCCACCATACTACAGAAAGAAATAAATTAAATTGACGGATTGTTCTAGTCAAATGAATATTCTGGCTATTTCTTAGCGCAAATCAGGTGTTCGTTTTCCCGCCTAAAAATTGTTCTTAAAATAACAAAATAAAGCGAGAAATTTACGTTTGTCCCATACGTCCGCAAAACAAAGCATAATAAAAAATTATTTCGTTCTCTTTTATTTTAAGTGTTTTGCTTTTGTTATACCCTATACATATATTTTATTAAAGGGTATATGTGTATAGTTTATTTCATATAATGATGCGTTTATTCTAAAAAAAAGTAACATATTTCTCTCTTTATTGTCTCATGAAACATACGCATGTTCCGCCGCACTAGCGATTTCGCTCATTACTCGTAGTGAGTACTAACTCACGAGCTGACTACTATTCTAGCAATTGCCCACAGAACACGGTTTTGGTCATCGCTAGTATTAAGGAGTGTAATACATATTCACATGAAAAATCAATCATTGTTTTTGTTCCTTTTTCATATTTTTTAATAAATTTTTGTTTTGTATATGTGTAGTTATTTATAATAAACTATTTTTTCGGAGATGGCTGGTATTGAAACTGCTGAGCGTAAAGTATTAGCAGCGTAACCCTTATAGCTCATAGTCTAGCAATTCATAATCTTGAATCACATGCAATTGACTCATTTCTGGGCTGTCACCGCAAAAGAAAAATAATTTTTTTGTTTAACTATTTAAATATGGTCAATTGTTGCCAATTATGTTATATACGGTATCATGTTAGCAAACCTTCTCGCTAGTTAAGAGCTAACGCCCATTTTTTTGTGCAAAATTCGTTAGTGCATTGGAAACTCACGTCTCCGAACGAAACAAATTGTAATAATACACATTTTTGTATGTGTCCCAAAAATCTGATTTTAATATGCTAAACAAGATAAATGGGATAAGATGTTTAAACAATATTGCGAATTGGTAAAAGTTTTTAGTTCTAGCCACTGCATCCTTTCGTACAAGTTTTAAAGTATTGCAACGGACGTTTCATATTAATTATTGAATTAAATAATTATAAAATGTAAAACAAAATTTAAACATTAACGGACGTGATGATGTTTTTAGTTTTGTTTGTCAATATCAATTAAGTGTCGGTGTATTCTTCATGATGCATATTCTATAAATATATATCATATCTTCAATGTACAGTTAATTTTATTTGTTTAAGAATGCTAACTATTGCATGTTCTTCATTTATAAATTGTCAAAAAATTAATTTACTTGTTGTTGTGAACACTTGACATTCAAAGTAAAGTTTTAATTATTTATTTTTGTTCACCTAAATATTACCAATATTTGACAATTATTGTCACCCTGTAAACTTAATATGCTATTTACTTATAATTCCATAAGTAGCTGTCGATTAAATTTGTTTAATTTAACTCATACACTTCAACGTATAGTTTTTATTTAAGATTTAGTTTATTAAAGCTTTAACTAGACATTGAATGATTGGATGTAAGTTTACACTACTTAATATTTGTTTCATTTTAAGAATAATCAATTGTTTTTTTTTTTTTATTTTGAATAAATAAGAATTCCTATTAAAGTGTATGAAACATTCGATTAAACCGATCTTAACGTTTTCGGCTGTTTTGTTTGCTGGTTTGTATTATTATTGTTAATTTTTTTTTATTTTTACCAAGCTCTTCGCTTTCATTATCAAAGAGCAATATTTTTGTATGTTTTGTTTTTTTGTTATTCTTCGTGTTGTCTCATTTTGTTAGTTGTTGTTGTTCAGAGTTACTTTAATTTTTTTAATATTGTCGCCATTTGTACCTATGCAACGCCGATAGGTCTAGCATGTTTGCAAATTGAACGATCCAATCATTAGCCATATATATTTTGTATTTAAGCTATATAAACATATATATAACAATTTAATAATGCTATTATCGCTTATACTTTTCAAGCTTTTTGAGTTTTTAATACCAACATTTGTTGTATATTCTATCTAAAAGTATTGTCTTGTAATATTTAAACTCGTAACTGTCTCAAAAACCATGAGAACGTATTAAACTATGCGCCTATGGTTTTCTTATCCAGTTTCGGATTTAGAGATTTAGAGAATATTTAATAAAAATGTATGTAACTGCCAATGTTAATAACAAAACCACATAGATATTTAAGAAAATATCAATATTGTGAAATGTTATGAGTCAGAGTTCGACAAAACTTTCTTAAAGATTAATAGCAAAATATCCTCAATATCAATATAAACCAAATCTCTTTGTTGAATCTTCTAAAACGTATATGGTAATGCCAGAGACTCTGTCAACTGTCTGTAATACCATGTTATTTGAAATATAAAGTTCAAGCTATATATTTAGTCGGACAAATCAAGTATCCCTATTACAGTATGAAAAAATATCCAATATTTTGTGATTGAATATATCCATAAATGAGCATGTTTTGGTAGACTGCTGAGTTTGATATTGTATTTAACAGTTACCATGTTTTCCACGACATTTATTTAAAAAAATAAAATTCCATTACAATTGATAAACGTAAAAGAACTGAAAGTCCATAAACTTTCAAACACTATCCTTGAAAATTCAAACTTTTAATTGTAGTCAAAATTATAGCGTTGCATAATGCGGCAGATTTAAATGACCCAACCTGTACATACGTAGTTAAATGCATATGTATGTGTGTACATATGTAGAATATTTTGTATTTCTTTGCTATAATTTTCGATCAAAATCAATATAGTGCTTTGCAATAAAGAAATGTAAAAAAAAAAAACAAATATGCAAAATCAAATTTAAAACATTTGTTGGTTGTTGTCGCCAGTTTGTCTTTCTTTTGGCAGCGTGTCAAAAAGCAGAATAAAAGAACAACAACAAGAGCAATAGCAGCAAGCAGCGATAAGAAAATTGAATAACAACAGAAAGCTAAAAGCAAACGCAACACAGCGATATACACACATATACATACGTACATATGTATTTTTGTCAATTGAATTTTTGCGCCAAAATTTCTTAAAGTTGAATATAAAAAAATTTTTTGGTATAGCGTTAAATGAAAAAACAACTAAACAGTGAAAGCGTACTAAATTGAATGCAATGATAAGCAGCATTGTTAGTGTAGATGAGTTGATAGATAGTTACAAAAAAAAAAAAAAAAAAACGGCACTTAATTAAAAGCCAATTGTAAGCTATAATTGGAAAGATACTCAAGTGTTTTTTATTTTATTTTTTTGTAATTTCTCTTAATGAAACTCGTTAAAAAAAATTGTAACGAATTACTTGTGCGGAAAGTTTTCAATTATCCCATTTAAAAAGAAAAAAAATAACTATTCATTTCATTTTACAACATTTGTGCGCGAGTGAGAGGCTGATAAATTGGGTAACTTCTAATGAAAAAGAGAGATAGCGCAAGAAAAAAACATTCAAATACAAAATAAAAATAATAAAAAAAAAAAACTTACGTAAGCAATACATATTTGCGTTTGCTACGCAGCGCGACCCCCCTCTATTACTATTGCTCTCGCTCATACACATGCAGACGACATGCTGCATTGCCTTCACTTGTTTGTATATTTGCATCTCACTCGTACACCTATCTGTATGCAAATAGCATATGCAATAGTGGTACTCCATGAAATAAGGAACTTTAGCATTAAATATTTGGAAAAACTGGAAAACCATAGCAACTCGCTGGCTATAAATTTGCTAGACAATAGCGATGAGATTCGTAGACTCAAAAGAGTACACATTCTAGATTTACCATATAGACCTCTGTAAGTACGCACATATTACCGATGCTCTGATCGAGTTCTTAGTTTTCGTTATATTGTTTTGCAAAAATATTATTTAAAATGAGTTGATGTTGTGTCCACGAGAGCACAATATTTGTTATTTAATTAAGTGTCATTTTTGTCGGGAGAAAATGGTACCCTAGCCGCGACTCTTCTTGAAGAGTCTTTTTCGAGTAGTATTTCAGTCATATTTGAATCATTTACGAGTCTTTTTCGAGTCACATTTCAATCATATTTCTAATCATGTGTGAATTTCTAATCATAAATAAATATTTAATTGGTATATTATAATGAATTATGTTTATTTAGATTTAGTTCTAACTAATATGTCTTACGATTATATTTTATGTCTTATGTTTAATGCATGCGTTTCCTTTTTGTAATTCGGTCTTTAGCGTGCACAAAGTGCTTTTGTAATATTGTGTTCATATCCTTGTCTTCGCATTTAAATTTGACATGGCATATATCTAAAACCAAAAATTATAATTTTATTTTAAAAATAATTGAAATATATACCTACTTTTAATATGTGTGACGAGGAAGTATTTTCCGGCGCTTGGCTTTGTGCTAGTCCTCTTCCAGCTATATGCAGATGCCAATTCATCCGATAACACTTTTCTAATGGCCGCTCTGATAAATTGTGCAGGCCCCTCTCCTCCTGCTGCTTTTGGGTAAAAGAGCAAAGACGTCGCGCGCACGTCGACCGCACCCACAACCAATGCAAGCTAGCAGGCACCAACAAAAACAACAACAACAAGCACGAAAAACGATTTTTTTTGGTGAGAGAGATAGAACGCTCTCTTTCCACAGTTTCATCGTTGTGCTTGTTGTTGCTTTATGTTTTTTTTTTTTTGATTTTGCAATGCAGTTTATTTTGTTGTTGATCTCGCACATGGTATAATTATAGAAGGTAGCGCAACTCTCACAATGAATGTAGCTAAGAGCAGAAGAGGAAGACGTTCAGTCGCATACTGAGTGTAGCTATTCACTTTAAACTGTAGCTATTTTGAGAGCGCATGGCTGAAGTGGCTTCACTATGTATTATTACACTATGATCTCGCATCTACGACGTCGTCTTCATATTTTTTTGTTGCTTTCGCTGTTCTTGTGGCTGTACATTGCTCTTATTAAAGTGTCTTTTATTTGCTTTTGAACATCATTCTCGCTCTTGCTTATATGTTGTTTTTTTTTTTTAATTTATTGCTGTGTAAGGTGCTAAAATTTTACAGGGTGCCCGCTGTAGTTTCTATACATGTTATTTTGGCGCGTTGGAGAATTTTTTATTATTTTATTTAAGCTATTGCATATAAATAAGTACTATATTAGACTTTTAGTGTTGTAAAGTGTCTATTGAAGGCTTTGTAAGTTAACACCCTGTACTAGTTTTTTGTACTGCACTACAGCCTCCCCCGCATTCTCATACGCACTGTTGGCCTGAGCACATGTTATAAATTTTTTTTTATTGCGATTTATTTTATTATTGTATATTTCGTTTTTTCTTTTCTGCTTTGCATTCATATTTGTTTTGCTGTTAGTATTTATTATCGTCGTCATCGTTGTTGCTGTTGTTGTATAAACTCTTTTTTTTTAGTTAGCATGCATAGCATAAAACAAACATACATACATACATATGTATACTACTTATAGTAAATCGTAGATAACAACGAAGGAACAAACGAAAAGAAACAAATAGCAAAACAAGATCGAAGTAGAGCAAAGTTATGAAGAGATGAAGGGGGCACAGTCCGTAGATTTTGGCGGGAAATAATTTGTTTTTCATATTTATTTTTAGTTGATTTTTGTTTTTTTTTTTAATTTTTTTATGTTCATGTTGTTTTTTTTAGTTTTGTGCGTATGCATACCCTTGACATATATGTTGTGTGTTTGGTATTATAATTTTGTGTAAAAGTTTGTCTTATTCAATAGGAAAATGTTACAATCAAAAATAGAACTAGTTGCACTTAAAACTGTTATGTATATACATATTTACATATTACTACATCTATCAAAACTGCTGTTGTTCCTCAAACTATATATGTACATATATTATAACTATATAATTGGTATTATCCATGTCTGTTCATATTAAACTCCCCAAAGAATGGACGATTTCTTAAGAAATCTTTAATAAAAAGCTACACTATAAATGGTCGACATAGGCATCTATATGTATATATGTATATTAAAAACTTAAATTTTGTGTTTGTTTTATTTTTTTTAAGAATGCTAACTATCGAATTTTATTCTTTAGTTCAAAATTGTTTAAAAATTTTGTGTACTAGTTAGCTGACAAAGTTTGACATTCACAATGAAGATTCATTTATTCTTTTCACCTAAATATTACCAATATTTTACGATAATTATGACCCTGTACACTTAATATGCTGTTTACTTACAATTTCATCAGTTAAAAGTAGCTGTCAAGTTTTGCAATTTATTTGTTTAGCTAATTAAAACTTTAACTAGTTATTGAATAGTTATTGCATGAATCAGAACATTATTAAACATTTCAAAGCATACAAAATAAAGGGTATAAGTGTTTCACTGAGACTGAAGTTACTATTGAATCTTGTTTTCGTTTCGTTCGTTTTTCGCTTACTGATAACTTAGCGTAAAGAGCGTAAATAAAAAACAAAAATAACACCACGCACCGACACAATCACGCACTTTTGTCGCTGCGTATCTATGTATTTTTGTATCTGTATATATATATTTCAATGTGTACATTTCAAATCTAGTCTCAATTCCGTTGAAGGTCATCCAGCTATTGAGACACTGCTTGAGTTGGTATTTAGTTTTTTTTTTGTTGTATTTTTTGTTGTCTCGTTCTAGTTGATTTGGTTGCTACTATTTGCGCTACTCAAGCGTAACAAATGCTAAGAGTTTCTCAGACGCTGCAACCCATGAGAAGTTTTTTTTTTTCCTTTTGCCTCCAGCACGTCATGAAGTGTGTTGTTGCATATGACTAGCTGATCTGTCTTTGCAACGATTCAGCGTTAAATAAACAACAAATCGTACAAATCAATTTGGCGTTGATTGAAGTAGGCAGAGTGAAAATTAATGATGCACTTTTCTACTTTATGAATCGTTCTGTTGGAGCAAACAATATTATTATGTGTTTGCAGTAGGTTGTTGTTGCTTATGTTGATGCTTACTTATGTATATAAAGCAAGGATGGAACAGACACATACTATTACATAAAACGAAGTTTATTTGTTTGGATTTGCAGCAGCCACAGCCAAAGTTTATTTTAATTTGTAGTGCAAAAGCTTTAAAAAAACCTTCTCATAAAGTACCTATCAATTTTATGCCTTCAAATTAAAATAAAAACACCGATTCTTGCAATGTGCTAAATTTTAGTTCATGACAATTATATGCGAGCAAGCTTAAAAAAGTCTTTGATTGGCTTTATATACTTTTTCTTGCATGTAGATCCTTATATATCTGCAAAACACGGCTTATCAAATTTGTTCCAACAGTTTTAAATGAACTTGCAATATAATATCTGCATATGTTTATGTGTAAATATGTGCGAATATATTGGCGCCTTTCGGATTAAAACTTCACGCCATAACTTAAAGCAACTTTTCCATAACAATCAATATCAACCGACTAGACATCTTTTATATATTTTTGGAATGTAATACGAGTATTATGCTATTTTAGTATATTATTGTCTGTATATAAATTAATTTTGTACATCTCAACGTATACGTGTGTATAAGGTTTTTGTTGTATAAATAAACAGACATATTTAAATGAAATCGAATATGAGAACAATAATAAATATTTAAACATAAATATTTGTTATTGCTTTTATTTCTGCGTATGAAATCAAGCACTTGATCAATTTCGTTTTCTTTTAAACATTTTTTTTTTTAGAGAATTGAAACTTTTTATTTTTGAAGGAAAATTAATTTTGATAAGTTTTAAAATGGTGAAATTGTGGTTTTTACTCCAGCAGAAAAATTTCATTACACTATGTATTGCATTTGGCTGCATTCGGTACGCATCGGCATAATAATTGTATATCGAAAATCTTTTTTTTGAAAGTTCTGCGCCACACCATTGTTTTTGTGACATCTTAAATAATAAGAGCAATTAAGTTTTGCAATGCATTCTGGCCAATAAAATGCACAAAGCAAACCATCAAAACAGCGTAATTTTTAGTGTAAGGTTTAATAAAGTAACGTTCTTTCTACATTTTATAGTAAGAAAACTTGGAAAATGCTTTAATAATTTTACAAAGTACAGTTGCTATTTGTTTGCGCTTTCTTTTTGTGTCGGTCTTTTTTGTTGTCTTGCCAAGAGGCATGCGAATAATAACTTTAAGGCATATCATACAAATCAGGTACTTTCCACTTGACGTCGTCGTCGCTGACACTCTTAAACTGCTTGCCACTTGCGTGCTCCACCCGCTTGTAAACCGCTGGCTTTCTTTCAGGCGGGGCAAGCATAATTACAAACTACATGTCAAGAATAATAATTTGCTTGCGGCAACGGTGTTCTATTCCGCGTATTTCGTAAACAAAACGCGTTAAAAAAAAAAAAATATGGAACCGAAGCTTAAATACGCTGCACATTTACAGTTCATAGGAAAAATATTTTACATAGTTCTACAGAAAACATGTGGCACAGTTGACTGATTTAAATGTAATTAGTATTGTAAAAAGTGTGGCAGCTTTACTTTTTAATGGCATTAGATATGGTTATAAAAATTCTACATAGTAATTTTCTAACCAGACCAGATGGGCATGTCTACAACGACTCAACTTGTCACACCTTATAGGAGTATATATGTATATATATACATACATATATGTATTGTATATACTAATCTATAGCATCTTCGATGCAGTCATATAAAAATTATGTCTCAATTATAATACTATACAAACGTTGTATGTGTAGAGTGTATAACAAAAACAAAACAAAAGAAAAAAAGAAAACTCTAAAGCCAAACGTATGAGATTTCATAATCCAGAGAAAGCCGTTAGTAACCCGTCAGTCAGAGTCTGTCTGTCTATCAGTCGATCGGTCTGTCTGTCTTTTGGCCCGCTTGCTTTTTAGTTTAGAAAATAACACATCAAAACAAAAAACAAGCTAAAGCTGCATTAAAAAAGAAAGCCAACAACGACGCCGAATGAGCGCAATCAGCGAACAAACGCGAATAAAAAATAAAAATAGTAAAAAAAACTGGCTTGCTTCGTCATCAGCGTCAATCCCCTGCGTTTACTCATACGCTTTATCAAGAAGCTTCCCATCATTAACGTCAAGTAACTTCATTATCATCAACATGAAGAAAATTGCTTTTGAAGTCTATAATATTTTATAACTGTTTATTCGTTATACTACTAGTAATATATGTCTGCCACAAAAATGGTTTGACTCGACTTTGTTGGCTTTGCGGCTTGGCTTGGAACTCTTACACGATCGCCTTTCTTACTCGCTCTTGTATGCTATCTGTATTATAAGTTGCTTTTTGTATTATAATTTGGGGTCTGCCTCTATTTCTCGCTTGGCATTTTGGGTCACTGAGCTTGGCTAGAAATTGATTATTACATCTCCTCCTGGCCCTGCTGCCGTCGATAATAATTTCATTTTGCATAGTTTTAGCGGTTCTGTCTGCTTATCTGTCAAAATGACACTCAGTCGGGACACGCCTGGCTTGCTCCATTGTCGTCAAAGTGTCGAAGCTCTTTGGAGTTGTCAGTTATATATGTTTGTATATATTGTTTTCTATGTGTAAACATGCTTTTATTTCTCACTTGCATTGTTAATTTTTTCAATCTGTAAATATTTTCTTAATTTCGACTATTGTTCGAATTTCGAAACAAATTTTTCACTAAAAATAGTGCTTGTGTAGAGGTGGCTACAAGTATACATATAACAAGCGATGATTCCAACATTTCTCTATATACAGTGCTAGTCAGCAATGTTTGGAAAACGCTAACAAACAGTTTGAATAGCATTAGTATTTACCCACTTTTAAGCTAAGAAGAACATTAAGATTTGAACATTAACTCAAGCAGTTCGATTTTGTTTAAATAAGCCCTAAATGTTACTCACAATAATGCTTTTTATCTTAAAATATTTCCATTTTGAATCCAATGAGGGACATTTACTTCATACACGCACAAACAAAAAGACAAAAATTTCGTCTACGATTTTATTATATTTATAAATTTATTTTTGTTTGTGCAAATGACCCCGAAGTATTTCACAAAAAAAATGATTTTAAATAAAATATATTGTTTAATTAGTAACTTTTGGAATTGATATTTAAAAAATACCGAAATGTGTGCGCTCGAAATTAAGTGCGTTGTATTAATTATCTGTCTTTTTTTTTTTGCACTTTTGCACTTCATAATTTATTTCAAACATTTTTTGAAAGTGTTTTTTCGTTGCTATTGTTTTATATGCATACCTGAAATGATGTGGAAATTTCCATATAACGAAATTAAATATTTGGCATATTATTTGTCGGTTGAAGAGTATTGTAATGTCGGTCAAGCGCAGCACAAGAGTGTTTAATAATTTTCGTGTACCTAGATGCAAAATATAATAAATTTCGGACGTATCGTATAATATACTTTTCAAACAAATCAAAGGTTCAACGGTATACATGGTATCTGTATCTTTTTTTTTTTTTTTTTTTTTGCTGTTTTCCATTTTGTAGTCTACAAAGTCTATTTATATGCTCTTTGTTTGTTGTTATTGCTTCTACTGTTTGTGGTCGTCGTCGTCGATGATAATTTTGATAAGCCCCTATCCGATGCATTAGCGTGAAGTTAACAACCCCTAGTTATCAACCCGTTACAAGTGGGAATGAAACAGTTATCGATATCGAAAAAGTGGTATTTTATAATCTGAATATTATTACAAAATGATGAATAAAAATAGAAAATAAAATAGAAAATTCAAATGAAAATATAAAGACAATTGTCTACTCTTAATTTCCAAACTAATTCTCAAAGAAAAAAATTTTAAGGAATGGCTAAAAATCCAAACTCAAAAGAGTATCGCCTTTTCTGCATTTTTTTATGCTCAAATATCTTTTTAACAGTACCTCGTGCGTATGAAACATGGGGGTTAAATGGATAGCCGAAACGGAGACCTATCCAATGGTATCCATGTCATATGAAAGTCGTCGTTTGCCTTAGTACAAAATTTTTCAAAAACTACAAAATTTGTATGCAACGAACAACGAGTGCATTTTTTTCATAGGGGGTTGTTAGGGTTAACGGAAAATCGTGCGTATGAAACATGGGGGTGAAATGGATAGCCGAAACTGAGACCTATCCAATGGTACCCATGTCATATGATAGTCGTCGTACGCCTTAGTACAAAATTATTCTTCCTGTACAGACCAGTTTGCTTATACAAAATATTTCAATTGAGTTGACGTCTGTACAGATACTACTGTCTGCAAAATATATCAATGGAGTGGACGTCTGTTCAGATACTTTTGTCTTCAAGAGATTTTATTTGCTATTCGGTAACACTGGTATGAAGATCTCGTGAATTTCTTGTAAGTTAGACAAGGAAGACAGATGTTTGTTTATGGAGCTCGCAAAAAATCAAAATGGTTTGCAGTTTTTGAAAAATTTTGTAGTAAGGCGTACGACTATATATTTAACCCCCATGTTTCATACGCACGATTTTCCGTTGACTCTAACAAAATCCTATGAAAAAAATGCACTCGTTCTTCGTTGCATACAAATTTTGTAGTTTTTGAAAAATTTCGTACTAAGGCAAACGACGACTTTCATATGACATGGATACCATTGGATAGGTCTCCGTTTCGGCTATCCATTTAACCCCCATGTTTCATACGCACGAGGTACTGTTAAAAAGATATTTGAGCATAAAAAAATGCAGAAAAGGCGATACTCTTTTGAGTTTGGATTTTTAGCCATTCCTTAAAATTTTTTTCTTTGAGAATTAGTTTGGAAATTAAGAGTAGACAATTGTCTTTATATTTTCATTTGAATTTTATATTTTATTTTCTATTTTTATTCATCATTTTGTAATAATATTCAGATTATAAAATACCACTTTTTCGATATCGATAACTGTTTCATTCCCACTTGTAACGGGTTGATAACTAGGGGTTGTTAACTTCACGCTAATAGGATTTGTTAACTTCACGCGCGTATCCGATGCATGCTATGAATGCAATTTGTATATCATTATCGGTCTGCTGCTCCCGCTGCTACTATAAACCAATTTATAATCTATTTTGCAGTACTGTCCATGACATTTATCGTTCATTAGTGCGAGTTGCTATATAAAGAAATAATGGCGTCGGCGATTATTTATACTTATGTAAATATAGATACACAGCGGGTAGACGTCTGTGCTATATGCGCTACAGGTATACGATATATAGTGTTTGGCAAATAATACAAAGGGAAGACAAAGTTATAAGTGTTAAGAAAGGCAAACTTTTCGTAAAATCGTATAATTATATTTTTTTACTACAATATTTTTTAAAAAAATAAATATTGAATCCATGCCAAGGTTTGATCTTTGACCAGCTAGCTTGTATGAAGCAAATCGACGATAAAGATTTGAACATTTTAAATGCAATCGATTGCTGTCACGCCGATCTTTCATATACTGGGTCAACGATAACAATTTACTGACATAAATTTTAATCGTTTGTAAACAATTGAACATCGATTATGCGTGAAAAAATTTGATGGCAAATTAAAAACAGGAATAAATTTGACTTCTCTATTAGGGATAAGAAGATATACAAACTTGTTCTGCTTTCACCAGGAAGCTATCAGACTAAGCAGCTCCCACCTTAATCGACTCAAACCTTGCCATCAACCTACTTTATAACAGCTCGACTACTAGAAGGCTCATAAGGTGTCACCAACTTGATCTCCCTCATAAGAGGCAATAAAGCATTTCATTTTTTTGTTTCCTTTTCGTTACACCTTCCCCATCTCCCCTCGTATTTCTACCACACAACGGCTGAAATATAATAAATTATTTTATTTCTAAGTATCATAAAATTAAAGAATCGAACTGCAAAAAAACATTGGTCTCGAAATGGCGCCAATAGAATCTTTTATATTTGAAAAAGTTCGTGAACCAGCTATCTAACAGCTATACATATCTATAGTCTCTACAATCGTACATAATTTGATAAGAAAAATCGGTTGCTTATCTTTGTTTACTAAAATTTATGCCTTTTTGCATTCCAGATATAGGTATATAAATATTTATGTAGGGTTTGAAGGTCGTCAATAATAGCCCGTTTTCCTTTTTTTGTAAATTATAGATTTAAGCAATTTAAAAAAATAAACGACAAATTATTAATTAGATATTTGTTTTTTTTTTTTGTCTTACAGATAGTTTTCATGTGCGAAAGGCGTCATCATCACGTCGACCGGAAACAACATCATCGAATGTGCCAAGATGTATTGCTGCATCCGTTGAAAAGCGTACTGCTAACAACAAGGTCCAGGGACAGACGACAAATGGCGGTGATGATTCCGATCAGTTGTTAACAAATTGTAAAACGTTAACGTCGACCAAATCGACGGACAAATCGACGTAAATTTCACATATTTGCTGCTGGGTTCTGATGTGCACATATATAAATATATATCTTAACATATAACGATAACATACATACATTAATGAATATGCAACAAAAATTAATTTTAATTTAAAAAGCAATTTGAAATTATTAACTAATACTAAAAGGGTTCATATTTGTTAAATGTTAAAATTACAAAATTTACCAAAAAAAAAAAAAAAAACGAGTCGTATGAAAACTCCCAGTTAAAATTTCGTTCCATAATGTTGTTAAATTAGCAACATTGATTCAACAAATTGATTTTGTAACCGATGAGCTTTTAAATAAAATTGATCGATTTTAAAAGTAGTTCAAATGTCAGCTGGCTGTCTGAAGCTCAACAGTTCTTGCAAGTTCGATATTTTAAACTATTAGAATTTTTATTCTTTTTATTTAAAATATTTTTAAAAAAAAAAATAACTTTTAAATATTATTTTTTTAAATAATTAATACGCGACAATACAATAGATCGTGATTAGCTCTATGATTAAAATTTTTTTTTTTGTTGTGATTGTAATTTTAACGTTTAGCAGTTTAGTGTTGACGTAAAAAAATACCCTTATTATAATTCAAATTCTTATTTGATCAACTGATCTCATTTATAATGAAACAAACAAAAAATTAAATTAAATTATTTAATATAATTTTAATTGGTTATAATTTAAAAAGAAAACTGAAAAAAAATCGAAAAAAAACTGAAAACTAACGAAAAATTAAAAACGGAAATTTAGAAGAAAAAAAAATACAAGAAGTACTAAAAAGTTTGTTGCTTTAGTTTCTTCAATATTATTTCAAAATTCTCTTCTTCGTGGAATTTGTAGTGTTTAAAAATATTGTCTCATTACTAACTAAATATTATAATACATAAAAACGAAGTCTTTCTGAAATATTTTCTCCTCTTAATATTTTAAATACAAGATTTGGCTTGCATTTGTGCATTTTGTAAATTATGTTTTTCTTTTTTGATTGTGTAAATTAAATTATTTTTTTTATTTATAAACTTCTATACTTTCTGCATCGTTTTTATTTGTTTTACTATTTACTATTATTTAATTTTTAACTAAAATATATTTTCCTTGTATTTTTTAATAAGAAAAAGTCATACAACTGTGCATATTTTCATATATGAAAACAAAATTTTGTTTATTTAATTGCTACTTTCTATAGAAAATTATTGAAGAAAAAAAAGAAAACTTTAGAAAATACTTAAGAAATTATTGTAATTTTCAAAGAAAACAAAACAAAAAAAAAAGCGTAAAAAGCATCGTGAAAAATGATAATTAAGCGACGCAGAAAAAAAGAAAGAAAAAAGCAGAAAATAAAAGAAATTTTTATAAATGTAAATGTTGAAATTGTTGTTTTTTTTTTCTTCGCACAAACAATGGGTGTGGAAAATTGACGCCTGCAGTGTTTCATCTTTTCAATGATGAACCACTTTACGTTAGATTCGATCCACTTCCGGTTAGCAACATAGTTGGAATTTAGCTCATTCGAGTTCGACAACGTTGGATAAATGTGTAAGCAGACAAAATAGAAATATATTCCAACAAGAAAAATAATGCTTATTTCGGTAAACAACGAATCTTTTTTACTCTACAAAAGCTCTTTTAAAAAAGAAGGCAATACCTGATTTTATATATCCGAAATTTGCTAAATGGGAAATTTGCACAAATATTTTTGCGAGAAGTATTCAAGTATACGAGGTTGTTAAAGTATACGAGGTTTGTTCAAAAAATAGGTGACACTTCAAATTTCGTGAGCTACATACGTTTCGACTTTTTTTTGTCATTTTGTGTTTTTAGTAAATTTTTGGCTGATGTAAAGATTGGACGTATTGGTGTACTTGGCATTTTTTGCTGGTTAAAAACAAAATTAACTGCTCTTAATCGCACTTAAAACGTTGACTGTGGCATGTGACGAGTCTAATATGAGAAACAAAAATTTTATTAATTGTACAAGATCTTCACAGAAGGCCGGAAAATGTTAATGACGGTACGCGGCTTAGACGCACAGCACGTCAACAACTAAAGACAACGTTATAGCTGCGATAAAAATTGTTTCAGAAAATCAACGAATCACTTTTTAGAAAAGTTGCTCACGATGTGGTCATATCGGTTGGCTTAGCTATGAAATTTTTCGGATGTATTTGGCATGAAAACGTGTGCCAGCGAATTTTGTTCTGAAATAAGTAAGTTTGACCAACAAAATTAAACCGTCGATGACTATCGCTCAGGAGCTGTATACTGACAGCAACGACGATTCAGATAGGGTCATAACTGGTGAAAAAACATTATGACGTGGAATCCGAAGCCAAATCAAACCAAAAAAGCGACCAGAAGAACCAAGGCTGAAAAATAGTCACAACTTTTTTTCAACTAACTTCGTACTTCAACAGGAAAGAATGCTGCAATCGATTGTGCTCGATACTGTTCCTAAAGCTTGGCCTATAAAAAATAATTTCTTAGAAATCATGCAAGATACTCCAATTTTGGCGTTTCTAGTTAAATAAACCACACCAATAAAAAAAAATTCATATAAAACTCGAAGAGACAGATTTGTATTGGAGCTATCCCTTTTAATGCTCTGCTCTGGACCATAATAGGATAATTTATATGGAATAACGTAAGAAAATCAAAAAAAAAAAAAAAATTGCTCACGCAGGACATCGAAACAAATGATCGCATGTTTCTTCTCGAAATCCGGACATGTTGCGACCGTACCGCTTGTGGAAAGAAGATGGGTCAATTCTGAATGGTATACAACCATTTGTTTGCGTGAAGTGTTCGATGAACTGACGAAAACCAACCGACGAAGACGAATCATACTTCATCACGATAATGAAGCCCTGACTTGGCACGAAATGATTTGTTCCTTTTCCCTCACATCAAAAATAAACGGCGCTTACAGCGGTTTTCAACTCCCGAAGAAGCTGTTGATGCCTTTAAAACGCATGTTTTGGAGGTATCTCTTTTGGAGTGACAAAACTGCTTCACAAAATGGTTCGGACAAATGCAAAAGTGTCGATCGATCTTAATGGTGAATATTTTGAACAACAATAAAACGATTTTTTCTCATAAATTACCGTCTTTTCATGGTTAGGCTAGAAATATATGTTGCCACCCTCGTAAAACTTATATTCTGAATATGTTTTTCCATTAGAACCTAGCTGCAGCAAAAATTTTCCGGAATACTTCCCGAACATCGTCTTTTAAAATTATTATTTCAGAGCTAGGAGACAAGACGAAAATAAAGTCCGCAATGCGTAAAAATGTATTAGAAAATTACCATAAAAGATCGACTGTTGTAATATTTTCCGAGGCGACCATTTACTGTAGAAGAAGAAAATAATCCGATAAGTTTATACTGGACACAGATATATTTAAGAATTATTAAATTATAATTAATACTAAATAAACGTTTTCAACACTATGGGGATTTTATGAGATAGAAAATAGCTGAGTAGTATTGTACACTAATAATATTGCTTATTATGGATAATTGCCAATGAAAGCGTTAGTACATGGTAAATAAAATATACCAAAAGAGCGTAATACTTACTGAGAGCGTCCACAATAACCCCATAGTGTTTTTTATCCAGCCTTTATCATACTTGAGCCAATATGTTGGTTCGACTTGATGTACGTGTCGAATGAGACAGAGATGGAACCAACTAATTCAAAATTTACTCCAGATTTGAATACGTTACGATTATGTATGGAATAAGACATCGGGTTTTGATATTATCATTTGAACAGCGTCACCAATTTTTTTGTTCCTGAATTTTTCAATATCTACCCTGAAAGTTTATAAAATTTTATTTTGTACGAAATTTGACAACTAAAGCAGTCAAACTTTCATTATTTTGAAATAAAAATGCCCCATTTCTACTAACACTAAATTGTCAGCTGTCAAACTATATTGTTTTGTTGGTTATTCAAATAACTGCATAATCAAATCCTTTCACACATGAGAAAAGATTGTTAAAGCCTTATATGTCCAATTGTTTGAGGCAAGTAAAAGGTACATAGGTCAAGGAAAAATTGCACATTTATGAATAGTCCTATATTTAGAATGGAACTACATATTTAATAAAATCTAGTATCAAATTTTGAACACTAAATATTCGTCTGAGTAAATATATATGGTGAAGTTTTTGACCAACCTCATATGTTCATTATCATCAATAATCACGCTACAAACTTTTCAACAAACTTTTTATACCTGTTTTTACAGTACATTTGAAGGGTATACTCAAATATATCCAAGATAATTCAAATGATCGCGAGAGGAAATTACATGCCATGTAGTTTTCGTCTGTCCGTCCACCATTTCGACACAGTCTCGCCACCTCCTCCATTGCCGTATCCAACTATTCATCTATTATAAGTATACAACTCGAAAGCCATTAGCATGTAACTACACATAAAGTGGCATTCTACAGATTTCCACACGCTCGGCTCAACTCAAGTTGGGTAAACTTGGCACCGTCGTGTTTTTTTGTAACTGTCGCTGAGACCCAGATCTGTATTGTGTGTGTCTGTATACCGTACGTACCGTAGCCAACAGTGCAGTATAGCGTAGCACAGCGCGGCGGTGTCTTAGAGCGAGAGATTGAAATGGAGTGACGGTGCGTGACTTTTGTTGTTGCCAAGCAATAAATTTCAAATTTATGGCGCAGCTACTGATTTATGTGCCGCCGCGTCGCGTCTCTTGACTCACAGGCCAATATCGTGTCATATTGCAACATGATGCAGCAATATATATATGTACATATGTATATGCAGCTAAGCCAACGCCTATAACGGTAAACAAGCGAAAAAATGCAGCCATAAAAATTGCAAAATGTTATAAAACTAAAGAATTTAAAAAAATAAACAAAAAGCGATATGTATAAAAAAGTGATGAAAAAATAATAAATTTAATTTCATTCTTTGTCTTCTATGGACAAAATGCGCAAAAAAATAAATTTAATTGCACAAACCATTTTTCATTAATCATCATTAATGTCACTGCCAGTCAGACGAGTGCAGGCAGTCAGTCATTCATCCATTTGGTCCTCAAGACGAGTGCTGTGTTGAGAGCACTGAAATTGCGTGTCACGCTTTGGAAAAGCGCAGGAAAAACACCCCAAGCCAAGGCGTCTTCAACTACTTTATCCAATTAGATCACACCACCTCGGTACAGTTGTTGAGTAATGGTACAGAAGCATTGAGGAAGACATAAAAATCTTTGAAGATGCTTTGATAAGAAAATTAACAAGACATCATTGGCGTAAACAATGGATCGTTCATATTGATGCGTATTATAGCGTTCTTATCAAATGGCCATAGTCGACACATTTCGAAAAAAATTAATTTTGTTTTCTTAGTAGAATTTGGAAACTGATTTGGGTCTTGTTTAAAATATGATTGTTAAAATAGATCTATCAAATGTACAAAGCTTTTAATATCAGTTATAGATGAAAACTCTTTGATAATTTTAAATACTTTTATTTTGTTTTGCAATTTTGGGGCCAATAGTATTCAAACAACTAGACCGTCAAGAAGAGGAAAGAGGGTACATAACATTTGAATACGCTCCATTTAAATGCGTTCTTCAAATTCTTTCCCGTACGAGTATTACGGGGTTTCTAAATCTTCGGTTAAAGTCCGAAAGTTTCTACCTCTTACGCCTTCAAATAAATAAAATTTATTTATTTATATATTAAAATATATTTATTTAATAAATATAAATAACAATCGAATCTAATAAGCCCATGATCTAAACAATCGGTGAAGTTGCACATCTTTTCAAGAAGATCAAAATCAATTTTAATGTTATACTAGTTTTGAAGTTTTCGTTAATGAATAAACAATGAAATATTTTTAAATTATTTATCTTTAATTTTAAAAACTTGGTTATATATGACCTGGTCTATGAAAAGGCCTTTTTTGCCGATTCGGACAGCGTTTCAGACGCCCTTTCACATGGGGAAAACCAGAAAGTCTTAATTTATTGAAAAGTTTATTAATAGAAGATGAAATGTGTCCACGTCCTCATATTTTCTGCGAACTACTTTTTTACCTCTAACAGCTGGTTTCTCAAAAACATATCTTCGTAGACCAGGACAAACATTTATATTTAATTCTAATTGGTAAATTTGTGTTACACTTAAAACTTCAAAATAAAAAAATATTATTATTGACTAGAGACCATCTATTCAATTCGGAAGGAGGAGGGTGTCTGAAAAAGAGTCACCATATATAGAATGTAATATGTAAAAAGCCAATTTGAATGGGGGAGGGTCGGGCTATATTTTGACTAAAATTAAAGCTTGTCGGTATTTGTGGATGGTCTCCTAAAACAGACATAAAATTTTTTTTAAAAATGTACTAAATGCAGGCACATAGATTAGTAGCTAAAATCAAATCGCCCCATCATGACGATCTTCATAATATTACTGCTTCTCTCCATATAAATTTTGAAGCCTAAGTCTTCAAATTTGAAGGAATAACTTACAAATATAAAAGCAAACAGACTTACAACCATACAGAAATATAGAAAAACATGGCTTCAATGAAACGACAGTCAAGCTGATTAAGAATTTATATACTTTTCCGTTTATGACAAAATAATACTATTCTATAGTCTATATAGACTATATGGATTTCATTCTATAACACTAAATCTAAATAAATTGATTATTAATCTACGTTGAGCCTGGTACTTCACCGGTTGCCTGAGGTTAGTGCAGATTTATATTTGCATGTAAAATTCTAATCGGATAACTTGAAGTGGGTCAAAAAAAAAAAAAAAAAAAATACACAAATGTATCTTCAATATTTTAACTACATTAACATATAGGTACGTCTCATGTAAATAATATATTTTCATGACAGTCGTGGTATAATTTTTTGGGTATTTGGACTACTTGGAAAAAACATTTCTACACGATATCATAAAACGCTAACACAAACCGAGTATGAAGATTATCAAACCTGTCGTTCCGCCGAAGTTAACATGTTCTCTTGTTATTAGATAAGTTTTGCTGAATGCTTTATGTGAAGGCAAATGGTACAACAACATATGAAAGAAAAAAAAAAAACGAATTGAACTACTATATTTCTTTACAAACATTTTTGCTTAATGAAGTTTATTTAGGCTTACATGCTAGTTCACAATTTCCCACACCTTCTCAGCCTTACAGCGGCGAGTTAGATCCTTTTTTAGCCTGTAAAGATTGTGTTTCTCACGTTAGTACGATTTGTGCGCAGGGTAATCACGCGCTAATCTTTTGAATAGGTCAACATCAATTGTTGCTCGTCGTCGTCGATGATTGTCTGCCAACTGCATTCAAATAACGCCCTCTGCAGTGGAACGTGATCGCAGTGAAGTTTTGTATTCAGCACGAAGACACGGCAGAACGATTTGTGCCAACAACAATTTTGTTTCGTATAGTTTTTTTTTTTATAAAAGATTTTTCACATTTTTTTCTTCCAAATACACGCGTGAGTCTTAAGAAGAGGAGCGAGAAGTATTGTCAGAAAATATATAGAACCGAAGTGTAAGTATCCTGCACAGGCTCTATTATCTGACTTTAAGAGATAGAGCCTTCAAATTTGGAAATTGATATCCTTCTATTCTTGTCCATATAGAAATGCAGCATGGCACCCGATTTCCAAAGATAATAGTAATTTTTTGTGAATAAAATTGTATCAGACAGAAGGAGGTGGAGATAATGTTTATAAATTCTTGATCAGCAAAATCGAGTCGATATAGACATATTTTTCTGTCTGGCTGTTCGTATGAACTACCTGCAAAATTCTATACTTGTTAATCCAGCTAGAACACCCAATCAGGTGTGTTTTACATTAATCCTAATATAATAATTCATATTGGACAAAAAAACTTTCTCGAAAAATCCTAAATTTTAATACTAAATTCTGGATCTGGACTTTAGCATTTCTTTCACAAAATGTATTTTCATATATGGAAATTATTTATAAGGTCGTAAATATTTCTACATACTTTATGTTACAAACTGTTTTGTGGAATTTATGAAACTCTTCGTCACAGTATGTGCAAAGGGTATAATAATGAGCAACTTTTGTAAGTACTTTGTATAACAATGAATACTAAGAAACTAAAAAAGTATAGAAGACATCGAAAGATAGAAAAAAACGTTAATTTTCCGGAATTGTACGAATTGTGGGAACAAAAAAAAACTCATCTTAATCATCTACAATGGCAATAAATACTAAACACTTTGCATGTATCTCCTAAAATGCTGAGTGGAGTTGTGTAAGACAAAAGTATCACAGCATTTTTTCATGCATGCAGTACGAATAGTATTATGAATGCTGATTTTTCGTATATGCAGTACGCCAGTAAGTATCTGCAAGGTGAACTAAGTTGAAAGGGTCCAATTCAATTTGCACATGTATCAGGTCGTATCACATCAAGTGAGTGCAGCAAACTCATGGAAAACGAACGTCCCAAAGAAGAAAAATAAAAAAATGAAAACGAATTTTGAAATTACCAGAACAAATTGCACCAACGGGTGAAATCATGCGAAGGATTTTTACACGCATAAACCACAAGTTGGTCATTCCATGAAATAATCGACTGACTGACTGACTGGTTGGTTGGTTGGTCGGCCGGCTGGTTTGCTGGTTGGCTATTTAGCTATGCTACGCTGCTCTACACTGGTACTCTGAGTCAAGTGAACTCTCACGTTCGACTGAAATTGGCTGAAACGAACGCATTTGTTGCCAAGCGACGAAGTTTCAGTCATGCACAGAAAGTTGATTTCAAAATTGCACTTCCACAAATGAGAGTAAATTAGTTGTAATAAAAACGTTTAGGAGTAGACTCGACTTCATTTGTATTGTAGAAATGTTTATATAATTGTATCACTAACTGGCGTGACTAATGGAAAATGTTTGACAAAATATTTGTGGAAATATTTTAGAATATTTTAGAGTTAAAGTGAAAGAATTTATTTTTATTCCGTCTGCTATTGCCACAATTAAGACATAAATATTTATAGTATGATCAGTGACTAATTGTATTTTGTCAGCAAATTCTTAAAAGTTAAATAAAGATACATAAATATCTTTTAAAAATAAAAAATTTTAATTCCAATCCACATTGATATAATGCAGGAATAATGCACATAGATCGCTACTTGTTCTTTATTACTTTGGACCAACAACCACTCTGCAATTATGCCTCACCTACCGTATTTTGCGGACTTGCCCTTTTGAGGCTTTTTCCTGTGGCCCCCACAACTAAAAAGACCCATAAATGGACGCCACGATTGAAGAGTTAAAGTCAACATCGATCGAAGAGTTTAAGGACATACAAAAATGTGCATATCAGAAGTGCTTCGAGGATTAGCAAAAGGGCTGGCACAATCATATTTTATCGATATTGCTGCATCGTTAAACACTTTTCGAGAACAATAAAAATAAATTTTTTAACAAACCTATATATGTATATGTATGTTATGTATTTATATACATACTAGCTTTAACCCGCGACTTCGTCCGCGGATCTTCCGATAAAAAGTAGCATATCTAATTTCTTTTCATATTTTGCCTCATTTGTGATGGTGTGCCGCCCCTCTAATTTTGACCAAAACTTAACCCGTTTACTTCTCATGATCCTCTTAACTTGTATACCAAATTTCATCTCTGTACCTTAAATGGATGCAAAGATATGACAAATTTTGATTGTCGCTTAAAAGGGGGGGGGGGTCAACGCCCCTCCGATTTTGACAAAACGTAGCCTATGTTCTTTTCCATCATCCCATCTATCTCTATACCAAAACTCAGACGAACTGGTTGAGCGGTTTAGCCGTAAGAGAGGAACATCCATACATACATCCATACATACATCCATACATACATCCATACATACATCCATACATATAAACTTTCGCATTTATAATATTAGTAGGATATTCTCGACCATCATAGAATGCACAGTCGATATAGTTATGATCGCCAATGCATTGTGATAAGAGTGTCGAATATATTCTACCGTTTTAGCTGACTTCTGAATTGAATTATTTTTTGTATTTTCGAACTAGAATTTTGAAATTTCAAAACTCTCTAGCTTTTGGGTGCCATAACTTCGCGAGTTACCCAACATTATTTTTAATAGTAGTCCCGAATATTCACTATGCTCTGGTTTAGTTACTACGCTGATTGCAGGGTGCACGAAGAGGGTTCAATGAGAGAATTTGAAAAATCAAGATCTGAATTAATTATAAAAATAAAATTTATATATTTTCATATTTTTCCGATTTTTTTTCTCCTTGGGGTTAAACGTGGATCATATTGCATCTGGATGGAAAGGTCTTTCGAAAATCTAAGTTTCATAACTATCTTTCCTAGTAACGGTACTTTCACAATGTCCATGAAAGATATCAAAGAAAACCTCTATATTCTTCTTAGTGGGATGGCGTATGGATAGTTTTTGTCAAGTTGTATCCCAGATACGTAGAAAAGTTATGCGTAAAATAATTTCATATTAAAATAATATTATTTCGTATTATAAAATAAATACGTACATATTATGGCGAAGCTATCTGTAGCAGTATGAGTCATTGTTCGGTATTGTTGTTGTTTTTGTCGTAGTATTAGCAGCACAGTTGTCGTCTTATTTTTAGATTTTATTTATTTTCTCGTACATATGCAACAGTCTATCGTGATGCGTACGTGTAGAGAGATAAAATAATCGTAAACGGCAACAGTGATCGGCACACATTCAATCCATTTCATACGTACCGAAGCTAGATGTAGCTGTGTGCGACGTAGCACCACCACAGAAGACAAATGCTGCAAGTGCAGTGTATTTGTACTATTGTCCGAGAATAGGGTGAGGTATGTCTAACCGAGCTCATTCAATCTTACTAAAAATCGGTACATAAAGACGGCATTCTTTTAACTGGTGTCCCACGAACACTTTTAAGAGTTGTGCCGTACAACCTCAATGCCTATAATGCCTATAATTTAGTTTTTTACTAAAAATCTTTTTACTATTTACGTAGATAATATTATTGTATATATAAGTATGTTTCTATCAAGAGTGGTCTTACAAATATTTTACTTTAAGGCACATCTTCTTATATGTGAATATTTTCTAATATTTTGTGAATTGCTTGAACTTCTCATACACTCTGCTGCGTGACAATCAATTCTCACACCAAACTTCTTTCACCAAATTGAAACAGAACCTTAAATTCATTGTTCGATCGATACCAAAACACATTGTCATTTTCAGCACGATATGTGCGCTTTCACTGGAGCAAATATCACGAAGTTTAAGGAAAAGCTTTAACGTTTTGAACGCACTATGTCATATATAAGGGAAACCATTACAGTTAAATTTTTAAAAAAGTTTTGTTTCACATTGCTCACACCTTGTATGTAACCATTCAAGAATGCTTAACTTGACTTAATCACTCATCATCAATGCACATTCCAACCGCTAATGTTAGAAACCTGATTTCTCTCTAGAAATTTCCATTTATGATCAAAATTCACCAATTTTCAAATCACTTCAGACTCTGAGAAATTGATATCTAAAGAAATTGACATCTAAAGAGACTTCAACTGTTACATCATGTAGAAAAGTTTTAACCTTTTATTTGGTTGATGAACCGAGATTTTGAGTGCTTAAAAACTTATTTATTTCAGAGCTTGTATCGACGTGGTGGAGGATGATCTGCCCTCGGCTGTAAGCTGTCGTTAATTCTCCAAATACTTCAGGCAAGCAAATGTTTGTGTATTGATCATATTAAATGGTTCTAACGGAAGAGTTGCAACCCTTGGTATACTTACTTCGTCAAAAGCCAAAGTCAGTTTATATATTTGGTCACTCTCATCTTAAAAATGCTCGAAAACCATCGAAAATCGTTATGAACCGTAGCATGAAAATTTTCTCGAATTAGTTGAAATTGTTTCCAAGATTTATTTTTCAAACCACTATAACAATAGATATAATGCTCGCACATAAAAACAGTCTACAATCGATCGTTTTTTTGAACAAATTTTACACCACTCCTCCGGAAGGATGCCAATTTTTCTATCGTTATTGTTCCTGTGCTTTATAATGTTTTTGGAGGTTTGGTAGAAACCAACGTTTACGTTTACGTTGTCCCATAAAGAGAATTTTGACCTGACTATCTCTCGAGACTATTAAACTCTTCCCTCTTCCGCAGATCAAGCTATGTGGCATGTGGCACCGTCTTGTTAGAACTACTTATAACTGATGTTAAGTCTGTTCTGGCCGGAAACATGACTTGATGAAGAAGTCGATTGACCGTAACGACTTTTCGTCTACAATAAAAAATGGTCCAATCACACTTTTTCACGGTCATAAGGCCCCGTATCGAAGGTAAAAGAACCTATTGGATTTGTGCAAATATATGTGGCAGGTAGAAATAATGGTCAGGAGTGATAGAGGATTCGATATAGCCATGCCCGTCTGGCCGTCCGTATGAACGAAAGGATTTCGAAAATGGTAATAGATAGAGACTTCGTGTTTTTTGCATTCGACTATGACTGCTCCGGAATTTTACAGATTTATTTTAAAATTATGGTGCAGTGGAGGATCTTGAAGATTAAGATGTTTTTGCTATAAAATTCAGGATTTTCTTCAAACGTTTGCAGAGACGAATCGGTAAAGTTTCGGAGTTTCAAATAAGAGGTTTCAGATCTTGAGTTAATTTGATCTTGTAAGAGTGTTTTTATTGTCCATCATATTGTTTTAGAGACAGATGCGGCTCATTATGAATGGCGTTGTCTCAGCAGCACAGTTACATCAAGTAGAGAATGTGTTGACTCCATTTTATACACTTTAGCAGGCAAAGCGTGATCACCAGAATATAGCGTGAAGTCAAAATATCGATTGTAATTTTTAACAATTTCAAAACTCGTTCTCGTGAACTATTCCCTGAAAAAGTTTAGGGGTGTTTTAGTATTAAAACACAAAATTGTTTTGTCCCTGCTTCAAAACAATTAAATGATTTTTGAAGAAATCTTTTTCGTTTATTTAGGATTATATTCCATCTTACAGCAATATTTCGGAATAATATTATTTTTAATAAGGTATTTGTGAGCAGAGTCGCTAGAAGTTTACCGACTTGAAAGAGCAATATTTCATGCCTATTTATTTGTTATTCCAACAATATTTATAAAGCCTAATTGAGTGTTTCTTTATTGATTAAGTCAGTATATCAATTTCAAACCTTTACACCTAATTTCTTTATTTATTTTATTAACTGTTGATGACACGGCATCTGGACAGTCTAAATACAAATAGTACAAAAGTACATTCGTAAGCAATTAGTTTGATTAACAAGTGTAAATAATAATATTATTATCAATAATAATTATACCAACAAACATGGCCTTGACTCCAGCGCGGGCGATTCAATTAATCGAAATTAAACTAATCATATAATAATATGATATAATAATATACACGGGCAACTTACTAGCGCAACGGAACAGTTGCAAGCATGTCGCTATCTGGACGCATGGCAGCACTTTCGGCTCAAATACTGCGCTTCATTTTTAACTATGCACGCTTCTTCAATGCCATCAGCTTTAAACTGGACTCCAGTGGTGGTAGTATCAAGGCAAGTAAGGGTGTACCCGCCGACAGTTATCCAACGCTGGTGATGCAGGAATCCTACTGGTACAAATGGTTTTGCATTTTCACACGCACTATTATAAGCATCATCCATGGGTATATGGTGTTCAAATGCACCTGGGTGCAGGATTCGTTTCTTAACATGCTGAGCCTCATACAGATCGTTAGCTGTTTCATCAGCTCCCTGGTCATTGTGGCGCTACAATTTTGGTACAATAAAACCGCAATCAACATTGTCAACCGCATACTGCGTATCTTTCGACGTCTGCATGTGTTGAAATCAAGTCGACAGGGTGGATTTGGCGAATTACGTGTTTTTGTGTTTTTAGTAATAAGAGTTCTGAGCTGCAGCTATGAACTCGTTTGCTATCTACCTGATCTTATGGAAGATCTATCTAATCCCGTGCGTATTGTTGCATACATAATCGAGATCTATTTATTCGTTGGCGCAGGCATGCTACTGGACATTTGCTTTGTCAGCTACATATGCGTGGGTGTAATGTACGACGAGGCGAACCGTTATGTGCAGTATGATTTACGTCGGCAGATGCGTTCTCTCGATGCGGTTCAACGTCACGGCAATGAAGCAGCTAGTAATGGCGCCCAGCAATGGGCGAAGGCCATTGTGCGGCACATGGACGAGTGCGCTGCCATATACGCCGAGATACAATGCGTGGGCAAAGAATGTCAAAAACTACTTGAATTGCCGCTCTGTCTGGCGCTGCTTAGTAATTTTTCCGGCATGGGCATGTTGCTATACTATATACTGATAAATAAACTTTTTCGCGTTGTTGGTTTATGGATTTTAATATTGAAATTGTTCACCGATGTGGTGCTCATAACGCTCTCAGCACATTGTGCAGGGGCCAGTTCGCGGATCGTTAAACGCCTGAGTCTCGAAAGCGCCTATGTGAGTGAAGATTCAGCATGGAACATGAAAGTGAGTGTTAAATTTTTTATTTATTTTTTTTTTTTCCCTAATACTTTATTTTCAAAAATTTAAAGTATTACTCCTAGTTGGAGCATAGGGCGAAAGTGTTAAATGCTTCTGTACTATTCGTGTGTCAGAAATAATTTGTGCTTTCTAAAATTATTCATTCAGCTGGAAATTTTTCTCAATCGCCTGAACTTCTACGAATTTCGCGTGCAACCGCTCGGACTCTTTGAGTTCTCCAATGAACTTATATTGTTGTTTCTCTCCGGGCTAATAACATACATGACTTATATAGTTCAGTCGGCCATGCAAGCGAACCAATTTTAATGAAAATTCATTTACAAATTTTTAATTACAATGTTTATGTGCGGTTAAAGAAGTTTCTTCTTGACAAGAAATATTTATATACATATATTGGAGAAGAAATAATAAATGTGAATGTGTTTATGTCTCAAATTTGTTGTTAAAATTATTTAAACTAAATAAAATTGCCATCATATGTGCTAGTCCCATTAAATAGTTGTATAAGTATCGTTGGCGCCTATGTTTGTAATGAGTGATATCCGGAATAATAAGAGTTATCAAGCTTTTGAGATTAATTTCGATTATTTCTGTTTTTTTTTTGTACTAGACTGAAGTAGAAGAGGAATTAAATTCGATATAGACATGTTTGCCTGACCGTCTTTCTAGCGAGAACTTGGAGATATTTTTTATTCATATTTCTTCTTAAGATAATTTGTATGCAATGTACATAGCACCGCCACTCCCTAAGGGGGGATGGCATTAACCGAACAAAACTATCCCTACTTCCGAATTTTGGTATCAAAAAATTTATTTTGTTGTTAATCTAGTTAGAAACGCCAAATTTGGCGTGTTTTACGCTAATCCACATAAAATATTCCTTATAGGTTCAAACTGCACCTCTAAAAGCAGTGGCAGCCTTAAAAAAGTCCTGTCAATATAGACATGTATGTCTGTCTGTCTGTGCGTTTAAACATGAAAAACTTAAAGATAAAGCCTTAAATTTTAAATATTAACTTGAATGAACCAATTTTTGTTTTTCTTGTTATTTTAGCCAAAACCATCAAATTTAGTCTTTTTTGAATTAAAATAAAATCTTCTATATAAATTCATATCAGACCGCTAGAAGCGGTAGCTTCCATCCAAATCTGTCCCACTTCCTGCGTTTCTATAAGAAAATCATTTGGTTGAGGTTTCGTTTAGCTTGTTATGAGAAATTTGTTGGATTCAATATATCTCCCATAAAAATTTGAGGTTTAATGGGATTACAGTTTATCTCGAGGTCGATCGCTTCTTTCGTGTTAATTTAGACCCAGCACCAATGGAGTCAAGTTAACAATTTTTTTTTCCTTATTAAATGCAATTGAATGTAGGTGAGATATTTTACATTTGTAAACGGGCCGGGGAGAAATAAGAATCAATAGAAAAATGGGTGGTACCATGTGGAATATATGAGAAAAATAAAATTCATCATATCTTACAAACTAGGAAAGCGGGATATATAGGAAGCCACTAAAACGAAAACTAATTGGTCATAAAAGTCAAGCACGATAGATAAAGGCATCACGATCTTCAGATGGAGACAAGCAAATGGAAACAAGACTGGACATTTTATTGTTGGATCTTATACAGAAATTTTGTTGCAATCGAAAGCATGACTAGAACCGATTGAGTATTTTTAGGCCAAGGAGATATTGATTACACCACTGATGCTGCTAATTATGCTGACTTAAAAATGAATATATTTTATGTATTTTTTCCATATGTCTTCGGGCTTTTTTTTGGTAAGCCCCGGGAAAGCACGGAACCCACATTCAGCGGGTTATGAAAAAATCAAGACTGGAAACCGATCGAGTACGCACTGCTGAAGTTCGTTCGCCTGAAACAGTCAAGAAACGTGTAGCAAGACTGGAAACCGTTTGACAGTACGTTACTGAATCATATATACCCTGTCAAGAAAGTACCTGGATTTCAATTAATTCAAATCTGCCGGGCAATAGCTATGCAGATGAATTGTTTTTCCAGGCTCCTAATACTATCCTAAAAGTGCGATCTGCCAACCAGTGTGTCTAAAGGAGCTGTTAAACTCATTCGACCTCAGTAGTGTCTTTTTATCCATTGCACCTCGCTTTTAATAATGCGTTCCATTAAGGTAGGATCCGAATTGTCTTCGTCCAGCATGTCTGCAGCTACCTGCTCTCGATACCTTTTTTGAAGAAAGTACAATTTCATCTTGAAGCAACACGATGCATACCCAATTTTTCGTGCATAGTCGTACGTACGCTCTAGTGTGACATCTCCAATAAATACCCGAACTCTCTTATGCTCACATGGCTACTTTCCGTAACGATTTCCTTCACTTTATCGATGTCAATCGTCGGTCACACTCGTTGAAGACAGTCCAAAACGAGACATGTCTTCGACCGTTTCTCGACTATCCTTGAACGTTTTGTACCACCAAAATCTTTTTGCAACATTTTCAATGTATCGCCACACGAAATAAACAGAAATACGTTGATCAATATTTTCAATATATTCATTATAAACCAGTAACTATTTGACGCATATGGATTAGAAATAAGATTTACCTAAAAAAATCGGTAATGCACAGCCTATATGTTACATCTGCAATTCTTATTTGTAGAGATCCGTACAATTTTAAAGAAATTTAAAGATAATTTTCTTTGAGTGTATGACTTTCAATTGAAATCGCAACCACCGCAACGGGATTTCACGCTATCCTGCACAGGCGTTTGTATGGTCAGCACAAGTGGAACGCTACCCTTCGTACACAGTAATGCACCAGTCGAGTTACACTGCCACCTGCTTGGCTTTGCTTAGCTTTGCACTTGCCATAACGCCACTTACCCTACACTGCAGTCTATACATACATATAACCAAGAGCAACCTTTACTAACGTCCTGTGTGGTTAACCGCAGTACTGTGTTCCTGTCGTTTTTTATTCTTAGATATACATATACTTAAACTTGCTCTCAATGCCATGCTGTCCATGTTACAGTATGCATACAGTTGGACAGCCAATATATGTTTATGTATCTACGCTAATATTTCCTGTCTCAAATGCATTCTGCAGCACAAAAAAAAACGAAAAAAAGATAATATAAAATCCTTAAAATTATGCATAACGTTTTTGTGCGCTCATTTTCTCATGGCTGCCGCGACGCGGAAAATTTATGCAAAAACACTTGTCCGCTTTTAACTTCAGACGGCCAAACGACCTACATAAGGTATGTACGTCTATGCATACAATCATCCTATACGTCCTTTTCTTAGCTCATGAATACTACTTGCGCTAATTAGCATATTCTCCCCGTCACCTAACTTCGACACCTGGCCGTGACTTCTTCTTAGGCTATTCACTAGAAATATGTACCAAGAAATCAAAAGAACGACACGCAGTTCGTCTTCAGTCGCACTGGAAAGACATTATCTGGCATTGACAGCACACATCGTATCGCCTGAGAGCGTGTATAACTGAAAAATAATACAAAAAAGAAAAAACTAAATTATTGTACTTAGCGTAGATGTATGTACCTCGAACCTGTCCGTAGAACTATTACAATGCGTTATAAACAAAAAAACTACAGTAATTTTTTCCCATGATTGTTCTCGCTAGCAGAGACTTTTTCAGATTCAAGATACATACCATACTCGAGACGTTGTGCGCGTTCGTCGCTCTCGAGTAATTATAGGTCAGAAGCTACTACATACTCGTACGTTTAGCTATAGAAAGGGCGGGCGTCGCATTGCTTGTGGCTTGGGGAGCGCCACGCAAATCGGAGTAGCGGCAGGCAGCAGTAAACGCAATTATTACCATTATTATTACTATCTAAAGCGAAGAAAAAGTAATCATTTCGACGAAAGAACCAGCAGCACCAAGAAGAAAATATCTTTCATTTATTTTTTTGTTAAGTACAATTCGAAATGAGATAGATTAAGATCATGCGAGGTTAAAACGTAAAGCAAAGCAATGGTAAAATGCTTAAAAAAATAAGACAAAAATTTGCTTGCCTCTGTATACAACGTTAAAAATCTCAAGACATTTCTTGAAAGCAAAATATAAGAATTGTATCTGTAAAAAGTTAATCATAATAATTGCAGCAGCAACCTAAAAACCGGTAGCCAAGTTGGTGTTGGACGAAGAACTTGACAGACAGACATACAGACAGACGACAGACGGACAGACAATATGCGCAAATCGCATATAATTTAGATTTTACTATTGAGGTTTCACATTGGCTTCTTTTTTTTTTTTAGTTTAATCGATTTTTATTTTTTGTCTTGCATTGTAACTCATTAGTGTATAGAAAGTATCTACCAGATACAGTCGCCTCCGACATCATTTGTTGTCGTCTGACATCGTTTGCACTTTCTGTCCTTGTTTTACTCTGTTTCTCTGGATTCGCAGAAGTACATATGTATATAAAAATATATACATACATAAATATATTGGCACGAGCGCAGCACACGCGCTCGATCGTTACCGAACAAAAGGCTTATGGCTGTCCGTCTGTTCAGCAACATCCACAAGTTTTACACTCGTTCCACCCGTCCGCCCCGGTCTTTTCTGACTGTCTGTCAATCTGTCTGTATGTCGCCAGCCTTTCTATCCATATGGCGAAAACTTGTTTTATGCAACCACGTTGAGTCTGTCACAGCTAGCAAACAGGCAGATAGATATGTATGTAGTTGTGGGCTGCCGGGGCGTAGGCGCGCCTGCATAAACCGATCCGAAGAAAAAACAAAAAAGATTTAAAATAAAATAAAAAACGCATACTAAAAACCATAAAAAACGCATTTCGCGCGTTTTTAACTGAGGGTTGCCTCAGTTTGCGAAATGTTTTTAAAATCAGGTAACTACCGCGCCCAGTCGCCCATGTGAATTTTCGCTTTGACGAGAGGTGACCATGCAGGCTGTTTCAAAAATCTCATGGATTAAGTTTTAGCAATATAAAGCGTATTAAATTTCTGATAAGTATTGAAATAGACACTAAAAAATCTAACACCGATTTGAGAATACTAATATTTTGGGAATAGCAAATAATAACAAACAGTTCTAAATGAAAATGAAAAATAAACTTGTATAATTCCGGAGCAGTCCTAGTCGAATGCAAAAAACACGAAGTCTCTATCTATTACCGTTTCCGAGATCCTTTTGTACATACGGACGGCCACACGGACAGACGGACATGTCTATATCGACTCCTCTATCGGTCCTCACCATAATGGGGGTAACTTTGGGGGGTCTCCGATTATTATTTCTACCTGTTACATACATTTGCACAAAACCAATAGGCTCTTGTACCTTCGGTACAGGGCCTAAAAATGAGTGCTTGGAAAATTGAGGGAGACGTTTGGCATGATTCGGTAAATATTTGGAAGTGCTAATCTGTTACTAACTGCAGTTTTTAAGTGTTCGAAAGTTTGGGGGTAATGAACTAAGCACCTGACGGTTATCAAGTTTAGAACCGACGACCTTGCTATGTATGCGTGTGAAGTAATTGAAATTTGACTGAATGCAGATGAAATACGAATGGATAAAATCATCACCGAGAATTGGAGTTGTGAATCATCTGCTGAGTTTCCTTCATCTAACGAGAGATGAAAGAGCAAATCCAAAACGAAAACAGTGCTCATTGTCATTTTTGGCGTAAAAGATTTGGTTCATTTGGAATCTGTGACTCAGTGACATACATTTAATGGTCCTTTTTAGCATGAATGTATTGAAGATGTCAACTTAAGGGTTAACCAAGTGAGTCCAGCCTTTAGCGCAAATTGGAAACTGTATTAGAACAATGTAACAAGCCACATCTGCTTCTTGGTGGCTGTCTACCCTATCAAGAACGGTGTTAAATATATTTTCCAGGTTTATTTGACGTGTATATATCATCGATATTCTTAAGGATTTTATTTATGGATCGCTACACGAAAGAACAATTCATCGAAATCGTTGAACTTTCATTCTAAAACTCCAAGATGTTGCTAAAAACTGTAACTAAATATTGGTCACAATCCCTTCATAAGATATCTGTGCGCTATATTAGGATATACTAAGAACAAACTAGCTCGTGATGCATGCAGACTGAGCATATTGCAGTGTGTGAAAGTGAGGTCGATCGGTTATCGTTTGCAACAATTGACAACGACTTCTTTACATCAAAAGAATGAAGTCCAATTGGTGCAGTAACTGATGCTTTCTGACCAGATGCAATGGTCTTTGAGAATGATTGCGCCAACTGCGGTTTTTTAAACTATTTTTTGTATGAGGTCAATTTTCATCCTGAATGTTACGTAAAGAAGCAAAACAGGCGCATACGGTAATACAAAAAATACACAAGGGATCTTGGGAAAATTTATGAATTGACTGTGTGTCACTGTTTGGTATGGTTCATGGGCCGATAGGATCATTGGACCTTCGTTTAAGATGAGAACGGAACACTGCAAATGTCAATTCTGAGCGCTGCTATGAGATGTCTGAAAACTTTTTATGCAGATAAGGACTAGACTAATAAAACATCGGAGATCCAATAAATTATATATTCCTGATCAACACCAGCAGACGAGGCGAACTAAGCATGTTTGTCCATCTGTATGCTGAGTGAAAAATTTACTTAGACAATACTTAAAAAAACTTGAATAACGGAATAAAAGATACTCCATGTTTCGCCCTGTTGCAAGAGTATCTTTATATTTCATATCTCATCCGCTACAACGCAGTGGTAAAAAAAACGTACTTATAATTTGAAGACTATTTACTTGGTATAATATGCGACTATGGTCACCCTGAACATAATGTTTATCTACCTTTGCATTTGATGTTTAAGCTGCCTTTGCGACTATTGTCGAGTTGTTGTTTTTGTTGCTGTCTCCTAAAGGCAACGCACAAGACCAATAAGCAATTTTGCACGGTTGTGAAATTCAAAGCACTCTCAAAGGTTCAGGCGAAACGGCGCACATCTGGACCAGTTTCGATTTTTAAAAGCGCGTACCAAACATAAAATCACAAATGAAAACAAAAAAAAAGCATAAGAAATCTGAAAAAGGGAAATAAAATGAAATGAAATAAAATCAATGCACGCCAAGCAAACATTGTGCACAGTAGCAGTTCCACGTTTCGACGCGAATGCAGGCCAAGAACATTTAGGCCAGGATGCAACAAGCAACGCAATGAAGGAGATGGAGAGTTTAAGGTGCTGTTTAGTGTATGAGTGTACTATGCAGTTGGAGGCCAGTCCAGTCGTTTGGCAGTGGCGAGGTGGCATGCGCACGCCAAGAAGATACATAATCGATGTATACTAATTATTTGCTTTGGCTGCTGCAACTGTTTGCCCAACTTGGCGTTCAACGTGCCTCGTTCGTCGTCGTCGCTCTGACTCCGATGGGATGATGGTGACTCTGTTTGTTGGTTAACATCGTATGTAGTAACTTTTCGACGCTTGAGTTCGAAGCGTGTACAGCAACAACAAAAGCAACAGCAACTTGACTACTGGCTACTGAGTTGGGTGCTACTATTTTCAACTCGAAAGCTTTGTGCAAACTTGGATGCAGCTGTGCACAGCGGCGGATGCAACTCGAATATTGTTGGGAAAGGGGATGAAGTAGGCGCAGAAGCCACATGAGGCCGCTAAAAACGACGGAAAAGCGTTTATTGACGCAATGACGTTGCTGGCACTTTGTCGTTTTTCTTTTGCTTTCGTTTTCTGCTTTTTCTTCGACTTCTTCGACGTCATCCTAGCCGATTGTGCAAATATCGCCGTCAGCATCAAATCGCAACAACAACAACAACTGGAGCTATTGTGTTGCGGATGCACAGTAGTCAAGTTTTTAGACACCTTAAAGACACATACATACGTACGTACACACATACTCACGCATTTACTAAAACTCAACATGGAAAATATATTGTTTCTATAATTCAAAGTCTGATAGTATAGTTTAAGGAAAAAAAAAATTAAGGTTTTATTGCCTCGCATGAGGGAGATCAAGCGGGTGACACCTTTTGAGCCTTTTAGTAGTCAAGCTGTTATCAAGTAGGTCAGCATTTCGTAGTTCCACATTGGTTTTATTATCATATAGGTTCTATTTATCAGCCTAAGAGTTGATCTTCGACCGAGCCATAAATGCTTTTTTAGCCTTTCATTGAGTTTAGTCCTTTTGGTGAGCAGATGAGGACGCCATGTTCCCCTTCTATTTAACACCAAGTCCAGATACTTGACTGTAGCGCTGCTTAGAATGGCTGTTCCGTCGAGATAAACTTCTTCTCAACGCGAAAGTCGTTTGAGTGGACTTCTCGGAGTTCGCCACAATATTCTACCTCTTTGAAGAATGGCTGAAGCCCTCTCTGGGAAGATGTCGGATGCCAGGAAAGCCGTGTCATCGGCATTTGTAGGTGGTATAGGGGCGCCAAAGTCATGACCTGTGCCAACGGAGAATTGCTCATTTTCTTCAAAAACACGGATCCACGGCGTTGGTGAAACCTGGCAAGATGTCGTTGCCTAGTGCCTGTGTGAAAGATCATCCTGAACAACCGAACGGCAAGGGTTTCTAGATTAGTATTGATCCAAAGGAAATACCCTAACAAAGAGAAGGCCTACTGAAACTCGACTGCGCTGCCAACAGGAAAATTTGCTCGGAAAGGATGCTATGTTTACGAAAAAACTCAAGGTGGTACAAAACAATCTGCATCACTCTAAAGTGCCATCAGAGAAGATAGTAGACGTGGCCGTCACCCAAAAAAAAACATATGAAATTGGCAGGGAGTCACACTACCGCATTCGAGTGGCATCGCCGTTTTTATATTGGATTGGTTAAAATGTTAAAATGTATGTAACATAGCTAATGAAGCATCCGAGAACCTAGCATTCTGAGTTAACCTGTTTAGATTTTTCTTCATTCTTAAAGAAATAGGATCAAATGACAATATCGGCACATAAACTAAACCTTATATCTGTTATGAGTTTTCTTACCCGCCGAGCTGGAAAAGAACCGCATTCGAAATATGATTTTTTTCAAAAAGAAAAAAATCCCCATCTGACACAATCATCCCACTCGGCAAACGACCCTCATGTTTAAAAAAATCCCCTTCTTACACATTCATCCCAAGTCCTAATCAGCGAACAACCCACACGTCTAATGGAATACACTTCTATAATGTATTCATTGCGAATAAATTTTGCTTATGTTTTGCTATTCTCAAAGCACACCTCGTAAATTTTCAAATCAGATCTTGTGCGAGTCAGATTTTGACGACTCAACAAAACAAGAACTAGGCGTGCTGCTATATTGCAAATAGCCTGGCTACTTTTCTCAAGCGTGTTGCAAGATGCATAGATACAAATTACAAGAAGCTGAGCTTAGTTTGCTTACAGCGAAAAAATAAAAGTTAATTATACGCATATTTCTCAGTTTAACGAAAATTATGGTTGTTTAGCTCAAAATTATACATACTAGTCACAATGGATCTGAAGCAGGACGACGCTCGCATAGCTTGCCATTCCATTCTATACTGTATAAATCATGCGTATACAATTCACATTCAGTCAGCAGAAACTGCACAGCTACTTCACATCGACTTGGATTTTGCTTAATTTCATAATATTATGTTAATATAGCATGACTAATTCTATTATGCTTAAAGATTTTCTAGAAACAAAACACCATTAGGTCTAATAATGTGACTAATTATTGGAGACTACTTTATTTCTTATCTCCTACGTGTAGCTATTTAGTATTCTAATTACTGATTCATAAATACAAAGTAATATGAAAATAATTCACATTATTCATCAGACTATTAGATCCATGGAACTAGAATATGTTATTCATTCATCAAATCATTTTTCTATTATATCACATGGAAACGTAGAACGTGTTTGAAAACATTTCTTCACTTTGAATTTAAATTTTATTTACTGTAAAAAAGTTAAAACATTTGGGAACATTGATTTAATACTTTTATAAATATTGCAATAAATTAATGCTTTACGATAAAATAATTATTCAGCCATTATCATTTCTTACAGACAGAGCCGTATGAAGGCATTCTGGCCTCAAGGGTGACCTTAACCTTCGTAGAGCGGCCTGAATACTACTTATTATTTGTAGGTCGGCTCGTCAAAACTTCCGAATCGGTTGGCCTGACTACAAGAATTTTACACTGTCCCTGAATAATGTAGGCTAAAAAATTTGAAAACCAAAAAAAAAGGGCAGTAAAATGTCTTTTCTAGCTATAACATTTAATAAAATGTGCTGTGTGACACCCTTTATATAAAAGAAAAATTAAGTTCCTCATATTCTAGCAAATATTTTACGCAAATGGATGACATTTAGAACATATGAAATAGGACATCGGGGGAAATGCGATTCATTAAAAATATAAGTACCATTATATATTTTTTAATAGTAGGGTGATCCACCGTGGTTTTTATACATATATACACTCTTTGGACACATTATAATCAATTGATTATACATAATTGGAAAATCGTCGTAGAAATAATTATTTTCGAAATACTTTACATCAAATTTAAGCTCTTTTATATTCATATCCAGAAACTGATACAAAAATTATATAAATTAATGATTAAAGCTAAAATTATAAAGAAAAGTTCTACAGCACCCTATGAACAACGGGAAGTTGTTGGAAGATACAATACAATATCCCTTTTCTGAGTTTTTGTAACAAACAATTTTTTTTGTTATAATTTTAGCTATAACACCTAATTTGAAATATCTTACGTCAATCCTAATAAATCATTCTATATAGGTGCAGATCAGTCCACAAGTAGGGGTAGCTCCCACACACATGTGTCCCACTTTTCTGGGTTTTTGTATGAAAAAAATGTTTTTGTTTAACTAAAAAGACAAATGCCACGTTCTTACTTGTTTCTTTTTGTATGATAACAACTTCAGCTAGCTCAAATATCCTTTTCATAGGTGACATTGAAAATTGCGATATTTTGATCTCAATGGCGAAGTTCATCTGTTAAAAATACCATGTAAAATTTTGAACTATAACCCTTCAAAATACGCTGATTTTTCCTTTTTTTGAAAGATCCTCGAGATAGAGTAAACTCATAAGTTTATATTTTCCTGCCCAATGGCACTACCCATTTCTTCAGTTAAGACGGATTAACTGATCTGTGAAATTGGCAAACTAAAAAAAATTGTCCACCTGGGTACGACAATATTGATGTCCCTGCCATTAAAACGTTAACTCTGAAAAGGATTCATTTTATCTTCAAGATCATTAAAAAATGCTTTCAGCTATGCCCAGTGAAAATGTTCGGAAATTATCCTTATTCGTAAACCTGGGAATCCTGCAGCCAATCTCACCTCAAATCGCCCGATAAGTCCGACCAATACGGGAAGAGGCAGCTTCGATCCCTGATACTCAGTTTGGCTTTGAAGCCAAACTGATGATCTCTGAACAGAGAATGTCATGGCACGGCTGAACAATGACATAGACTAGTGGAGAGGATACTGGAGAGATTTGGGAAGAAAAAGTATTGGTGTGGCATGCCGGTCTGCTAAATATTCCAAGTAACACTACAGCCAAGTATCTCGTCATGGTGATGGATGGGTAGGGGTACATGACGTCCTCATCTGCTCACTAAAAGGACTCAACTCAGCAAAAGGCTTAAAAAGCATTTATGGTTGATGCGACGAAGGACAACTCTCAGGCAGAGGAGCAAGCTCCTAGTATACAAAGCGATAAAAAAAACCTACATGGACCTACGGAATCCTGATCTTAGGCACTGCCAGCAGGAGAAACTGCTCTTTCAAAAATTGCAAAACAGGGATCTAATCTCCAACGCACACCTTTTCGATACTAACAGCTTGATCTACGAAGTACTCTGGGTACACCAGAAAAAAATTTCATTTATTCATAATTTTTGCCTTGAAGCACATTTTAAAATTTTCCAACATTAAGTGATATTATAAAGAATATTAAAATATTTTTGAATTTTTTTTTTTTTTACTCTCTTTATCCTATTCGATAAATCCGAAACATAAAACAAAAAATTATGGTTGGAGGAATTCCGTACAGTAATAAAATGTTCCTTATAGATTCAGAACGATGCACTTGAATGGTAAGCCCCATAGAAATCTGTTCATATTCCGGCATTTCGTATGGAATATGATTCTTATATTGATCTTGATGGGAGCTACTTTTAAATGAGTTGCTTTTATTTAGGAAGATCGGATAAAAACTGAAAACTATGTTATATTCACTCAGATACAGACAGGCGGACATGGCTAGATTGGTTCTTCTTGTTGAGCTTCGGATACTTAATATGTTCCTTGCAAATGTATGTAGTTTAATTTCAAACATTTTCCTAGAGCGCAATTTAACAAAACATTGTGTTTAGTATACACAATTTTCAAAAACAACGATTTTAAAACTTTTCTCTATGCCAAGTTTTCACTTAAATGATTCGCATTTCCAATTTGGCAACCATTTTGGTGCCGCCATTTTGAATTAACTATCAAAAGTTGCATAATATTTATTGTGCTGTCATCGTAGCGACACCTGCATACAAAATTTTAACCGAAAACCGTGATTGTATAAATATCTAACAAATCTTGTACAAAACATATACAAATCTAAAAATATTGCACACTGTACTCTGTACAGTTCAGCTTTCGCAACAACAAAACTAAACGAATTGTAGGACGACGACGAGAATAAGTTTATAGCCAGCGCAGAAAGAGATATCGGAGCAGCGTCTTTGCTGCTGCTGCGGCTGCTGCTGATTTTTAAGCTTTGCGCAGCATAGAAAGAAATCAGCTTCAGTTGCTGAGAGTGGAAGATTGAGAGGGGTCTTAGGCTTGGAGCATGAAATCAACACAGAATTAAGCAACAAAAAGTACAGTCACAGAGCGAGTAGAACGAGCGTTGAAGTTAAACAGGTTTTTTTTCATGCGTTCGTTTCAAGCTTTGTGCTTTGTGCTGTAGTAAATGACGAGCGTGATGTGATGATAATAATGATGATGTTGTTCTCGATACTGTTGATGTGGTTGTTGTGAAACGTCATTATGAACGAATTGATGCTGCTGTCGTTGATCTTTTGTAATTCTCGTCATCATCATCATCATTGTTGTTGTTTGTATTGCTGATTTTCCTTTGTGTAAAGTTTTTGTTGTTGTTGTTCTTATTGTCATTATGCACTTTTGCGTATGCAAGTAGCGAGTGTAAAAATAAATTGCACTAAAAATCAATTTTGTACCAAACAAGTGTGAAGCAGAAAAACAAACGAAATGAAACGAAATAGTAGCAAAACAAAGAATCGAAAAAAATATACCCGCCATTTTATTATCATACGTATATATGTACATACATATATACATACATATGTATTTCAAGGTGAGCGACGGTATGGTATGGCATTAGCAGTTGTACATATGTATTTAGTTGTAGGCGCATAATTTCATATTAAGAACGTAATGTTATATCCTTATCATATTTCGACCTCTTTTAGCTTGTTCTTTTGTAATTCCATTTACCCATAAAGTGCGTTAATTTGTCGTAAGTGGGTCACAATTGTGGTTCATCGAACACGAAATAATACAACAAAAAAAATGCTGGTGGAAGAGTTACGTTGAAAAGAGAAAGAGAGAGGCAGAACAACAGTAAACAAAAGATCACCGTCAACGTCCCGTTACCCGACGAATGGCACACGAATAAATGCGACTTGCCTTGGAGCTTGACTTGCCGCTCACTCTCTCCTCCTCACTCTGTCTCTCTCGCACTTTATCCACCACTCCACTTGTTCATTGGGATTCACTCTATTTGGCTCAAAGAAATACACTCACGTGCGCACTTTTTGCCAAGTGGCCGTCACCGACGCACAGTGGTTTTAAACATCTCTATTAGTTTCAATGTACAATCGAAATTGTGTCAAGATAAGACGCAATTTGAATGTGATTAATTGCTTAAAAACTACAGAATTACAGTGTAAATTATTGTACACTGTGTTCATAGGGTAAAGTTGAACATGCAAATATTTTGACTACAGATCGCGCGAAGACATCGTCGTTGCCACAGAACTTTCAGAGATATGATGTGTTTGGGTCTGGTTTAATAATTGGCCAAGCGTATGACTGCCTTAATGGGAATTTTAGCATTCATAAAAAATGTTGTATAATATTTACTTAGAATATATTTTTCCTCCATACAATATAAGCCCCATAATAGTATACATATGTACTCTTGATCAGCTCGACAAGACGAGCCGTTGTGGTTATGTCCGTCTGTATATTTGCTAATAAGTGTAAGTCTCTTAATTTAATTTAATATTAATATTTATAGCAATTTGGAATCTCTTTTGGTCCGGAATTCCGGATGTCTATAAGGCATATCGACTTAGACAAGGTCTGTCATGTCTACTTTTAAGGGTATCTGCCTACAAATTCAAATTTCATGTGTCAAGTGTCAATAATAAAAACTTTTTTATAATCTATTTCAACTTGAAAAGCATCTTGTATGGACCTACGCTTAATATTAGCATTAATGGGCGTGAAAGGTCGGCTACATTGAGAGATCCACAGCATGTTTTTAAATTTTCTGAAATTTGTAAGTAAAATCTTATTTTTACTCAGCTGATAATTTAAATCACGAAATGAACTATTTTTATGGCTTGGGTCATACCAAAGAGAGCCATTTCCTCTTCTAATACTAGGCTAACATAGTGTGAGTTCATTTATAAATTAGTCTAAATAAATTAAAAGATGCATAGTAGACCACATGAAGAATATATATTCTTGAAGTGAGTTGTATTAGCTATGTGTGCCTGATCATCTGATAGTGTCTGAAAATTTTTTTGGGTATAAATTTTATAGCTGGAACTCGGCATATAGACTTATTGCCATGCCAAGTTTTTTATGCATCGAAATTGATATGCCAAACCCGTTTTTTGCGTCAGCCCCATACAAACCCTTCACCTATTTATGTTTTTTTTCTCTGTAAGCCTTTTTTAATTTTGTGAATTTAAACTTAAAAATCGATTGGTTTGCTCCAGTGGCAGGCCGTTTCACATACGTATACGGATGGGTGTAAGGTAGCCCTCCTAAAAAATCCCATCGCCCAAATGTATATTTTTGTATGAAAACCTTCTTTGTTTAAGTCAATATTAATTTGAAATATGATCAGATTTTTAATCACGGTCGCTCCACATACATATAACTTTTAGGGTAGCCTCCATAGAAATTCTCGGCCCACTTATGCTCTTTTGAAGGAAAAATTTTTTTTTTATTAGAATCAATAAAGTAGCGCGGTAAAATCACCAGATTTATCGCAAAACACTTCCGCGAGCCAAAGCTTGGAAAATTTTTTTACTTGGATCTCTCCTTCGCACATCCTTCAAACTGTTTTCCATATCAAAAGAAAAGGCAAATTCAGAAGATGCCAGATATCTGCCAAGCATTTGATTTTTGAACAGTTCTCGTTGAGTTTTTGTCATATTAATTGAATTTTTTAGATATTTGAAACTATTTTTAACGGAATATGATATATTTGTCAGATATCGGATAGTGTACATAATTACGTGTATAGATTTTTCATTGTGGAAAATGCTCCGTTCGGCAGATTTTATATATTTGTAAGCAGCATATAAAGTTGAGCCGATCTGGGTATGTCCGCTTGTCCATCCCATCGTCTCTGTACAACGATCTAGACAATCTGGGAGATTATGTGAGACTTTAGCAGTACCCGGTACTTTAGCAGTATCTCTCCTTTTATTTTTCTCTTATATGAGAACTTGTAGTTGAAAGTTGAAACTTTGTGTTAATACTAGGAGCAAGACAGTGCTTGATGAGCTTAATGTATTGTATGGCTATATAGAGCGCTTCAATAGCAACGCTCGTCATAAAAGCACTTTCCAGCCAAATTTATAATGGATCTGGGAGATGTTAAATGTCACTGAAAATTTTCTTTTATAACTTCGATCGACTTAAGTCATGTCCACGTAGCAGAAATTTTTAGTTTCGGGAAAAAAAGAAGTCACACGCAGTCACAGTGTGATGGTGCATTATCGTCGCGAAAAATATTTTTTCAATATGGTCAATTTGACGCATTTTCAAAAGTTTCAATACGCTAAATAGTATTTTTAGTTATGGACCCTCAAACTCATAATCACACGTCTCATCACCAGTTACGACGTGATCCATAAATGTGGGATCAGAATTCAGCATATCTAGAAGAATAGTAACGTATTCTTCGAATGTGCACAATTTTCTTTACTTTTTTGATCATTCGGAGGCTTAATGCTACGATTATTTTTTACAATTGAGTCATATTGACTGATTTTCTCCAACAAATGTTTCAATACAGCTAAATAGCATCCTCTATTGATGGTCAGAAATGATGCAATCCAGCATCTCGGAAAAATGCGGTTTTTTTGCGGTTCGAGATTTGTAGAAACTTCTTTTTTTTTTTTTATTTCCTTTGTCGATTCGGACTAACTATATTCGTTTTTTTGGAGACTGCATACGCTTCCAAGCTACAGAATTTACATAGTATAGGCTTTCTAGGACCCGAACTAGTACAAGTTTATTTTGAAATAATGTTCCTTCCACTTAAAACACACACCCTAATTGAAGCCTTACACAACTTCATTTGTTTCATAACATTAATGAGTTCGTTTCAACTAACAATAAGTGAGACATTACTTTCTTGAACTATTCTAAGTTTGCGATTCCAAATTTGTTGCTCAATTTACAAGATAGCCAAACTCAATGAGCACCACTGTGCGACGCCGCAGCGCATTGTTGAATCGAAGCGTTTTGGTATGCGTTCGTGTGTTTTCAGAATTTTGTTGGTTTTTTTACCGATTTCTGATTTTTTTTTTCTTTTTTATTTTTAAATGTGCTTGGTCTACAAATTGAGATCATGACAAATGAAGTTGTTTATGTCACGTTTTGGAGCATATTTATTTAAAAATGCTGTGTGTTTGTGTTTTTCGTGGTTTCTATTTTGTTTCCGATCATTCGCAAGTGAAAGTACAAACTCCATACATACATATGTATGTATCGAGATACAAGCATCAAAGAAATAGCTTAACACGCCTACAACTGCCGCTGGTCAATGATGCAGTAGATTTCTCTGGATAGATCTCAACTTCTTCACTTGATCTGCAGAGGACAATGTAGTACGATGTCATACAATGCCTGTGAATCAGGGCGCGGCTGTCAACGTCCTCGTTGCAAAGTGTTGGCAATGTAATTTAATCGTTTACGATTTTAATGAGTAGAAACTAGTTCTAGTTTGTCGTCGTTGTACGTACAATATTTCAGCAGGCACAGAGTCCAAGTATTTAGAATCAAGACACTCTCAAGCGGGCGGCACTCAGCGGGCTTCATATAACCGCAAATGCAATTGGGATTCGCATTGCGTGCGGCATTTTGCTTTTAACTTGGCACCGCCAGCACTGCTGCCGTTGGTGGTGGCATGCTGGCAATGCAGCGCGTAGAACGCTTTGAAGCTGTGCCGCTCAAGACACTGACCAGCTGCCATGCTACACTAGTGTACTTGGAGCCAGCCAGTCGGATGCCAAATGTTCACTTTACCCTTGCGTTTGTCTTTACCAAGAATTTTCTAAGGAATTAGTACGTTTACATTGGGGAAAATTGCGCATAATTATCTTTGTTTTTTCTTTGATTGCTGATTTTGCTTTTCGCTAATGATAAAATTCGATTAAATTGCTTAACGATAATTTTTCAATGACTCAAGGTAGTTAACTCGTCCTTTGTAGGGATACGCCAAACAAATGCACAGTTATTATTGGAGTTAAATTATTTTTTTTTACAGTACAAGAATTTCTTTAACTTACTGTCTGTGTATTCGTCATATTTCAAATTTTTAACTCAATTTTAATCCACTTCTCATGTTCGGATTACGCTGCGATTGGACATACATATGTATGTATACATAGGAGTCTATAAATTATACGTAAGAATGTGGACCGGTCTAATTCATTCATGCATCATCAACGCACAACCGATACCGGTAATGCTGGAGAGTGGATTATGGCAAAAATGCTCATAAAGGCACTGAATGGGGAAATCCCTCATTTGTCAACGGTTGTATGGCTTAATTTTTTTTTTTTTTTTCATTGAATAGTATTCAAACTTTGTATATTCTACACAATAAATAATTAAACATGTGTTTCGCTGATTTCAAAAAATGTAATCCTCAAAGTTCTACCCCATATGGTGGTTCGATCTAGAAATTTTATTAGGAATTATGTAAGATACACTAAAATTCGAGTTTATAGCTTAACTTAAGCAGGTTTGTAAAATGTTTTTCTTATCATGCGACAATAAAACTCTTTTAGATAATTAATCACGAGATCCGTACGATGATTTGGCGCGGAGTATTCGTTGATCCAAGCAAAAGAGTCCAGTTTTACTTTGACAATCAATTACTCGAAAAAATTAAAATAGGGTGTTGAAAACTGCAGAAAATCCTCTATAACATGCGATTAATGGCTGTTTATCGTAGTGATGATGCTGACTGGAAAAAAGTTAAAAAAGCGTGAAATTAAGAATATTTTGGTAATTTGGTATAATTTTGTATATAATGCACGAACGAAGGATATCGTCGGTGTCCCCAAAAAACCCTCGAAGTTACAAAGCTCTGCGATTTTTTTCTTAGTTATTTAAACCGGGGCTTAAATATATATTTTAACAAAACAAATTTAAGAAGCAATATTTTAATTTTTATTGATTTTTTCAACTTCAAAATAGTTTTTAAGCAATAATGCGTTATTTTTCTACTAAAAGACAAAAAAAAAAATATGTTTATAAAATGAAACAAACAAAACAAGTAAGAAAATTTCAGTCCGGCGTAACCGACTGTAAGAGGCCCTGTACCAGTTCAGTTCGCCTAACAAACACATTAAATGTTTCCCGAGCCTATGACCAAACACATGACCACTTCAAACTGCGAATATGAATGAAAAGAAAAGGGGGGTCGTTCAAATTCAATTGCTTATAAAATCGTCATTTATTATCCGATTTTGATGAACTTTTCGGATTTTGGCTAAGAAGGGCGATATCTCTATACTGGCATACTTACTTTTTTTTGTGCCGAAGAAATTTTTACCCTTGGGGGTGATTTTATGGGGAAGGGGGGAGGGGCAAGTTTTTAAAATAAACTTGTGAAATTCCGGAGCAGTCCTAGTCGAATGCAAAAAACACGAAGTGTCTATCTATAACCGTTTCCGAGATCCTTTCGTTCATACGGACGGACGGACGGACGGACAGATGGACATGTCTATATCGACTCCTCTATCACTCCTGACCATAATGGGGGTAACTTTGGGGGGTCTCCGACCATTATTTCTACCTGTTACATACATTTGCACAAACCCAATAGGCTCTTGTACCTTCGGTACAGGGCCTAAAAACTGGTTGAAACATTTGCTGTAATCCACATTTCAACCTAACTCAAACATTGTTGCTGAAGATTTCAACTTTTTGGATGTGTCTTGCGAAATGAGTCTTCCAATAAACAGAATCACTGTTGCAGTAGTTGAGGAAGTAATAAAGGAATTGAACAATAAAAAGTCGGCAGGATATGGTAAAATTGAAGGGAAAGTAATTAATAATCTTCCTACAAATTGCATTCGTTTATTGACACTAATTCACAAAGTAATTTTAAGACTTCGTCACATTCCGACTCAAAGGAAATACGTGGAGGTATTAATGATATCTTAACCAAACAAACCTGAACATATGATCGCGTTCTATTGTCCGATTAGCTTGGTGGCATTCCCCAAAGTATTCGAAAGAATACTTTTGAATAGGTTGCTATCAAATTTAGTCGAATACAACATCATACCGGAACATCAGTGTGAGTTGAGGAACATTTGAAACTCTAGAACATTGCTATCGAATAGTCAATGTTATTACCAATGCATTTGAAACGAAAAAATATTGCGGAGCAGCACTTCTTGACGTTCATCAAGCATTTGAAACAGTCTGGCACTCAGGCATCTTACTTAAATTAAAAGACTGCTTCCAGCTCGATTTTTCCGCCTGTTGAAGTCCTATTTAATTATTGGAAATTTTTTTGTAAGCATTGAAGATGAAACTTCAGATCTTTATAGCATTTAAGCTGAAGTCCAACAGATTAGTGTTTTGGGCCCTGTTCTCTACACAATATTCTCTGTTAATCTTCCTGTTATTAGTATTGTAAAAGTGGACCCATATGCTGATGTTATAGGTATTATTGGATCTAAGGACTCAGCGGTAGAAGTATTACAGGCATTCAAACTGAAATTATTGAAATTGAACATTGGCTAAAAAAATGGAAGATAAAAGTCCACACTGATACGGTAAAGCATGTTACATTTGCTCTGAACAAACTTAGAATAAAAACTAAAACAATGCATTACCTACTTGGGAAAAAATGCTAACTTTAAAGCCGAACTTCGTTCTCTATAAAAGGCAATATTGAAGCCAGTTTGGACATATGCTAAACAAGTGTGGGGTACAGCTAGTAAGGCAAAAATCAAAAATCTTCAAAGATATCAGTCCAAGACGCCTAAACTTATTGCTGATAAGATCTGGCTTGTGGCTATTGATCAAATAATCATAGATTTTTAAAAAAATATTCCTTATGTTAAAGATGATATACATAGATTGAGCACTAGATATATTGAAAGAATAAAAAATTATTTAAATATTCTTACAATAGGCATTTTAGATAATAGTGATGAAACTGGGAAACTTAAGATTGTAAATAAAATTTAAAAAAAAAAATTGTATATCCTCCTAAAGTGCTTTTAAGTGGTTTTCTGTATACAAGTATAGTAGTTTACATCTACAACTGCGTCGATAGTTGGCTCTGCGATAGCGTTCTAAAAATTTTTTTTCCCACTACATTCCTGAAAAACTTGAGAACCTCGGACAAACTTCAGATATCATAAGCTCGATCATAACTGTCCACAATGACATAATGGGTTGAAGCTTTTTTTTTTGTATTATGCTACCATGATGGCAATTTAATATCTTTCATTGTAAACAAATCGGGAAGATCTGAACAAAACTAAGAAATTTTTTATATTTTAAAACTGTTAACGGCACTTTTCTTGCTAAGCAACATATTTTAAACGAACCAGGTAATTAGGTTAATTTTAAGTGAGATAAGATGAAAACTTAAACTATGAGAGAAAAAGAAAAGAAGGCGTTTCAACGCACGTCGGGAACGCAAGTATAAATATAAATGAGTTGTATTCTAATGGCACGCACAGATACAATACAACATTTGTATTGAATGTGTGTCCGAATGTGGTTTACTGTAATCTGCAAAAATCTCATTAAGAACAAAAAAAATGTTAATTAGGACTTTTCTACTTTAATATAACGATTTCGTTTTGTTTATTGATTCTTGTATTTCTCATATGTTGGGCTGTGCGAGGTGACTCACCTCATATGCACAGGTAATCAAGCAAGCTTCGCTTGGTAGCTCCAGCCGGATACATGCATGGATTCCTGAATTCCTTACTGACTGAACTTTTGCAAAATGAATCGCTGTCGTCACCACGTACGTCGTCTGTATTTTGTCTGAACATCTATGGTAATCATTCGCATTCAGCGAGCCATAAATTCGCAAATTGCAAACAAAATAAATAAAAAAAAAACAGCTTTGGCATAGAGCGCCAAAGTAAGACAGATACAATGCCAGATATTTAAATGGGAGTCCGTTAAATCAGCGAAGCAGAGCAAAAATTAATGCACTGTGTTTCGGCTGTGCCGCGTCCTCACCTCTCTCGATGGCGAACTTGTTGCTTATCGTTGCGAGCGGATCAGAGGTCATCGCTAGAAGAAAAAGTATCTACGTGTAGCAGCGTTGCTTTTCGATTGGGTTGGGTCGTACGTAATAGGCGTGACAAGCGCGTTACGCTACGCTGACTACCAAAATAATCAAAGACAACAATGAGAAGTTGAAGTTGTCGTACAATTTGATGAGAATGTTGTTTTATTGTATGTACTATGTACCAGATACATAGTTATCAGGTAGGTACTTGTTAAGGCGGCGTAGGCGGCTTCTAAATTGCGCTGGGAAGCTCCGGCAACGAGAAAATATTAGTGTCATACTAGACGGTGCGATTCACAGGCACAGATGCCTCAAAGCCCCCGGCGGTTTCAAGTCCAAATTGTACAAGTATAAAAAGATATGAGATAATAGCCGATAAAATTATCAATATAAACTCATTGTTTAGCGTAAAGAAACCAAGTAGTTTTATCTCCATGTTTTGTGTTTTCTGTTGGGCCAAAAATGATTCCACCTTCAATAAAATAGTTCGTTTTAAAAAAAGTATGGCTTATGGTTATTTAAATAATTAAAATACTTACACTCATATCCCATCTTAGATCAATATCCGTGCATACAATATCTAATGCGAGTAACATGGGCTGACGCGACATGTGCACCGCATAGTCCACGCACATAATCAGTAGCACCAGATTGGACATTTTCACAAAGACCATCAGCAGCGAGGTTATACTTAATACATTCGTGTTTAAATATAGCCAAATGCACTCGTAGAGCAACAACAGTATAACCATAAAATTATAGTAGATATAGAATAGTATCTGCCACTGAAATATATGATGGAAGAGATTTGTCACTTCAAACAGCTCCGCATAGATTAGGCTACACTCGTCCAGCGCATCCGCATAATCACATAACAACCGCATACGCCTATAGCGACTAATGCGTTTGCCCATTACATCCGCATCTGCCTCCAACAACTGCATCTGCTGCAGCATGTCACCTATGTGCTCAGCCATTTGTGCGTACATAACGCCCACAACGAGAAATCCCAGAAAGCAGACGTCCAGCACAAACAGCGTGCCCAGCCACATGTAGACACCAAAGGCACCAGCAAACACTTGCAGCACATTAACCATATGCTGCACATGAATCAGCGGCGGCAACTCATGGAAGCAGCCACAAATGGTAAACAGTAGCTTCAGCAAGCAGAACGCCAGAAACTTGGACTGCAGCAATGACGAATGGGAGCCTGTGCAGCGCGTAATGCGTTTATAGAGTTGCAAAAAGCGATTCACCACCTGCAGCATCTGTGATTCGCAACGCATTTGCAGTATGAAGGATACAACAGCAAAGAATGTCACGGAGTTTGTTGGAAGTGCTGCAAAGATACTAGCGTAGCTATACTTCGCATATGCAACATGCCGGAGAAGTTGTGGCACTACGCCGGCATAGAAGATTACTACCCAGATACGCCAGAAGAAACTGCACACGCGTGAGCTGCGCTGCTTGTTAGGCAATATTTGCAGTTTATTCCGATCCAGGCGGCAATTGATGACGCCCAGCAGCCGTGCGAGATGGAAAAGCAGCAACAGCAAGCGATGCGAAATGCGTTCCAACTGTGAGAAGGAGGCGGTGTAGTAACCGGCATGTTGACGACTGTACTTGTGCATTGTCAACGTACGACAATAACTGTGACAGCGTGCTGACAGCGTCAAGCGGCAGCTTTGACTGTGGTGCCATCGGCAGCAACACAAAGCAGCGCGTTTCTTCTATGCTCCTCAACCCAACTTTCGCCAGCATGATGTACGTATAGGGGTGCTAACAAAAGTTTAGAAAATTGAGTAAAGGAAAGGTCTATATATTTTGCATTCATAGTTCTGCTTGAAGCGATTTATTTCAGTTTTAACAGTTGGGATGTTAGGATCATTGTGAATGTGAATATCGCGAATATACCAGGGTGCACCGGTCAGAGTTCCACATTTCTGGCACTTGCATTACCCAATAATTGTGAGCCGTACAAGCTTAATGGGTACCGCAAATTTTTAAGCAAGTGTAGAAAGTTGGCTTTTGGCTTTATTTGTGCTGTCTTGCCATCGATATGTTTACGATGAGCTGTATTTCAAGATGAGCTACATCAAGAGAGATTGCGGAACTATATTCGCGGAGCTCAAACGTTTTTTAATTGGAAATGTTTCTATACCAATAAATATCTTCTGGAAAATTGATTTGTTGACTGGTTACGAACAAATTAATATTTAAGGATTTTTGCTACCAATTTTTAAAGGTAGTCCTTCTTTTGTAGAATATACAATTCTTATATACTTTCGAAAATAAAGTATATAAACAACCTATTGAATTATTCTTAGTCCTCTCGAGTCCTGTCATTGTCACTGCTACGCCGTCCTGTACTGCGTTGTCCGTCTGTCAATTGTCAGTATTGATAAACAGATATCGAGCCAGAGTTGGCCGCTTTTGAGCTTTTGATGTTGCTTTATTGTGCTGCGTTTTGCTTATTTATTTGTTACCCGTCAGCGTCGGTATCGCCATCGCCTCCATTGTCATCTTCTCCGCCACGCTGCTGTTCGATATGTGTTTACTTTATTAATTGAATAAAGCGCAAGATATTGGTGATTGCGTTTCACGGTTGACTGAATGCCAGCCGTCCTGAGTGGCTTGCTGACTGATTGACTGCCTGACTGATGGCCAGTTCGGATATCGAAACGTGGACACATGGGTACATGGGCGCATTGGCAATGTCATAAAAACGGTTGCCCTTTACTTGCTTACTTGCCCTGTCGTGGAATGAACGTTTTATATCCAGATCTCGGCATAGTTATTGTTTACATTGACATTTTGCTGAAAGCAATTAGTTGGCGTAATATAAACCCATTCGGCTCACTACTGCTGGGACAGTAAAGTTTCATATGAGTAGTAAAAATATACAGGGAGTCAAGAAGTAACGGGTTTCTTTTGATATATCGTTCTAAGAAATTTGTTTGGTTAACATAAATATTTTTTGTACGCCAAAATGGTTTACATTTGCTCTTTCATGAGTATCAAAGTCTTCTTTTTTTTTTTGTAATGGTGTCAAATATCCAGAACATTGTACTTCGACGGTGATACGTATGGAACGTCATTTTTAAATGTAACTTTTAGTTAAAATTTGAAGTGCTTATTTTTAAAATTGTGGCTTCTTTGATTGTAAATATTTATGCTTTTATACAATAACATTCATGAGCAAAAGCTTCTGTCCAGAAAGATTTTAAAATGACTTCATGACGGTCGATGAATGATAGTCTTCTCGCATTTTATTACTAGCGTATAAATCTAAATATCGCAATCATCCCGTTGTTCCTATTCGTATGGTAGAACTCAATTGTACAAAGGAGACTTTGAAGATTTAAAGAACTTAGCAAAAGTTTTGAGCTTAGCATCAGATTATCACCTTATACTAACAATATTGATAGTGAAACATATCTCCCTCGAAGCACCTGGACTAAGAACAATTGACATACGGATCTAGCACCATGGTACCAAGTTAGATGGATCTAATTTAGATAAACACCAAAGCCTGCTGATCTATTGACTGACATTCATTTGGGAATGGACAATAATGATTCTTTTGCAAACGGTTCAAGCAACTCACAAACTTCCTTTGGGACACGTGTCCCCTGAGTTGACTGTGAACAACAGTGACCCATCATCTTAATATACACAAGGTCTCAATCAAGCCCGATCAAATAACTCGTAAAAAAAATAAATAATGTTGTAATTGATGGAAGGCACGTGTCGAACCACTATATTATCGCAGCCGTTACAGTAGGTTCACCGTGTACATCTCCCGATCGTACACTTAACGAAATCTAGATGTCGGAAACATGCAACCACCGAAGCGTCTTCTGACTTCCCCGGGAAAAATCTACGCCTTCTGAAGAAATTGCTTAGCAGTGGAGACATATCAACCACTGCTAAGGAGGTCAATGGTTATATCAGAACTGTGAATAACACTTGAAACGACGTGGAGTGTCTAAATGCTACTGGACAGAATAACACTGTCTGTCAAATAACTCTGAAGCCTGAACGCGTGTTGTTAGAGAGCGATATCCAGAGAAATTGGGAGAAGAAAAACGTCTTTTTACAGAAAGGTTATGCAATAAAAATGAAGCTCAAAATTTCTAACGGAGGGTTTGGAATCCAATAGCGATTTTCTTCAAAGACGAAAACGTAAATCTGGATACAGATGCACAGGAATCACTGAGAATATGGAATCACTTCTCTAACTTGTAGGCGATGAAACACATAATACCGCCGTTAGAGAAATGACACCCAACTCCGAGATAACAATGTCATCTCGGCTATTAAAAAGCTGAAAAATAACAAATAACTTTTAAGCAAGATATGGTCAGATGAATGAATATCCAATGACTGGTCTCTTAGTTTTTTTTAAGAAAGATTCTTTAAGCAAGAAATTCCTGTCACGCGTGCTATTTAAATGGCTGCAGCCATATACGAACGCACTAATAGGACAGTATCAGTGTGTAGTTACAATACGACAATTCTTGGAGAAGATTCGTGACTTTAACAAAGACCCATACCGCATATTGTTCGACTATAAAGCCGATTTCGAAATGCCGGTACCTGCACCAGGATTATAGAAAAATTATTCGTCTTTGCATGATTACGAAATGCTTGCTAATACAGGCTACATTGACTTACTTTCGAATGACTAAAACTAAAATCCAAAAGATGGTGATAGTCCATGTCCTGCTGTATGGCACAGTAGCATTGATCTTCAGTTTCTGTCCGCAATTGTATGAGATATTCGATGAAGCTGACATAGTCAGAGTACAAAATTCCAGCACACGAGAATATCAGATATATCAGCTATGTTCGGGTATGAAGAGATCTCTGTTCACTTGGTAATAACAAAAACTAACGTCAGCATGCACAAGATTATAGCGGCTGGTGCACCTTCTTACGTGCGGCCATGAACGAACAACAGTAAAATGCCATTTAAGTGAATAAGCTTATGCATTACTCATTAATTTGCGCAACCTAAAACTCTATTATGAAATCTGTTCCACTCATATTACTCATATGAACTAGATTTCTAACAAAAACTAAAAAGTCAATTAGTCAACATTTCGTTTCACATATAAGACCTCTGTGCAGCAATGAAAGAAAAATAATTAAATAAGTTAAAAACCATCTCACTTATTCATCAATATACGGTCCCAGTCAGCGGAAACTGATACTGCCTACTGCTCACTCCACCAGTCGCTTTTCTAATTGATTTGTCATACTTGTTACAATTGAAGGTTCGTGACGATTCATCCAAAATGTAGTTGAGAGAAATCTATTTACAGACTTATCGCTGCTTAGAAATACTCGTGATAACTAAACAAAAACGTGTCTTAGAAAATATCGAAAGTTTTCGTTCACAAGTATATATGCGAGTAGTAACCAATGTAAGTGGAATCTGGCTAAAGTTATTTTATACATTGAGAAACAGTAGGAACTCTATTTGTTTATTGGACAAAACGCCAAAAATAAAATTAATAAGTAATTCATAGGGGTACATACATCAATAAATAATTGTAATAAAATAAATATATAATAATAAAAATAATATTAAAAAAATTTTAGCATGTTGCGGTATAACTTGGCAAGAAATGAAAATAGATGTGAACCGTATGCCTAGATTAATTGAGTATAGAAAGATTAGACAAAGTAATATTATAATGGATATTTGGCTATCGATTCTACTTTTGATGCTGATCGTCTTATCTTTATGGAGTCTGCATCGCCTCTACCTGCCAGTTACATAGTTTTAAAATTTTCGAGGTGTATGAGATCTGCGTTGATTTGTAGAAAAAAAAGCCATTTAAAATGGTTTAGCGAAATCAAGTACTACTTACGGTCGATAAATTGGGTACAAAACCCTGTTATTTATACAGCTTTTACAAACAACTGCTATTCACACGTTATTTAAAAAATAAAAATAACCCATAACCTACTTTGGTGGTCCAATCTTAGGAACGAGTGTGCTTCAACCAATCTAAATAAAATTTCCTTAATTCTTCTTAGAAGTTGTACAAGGCAAAACAAAGCATATATAAATAGCTACCAGGACAGCAAAGTTAACCAACAAATCTATATGCAATTAAGGTACTTTACACTTTACATTAGGACTCTCTAAAATGAAAACTAAAATGTTTGTATTTCACATAATGCTATTTGTTTCCGTTTTTTGGTCATGTCCGCATTTAGGAAGGCGCACCAGCTGTTGTAGTCTTGTGCGCGCTGGCGCCAGTTGTATTTAATGTCAAGTATGTTGAGATTTCTCTATGCCTGGTCATACCAAAGTGTGCCCGGACCACATCTATTTCGTCGTACAGCAATCAATTCTGAGCCCCATGTAAGCCATGCGTACTGGTGCTCTTCCATCCATTCGAATGAGGTGATAAGCCCAGTACAGCTAATACAGTACGCTAATAGGACAAAAAATCCTGCGGAGAATCTTTCTTTCAAAGATTTCCAACACCGTCTTCTCTGATTCAACTACGGTTCAACGCCATACAGTAAGACGGGGACTATCAGCGTCTTGTAGATCTTGACTTTCTAGAGAGAGCTTTGCTTTTAATTTGTTTGCTCAGCCCAAATTTGCAAGCGTGATTCTTCGCTTGATTTTCAGGCTGATGTTGTTGTTGCTGGTCATTGCGAAGTTTTCTACAATTCTCCATTGTCATTGACCTTACAAGATTATCACTTCCTTTTGGAAGATCGAGCCCGACATACTCTGTATGTATTCCATCAGTAGGTTGAAAAAAATCGCATGACAGTGCATCACCCTGCCTGAAACCTCTCTTGGTATCAAAGAGTTCGGAGAGGTTCTTTCCTACCCTGGCAACGCTTTCTGTGTTTAAAAACGTCATCATGAAAACACAAACGATCTTTGTCGTACGAACGATCTTTGTGATAACTAGTACAGACAGGGTCATTGTTCGACCTTTTGGTCTGAAGCGACCCTATTGTTCTATCAGTGAATCCGTACATGTCTTTAGCCTATTACGCAATCCGCGGTAGTTCTTAAAGATATGACAAAGAACACTGTGAATCCAGTCATTGCGTACTCAGCTGGCAGCCCATCCAGTCGGTTTATTACTTGCAGCTTTTAGAAACCTAATCATTCTGGCTATAGTTCACTGGCTCTATAGTAATGCAATCATTAACTGGAGGTTTCGGTGTCATTTCTCTATCGGCGGAATTTTGAGCTTTCTAGCCTCCAAGTAGGCTACGAGAATGGGTTATACCTAATATCAGTGATTCCTGTACATCTGTTACCAGATTTTAACTTTCGCTACAGCGACTACACCAATTGGTCTTTATACGAATGTAACATCAATATCAAATTTCGATGCAAAAAAGGTGTTGAAATGGTCTATTTTTAAGAAATGGTGATACGTCGATACTTTCATGCACAGCAGTTGTTTAAACCCTTTACCGCTTGTGCATGTTTCACAAACCATCCGCCGCTTGTGGGATAAATTGTGCAGAGCAATCGTTGTCGCAAGAAGTTTTTTAATTTATGTGCGCACAGAAGTCGCGCTCAGCTACTTGAATTCCACTTGAAGAACGATGCATCGGCCTGGTGATGTACTGCTCGTTGTCAATACAAAAAGTACAGACCCAGTTTCGTAAATTAATTTCTCAATATTGCGCACAGTCGACTGACTTAGAATTTTAGTTTCAGTATTCGTTGATTGATGAATCTTCATGCATTGTTTGTGAATCTTCCTTCAACTAAGTTGCTATATTATCACGTTGATATTGAAAAAACATATTACTCGATGTCAAAGTACCAGTATGGAAAATGGAAAACTTTGTTATATATATATATATATATATATATATAAAATCTAAAGCGCATTAGAATTTTAAACCAAGCCAAATACTGAGAGTCACAAACTTCCTATAACTCGATCGGTAAAAGACCAAATCCGGCTCAAGCTGGTTCTAATGCCAAAGTGGTCTAACTAGTTCAATGAACTTCTAAGCGATGCACGAATGTATGACTATGTATTCACAACTGCTGCACTTGGGGAAATGGCAAAGCGACATAAGGAAGTACATATGTACTCGTACATATATACATACGAGCTATTAAATAGCAAGAGAATCAGTGGCAAAAGCATTATGTACTAACAGTGCATCTGCAGCAGCAATAAATGCTAGCTTTTCCTGCCACAGGCAACTCTTCAGCTAAGATGAGTGGGGCACAGTGGAGTTGTTGACTGCCTGGCTTTGATTTTTAGCTTGCAACAACTCCTGTTGTTGTCATGTATTGCTGCTGGTGATGCCGATGTTGTTGTTGCCGTTGCTGTTGTTGTGCTTCATGATCATAGTAAATAGGCGTGCAATGAGCGTGCAGCGATGCAATAACTGGTTTAACCCGCAACAGCATCAGAGCAGCAAGCGGCAGCTTCATAATGATGCTATGATGATGATGATTATGATGCTGCTGCCACAGCAGATTATCATTCGATGTGCAGCAGTAACAGCAGCAACCGTAGCCTGTTGCTCCTTGTTGCTTACGAGTGTATAGTTTGCCTATTGTCAGCAACCAGTTCTAGTTGCCAGCTCCACCATTTCCAACCTAGGCCAACAATATACTCGTACATATATGCTACGCTTCGTACTTGGGTATCTTACTCAAGCATCGATGTATGTTATTACAACTCAAGTACATAGAGTAATTGCACACAGTTCGAATCAAGTTGGGTCGAATCGACTGCTGCTGTATATGTTAAAGTGTGTGTGTGTGACTGTGTGTGCAGCGCAGTACAGTGCGCTCCCGCTGTGCTTCATGCCGCTACACGCTCTGCACGCTGCTCCACTCCGCTCCTTGTACGTTTTTCGTGCAATAACATTTTAGTTGACCCTAACCGTGCTGGGCCAATGAACTGTGCCATAAAACAATGAGCGAGTAAGCAAGCGAGTGAAGCTGCAACGCTCCGCTCATCAGTCGCTTACTTGCTCGATCGTTCCGTTCCGTTCGTTCATCTGTGCTCGCTCATTGGATACGATGGATCAAGTATCTTTGCAGTGGCTCTTCTTCTTCCTCTTGTTGCTGTTGTTGTTGTTTTTGTTTGTGATGTGATGTGATGCTAAATTGGAAATAATTGCAGTAGACTCAAACGAGTCTACAACAATGCACGTGTTCACTGACATATTGTTTTTGTTGTTGTTTTGCCTACTACTACTGCTGCTGCTGCAATTGTTGTTGTTGTAGTTTTTTGCGCTCTGTGATTCATGTAGATTAAAGCTTTTGTAGTGCTGCAGATAAGCGTTATACTATATACAACATACCTACATATATACACTGATATAGGCATCGACAGTCAGCGATAGCAAGTGGAGGCTCGTATAGAGTTGTCAGCAAAAATACAACACAGCTGTATAGAAAAAAAAAATTATATATAATTTTTTTATGGGACAGCAACAGACAATAGATAGAATCTGCAAAATAACGTCATTTATAAGTACATACTCGTATACAAGGTTCGTTCTAAAAAAGCTGACTTTTTATTTTCTCGACCAATACTTATTTACTCATCAATATCTATTTTGTTCCTTTCGAGGGGGATTACACTACACTACATATTATACACTTGTGTCAGCGCTTTGAAGCCCTTCTGATTTGTGCTCTAGGTATGGCCTTGAACGCTTCCAGCGATGCAATCTTTATCTCCTCAATCATGGCCAATCGCCGTCCTATCATGCGAATTTTTAGTTTTGGGAACAGAAAAAAGTAGCAGGGGGCCAAGTTCGGTGTTGTTTTTGGCTTTAAAATCACGAACAAGCAACGTTCTGTGAGCAGGTGCATTTTCGTGACGCAAAAGCCATGTATTCATTTGCCTCAAATCAAGGCGTTTTCGTCTGATTTAAAGTTACTTCAAAATACACAAAGCACGCCACAACATTGTAATCGAAGAAAACAGTGCGCAAAATCTTCATATTTCACAGAACTTTCCGACTTCTGTCATAAGTTATGACAGTTATGACGTCATAACCATTTCGCCAGTTATGACCCTTTAGAGCAAATCTCGATCGCCGCTGAGCGATGTTTTTCTTCTTTTTTTAAATGTTAAAAAATTGTTTTGACATGAACCAACCGATATGCCGACAACTTTAGTAACTTCTGTAATAGGAACTCAGTGTATCTCCACAACAATTTCCTTCACTACTTCAATGTTTTCAACGGTTGGTGACGTGTTGGAACATCCTGGGCATCGCCAATAATATCATTTCACCACAGTCAACATTTTTAGTGCTTTGGAGCACTTAATTTTATTTTTCACACAAAATTTAATACATATTCTATGATCCATTATTTTCGACCACCAAAATCAAAAAAAAAAAAAAAATGGAAAAACTGAACAGCTGGGTTAAAAAAGGTTCCTTAACAGATGAAGCAACTGTCGCAAGGTTTTTCGGATCTCGCACTAAATATTTTATCAGTATATCAGGCAAAAATAGATGCGAAGATTTGCCCAATTCAACCTAAAAAAGGGAACAAGAACCAAAACATGGCCATTTTCTCCGATAGTCAGTCGGCTTTTAGAACAGTAAGTTCACCTGTGACCAAATGCATACACAGCCTAGTCTAAAGAGCCTAGGAAAATTGAACAAGATTACTCTATACTGGATACAGGGTCATGCGGGCATAGCAGTTAACGAGCAATCAGACGACTTGGCAAGATGAGGAGCAGCGTCACCATTCACTGGTCCAGAGCAATGAGAATCCTGGTAAAAGAGAAGAAGAATAAAGCAAGATATTTTTTCTGGATAAAAATTGAAATTAAAAAATTGCAAGGCTCTTACAATAAGAAGAGATTGGATTGATCAATGACCTGATCAATGACCTGTGAGGGTTCCCACCAGAATTGCCATGTGGTCTCTTTTCTGGCGCTAAAAGGTGCTTGAGGTTTGAATCGGGTAGGCGTTGCTAGTGCTTAAGTTACACCCAACGATTATTTGCTAATCGGACTGTATATACTATGGTCTATAGCTTACATGTACCCATAGGTATCCATACCGTGTTCTTCCCTGATAACATAACGGCAGAAGTATTATTCTTCAAATCATTATGTCCTCATAACCAGATGATGTGGAATCCGTAGTTTGCTTGTATCTCGTTAATAGATCTGCCAAACTAGTTAGTAGTTTATATGTTACTGTTATAATAGTCTAGCGCTTTGAGAGCTACTTGAATTTTGGAGAAAATTTACATTTGTTTACATGAGTGTAAGTTGAAGGAGTAGCCTAATACGTAGCTCTGGGTAGAAGATACATCCTTCGAATCTTCATTCGAGTTTTGAGCCGTCGGTGAAATATTAATAACGTTCTACTTATAATGAGTAAGGTGTTGTAACCTGAAAATAATTAAGAATAGGAAAATCTTACAATAATCCCTGCTGAATGGATGGAACTCGAAGAGTTTGAATATCCACTAGTGTTCGAAGGTACTACCACACCAGGAAGTGGTTTCCCCTCAACCGTAGGGCAGCGTTTGTTGAGAAAAATAAGTAGAAAAGAACGTTTTGGGCATTCGTCAGTGTGGTGCGTTGGGCTGCAGAGTGATGCAATTCTTAACCGTTATCATTGAAGTTATCGAGCCCCTTGCAAATAGTGGCTCAATGAACTCTCCAAAGTTCGCCACCGACTACATACTCCGTAGAACAAGATCGGTCTGTCTACGGTTGTATATAGCCAGTGAATGATAGATGAGAAATAGTCCATCTTTTCCAAAGGCTCTTTTAAACGCAAAGATTCCTAAGTTGCCTTCTGTCTTCTACATTTTCGCATAAGAATAGCTCACAGATTATGATCAGTGTAGTTAAATACTTTTCGTCCATTAAATTTTTGAAGAATACGAACAGAAATTATGTATTTCTTAGTCAAGTTCTAATGATCTTTGATCCCATAAAAGCGCGCTGCTGGTAAGCGTGTTGAATTGAACTACAGATGCAACAACCCCAATATATGTCAGTGCATTAATAATAGCTTCACGAAGACAGTTGTACCAGGCATCCGCAATCTTGAGAAATGCTGCTAGGGAATATTCTTTGAACTCCAAAGAACTTTGTGGACTACAGCTATACTCATGCTGATATTTGAAAAACAGCAAGGGTTAGTACATGTACATAAATGTGCGTAAATTTTGGTTAGGCTTTGATTCATGTAAAGCACTTTGTGAGAAAATATAAATGTATGAGAAAACTTTTGGACACGCATGACTACTGTTGACCTGTGCTGGCCTAAAGCCTCTCCATTTGATGTAATATTAGCTTAAGGCAGCGGACAAAGATCATATGTAACTGGCTTACTTGTGTATTGAAGTTAGGCCAGGAATATATCACCTAACTCGGTCATTTGTATGAAATGTATCATTTTCCCACCAAATTTGCTTTTGGCTTTATTTCTTAGAAGCCATTTGTGGTCTTTCTGCATGCTGTACAAAATCCGTTCAATAAAATGAAGAAAATGTTTTACTTTAATTGAGCCGAATCTTCATTCACACAAAGCTTTAAATCGATTTGTAGATATATAGCAAATAAGGCCAATGAATCCAACAACGTCGAAATTCGCCAACATTATTTAATGCACTTGTAGCAAGCATTTAAAAGTATGATCACAACATGAAACATGTTACGGCAAGGTTGTCTTAAGAATAGCAAGTCATCACCAGACATTTTTATTTGAATTGCTGAAATGCTTAAACCTTGTAAGTTTATATTTTATTTACGCAGTTGTCGGCAGTATTTACTTGATTAATTTAATTTTTGTGATTATCTCATTGACAGCTGTTTTGTGTTGACAAATGAGGCAATCAGCTGATACAGAATATCATTGCACAAATTTGTCTGTTTTACTTTATTGCTGTAAAAACTATTTTAAATCGAATAATTCCAATTAAATAAATGATCCGAGTAAGCAAAAATGTGTTTAAATAATGTAATTTGTTTAAATACAGATTCCATTTTGTATAGTCCTAATTGTTATTTCCGTGCTTTCAATCTTTTTCTTCCCACGACTATGTAGAGATTACTTCAAACACTTGCTTGATCTGCAAATTTAAATTTTGGTTTAATTTGTGCATTAAGACGACCCAAAGAGCTCAAAGTCTGGATTGATGAGTTCGTTTACTTTAAAACACAAGCTGTGACTTCAATTCTTGAATTACTTTGTTCAGCTCTCTTTATGAACTCTTAAAAATGTTTATACACTTTTTAAGTACATACTTTTCACTATTAAATGGAAGCTATTTGCGTATACCGAAAAAAAAAATGAAAAAGAAAGACATTTAAAAACAAGAACGAACGCCTAAAGAACTCGAAGTGTATTCGACTTTGAAATATAAATGAATCACAGATATGCATACTAACTCGATGTTAATGTTATTATTATCTGATCTGACTTGGGTAGATGCGACACATTTATTAGTTTCACATAATATACATTATAAACCATAAGTAGAAATTTTAGTTTAACAAAAACAAAAAGCTTTCATAGAAATATATGTGCTTTGGGATAGATATCTTATTCTATTAAGAATTGTTAAATGATCAACTCAACCGATTTGTTTGTATTACTTCTTAAAGCCTAATAACAGCTTGTTAGGCAGCTTCTTTTCTACTAAATCCAAAAGGAGAACAGTACACTTCAAATTTACATATATACGACAATATTTGCATGAGCGCGATTATATCAAGCAAAACTCACCAATGTCAAAGGTCTAGCTGACTGTTGAGTAATTGAAGTTGACTCCGAAACCATTGTTTTAGTAGCTTCTCCGATCTTTGCAACTCAAGAAATGGTTTGTTACTGAGCAAATAATAACAAAACTATTTTGGTTTACGAAGATTAAAGAAACAAAAGCTTAAAATCTTATCGAATATTAGTTGTGACGGAATCTACCAGAGCCCTTTTGTCCTGAAATTTTGCCTCTGCACGAATTTGGTTTTTTTCCCCTATAATACGATGGCAAATTGACAAACTGCAACGTCTTGCATGGATTTTTATGACAGAAGCCATGCAAATATGTCTTACTTTCGAATGGAAGCGAACATTGCCGTTCCTCCTCGGTATATTTCATTTATGAATGATATGAAGAAATGAATTCATTATTTGTTGGTAGTACACAATAAAAGTGATTATCTGTTAGCGCGGTAGGAGACAAATTACTCATGCTTAAAATATATCCTTGAACTCACCCGTTGGTCGGCCAGTACATCGATGTTCCAAAGCAATAACGATTCGCTAACTACTGGTCGTTTGGTTACTTAAAAAATTTTATCAACAACATGATATTAGATATTTGGCCAAAACAAAATAATCAGCTTTATTATAAAATTTTCTCAAAGAAAAATTGTCAACAAACATTGCCGACAAAATCAACCACAAATAAGTAAGAAAAGAGGCCCTGTACCGCTCGAATTAGCTCCCGATTATGTAAACTTAAATCGGTATACAGGAAACACCATGAGGAGTCCATTCCTGTGACAATGGGGTCTCAAAATAAAACCTTCGAGACGACTTAAGATTATATTATAAGCACCCTATCACCCATAAAAAAAATATTATACATATTTTAAATTTTAAAATAAACTCGTAAAATTCCGGCGAATTCCTAGTCGAATACTTATGGCTTACTGGGTATAAATTTTTAGCTTTTTAAAACCCATGGGAGGCGAAAGATTATGTATTACAATTAAGAGAAGGTAAAAACAGATATCTGGGAAAGCACGATTCACTGGATATGTAATGACATGGTCTTAAAAAAGAAGAATTTAAAGGGATACGTAGCAGAGCACGTCGGGTCCATTCCCGAAGAGCTAAACGCTTAGCCCTAACGAAAAGATAAACCTATTTACATACGTAGGGAGTAACTAGCGAACGATAAAGCAACACCCTACCGCTTAGTCCCTGCCAAAGACATGCCAATATTAAAATTGTCAGGCAATTGCATTGACGGTAGTTAAGCTACACTCATACTATTATGAAATAACTTAAAATTTGAAATTCATTTAATTTTATTTACTTTGCACAAAGACACATCTGAGTTTTTTATTTGATTTGTTTTGTCGAAATAGCAGCGAAGCAAAAGAAAAACAAAGAAGCCTTGAGTTCATATGTATGTAAGCAGCATTGTTTAGTCACAACACTTGTGTTGTGCTTCCCATTTTTATAGTGTATAACAAATTAAAACATACTTTAGTACAAGGTGTATCTAAACTTTTTAGTGCTAATAAAGATTGCAAAAAGTCTCACTTTCGCACTCACACTCTCTGCCTCTCTGCCGCTCTTTTTTTTTTTTCTTTTGCTGTATTGCATGTCATAATAATAACAAAGCAACAACAACAGCAATAATAAAAAAAGGAAAAGGTTCAACGACATTTAGAAAGATTAGAGAGCATTCATTCCGCATTCACGTTTTTTACAAAACACAACAACAACAAAAACAATCTCTACAACAAGAAAAGCCAGCTTTAATACATACAACAACAAAAATAACAACAGCCAATAATAATAACAATGACAATAACAGCGACTATATTGACTAAAGTACATAATAACATTCATATGTATGTATGTGTTTACATACATGCATACAAATATACTAGTAAGTATATACGTATATGTATGCATTCAAACACAAATATTCAATCGAATGAGATTCACTTTGCCTTTGAATGCACGAACTCTCCTATCAAAATACTGAATAGAACAAAAAAAAAAAAAAGGGATTAACATGACGTAGTAGAACTGCGCGAAGTGTAGTCGTGACGGGTGAAGTGGATTCGATTGACAATGCATAAATAACGCCAAAGGTTTCTAGCTATCGAACATGAATAGCTTTCCAATTGGGTTTTCAACATTGCCAACGATTCAACGTAATTTTTGTTGTTGTTGTTTTGAGCATTGAGTGCCGCCGCAGGCAGACAGGAAAATGTGTTTTCCTGCTTTCTTTGAAAAACGATTGTGTCTGTGTAACTGTATAAGTGTTGCGGGAAAACATATCTACATAGGAAAATATACAAACATATATGCTTATATGAATATATTTGTGGAACATTCCACAACATATTGGACTTGAAATTTTGTATACCTATAAAATAATTTGGAAACTGGCAAATATTTTAGGTTAACTTTTAAACTCCAAAATAAGGAATGAAAATGAGAAGTACGTCCACTTAAGTTTATATTCACCTTCACTGCCAATCGCAGCACTTAGTGTTAAATTCGTGCAATACGACTCCTAAATTCATTTGAAAAGGAGTACTTTAGGACTTCTACTTGAAACTTGTAGAACGAAAATTAACAATTTTTAAAATTCTTTTAAACTTGAAATACAGGCGAAACTCTCCAAATTTCGAACATTATAAAAGTCCCTAGATGGCCATCAAAAAAAAAAAAAAATTCCGAAACTGTTGTCGTCCCAGACACATTTAACAAGCTGGTTCTCAAGCTGTTGTCACATATCTCTGAGTGTACATGGGTTTCTGTGGAAACAAGCTTGATAATAATCTCTACCTTATTTAAGACTATTTGTTCTATTTATGTGTCCCTTGGATCTAGACGACACTTAAAGGTCGCAGTTTTTACAACATTTAAAACTCAACTCACTTCGTTTATCATGGTTCCGAATTGAACAGCAACCACAAGGTTAGTTTGGAGATCAGGTGAAGAGTCACGCTTGCAAATAGATGGTGTTTTGAGCAAGCAAATTAAAAGGAAAGCCTTCACTCGGAAGACGAAAATCAAGTTCTACAAGACGCTGATACTCCCGGTCCTATTGTATGGCGCAGAGGCATGAGTCGTGAAATTATTGGTCCTATTTGAGTCGGCGACGAGTGTTGGTCCCGTATGAAACACGAGCTGTATGAGCTAGTCGATGAGGTTGACATAGTCCAGCGCATAAAATTCCAGCGGCTGCACTGGGCTGGTTACCTCATTTGAATGGATGAAAAAACTCCAACACGAATGTTTAACATGGGAGGTCCGAAACTTGATTAGAGAACGACGAAATGGAGGACGACCGGCCACGAATTGGTATGGAAAGATTTCAGCATACTTGGCATGCGAAACAACTGGCGCTAGCGCGTACAAGACTACAGCAGCTGGTGGGCCTTGCTGAATGATGGTACCATTTAATATCTATTTCGAGCGATTTTTGAAATAAAAAACGTCGTCTCGAATTGCATGTGCGCGTGACGAAACGGTAACTCCCAACCAAAACGGTTCTGTTTAACCGATCTCTTCCCATAAGCAACGGACTCTCGTGCCTCGTTCCTTCTGCCGAACAGTATAGCAGCAATAACTAGACGGAAACAGCTATCACCCAATGGTAATATTGCTAACAGCTGACATTGAAGTTTTATTTATGTTGTGCAGCCCAGGCGCACTCATATTTTTAATTTTCAAAGCTCTCAACCTTAAGATGGTAGCTTATTAGCCAACGGCCTCCATTCTCACCTCCTGAACTAAAAACGTTTATATGGAGTCAAGCGTCTTTACTGTAACTTCCATTCCCTGCTTATATTTGCAGTCGGGGAACAAATTGATATAGATAAGATATAACGCGAACTGTTCAAAATTATGAAGCTCCTATCTGGACTTGTTAACGCAGTGACCACAAATCTTAAAATAGATACAAAATCCCAAACCTGTCTCACGATGTAATTTCTGCTATGTGTGACTCGTCAAAGTGGTTGTATTAGTTTTAATTGAAATACTTCTGCATCCTACTACATTCGCATTAGCTTTCTTTTATTTAATAATTTATTTATTTTTTATTATATAATATTTAATCCATTTAGGATCATGCTCAAAGTTTTTAATCATTGGCCCTTTTTTTACAAAGGTGATAATCCAATGAATAAATATATTAAATGGATTAACCATTTACAATTGATTGTGAAAAAACTTTTAGAATCGCCCATTTGTGTTTACAATCAACTCACCAGAGTGCAGCGAAGTATTTGAAAATGCTAAGAAATAAATATACAGTGGGGCTATGGGGAAGCCAAGAGCTTTGACTCCTTTCTGTTTGTTGTTATTTCTGCAGTTTAGGCGTATTTTTGTCGTGTGTTGCTCGACGCACCGTTGCAAGAATAGTGACTCCTCGAAGTTGTTGTTGCGTTGCGTCTCTTATGTGTTAAATTTAGCTTAGAGCGCACACACTCGTCTACTGCAAAAGTATCTCCCACAAACTTTTGTCAACGCGTGCGGCTTCAATTGAACGCTGCCTGCCTCTCTGTGATAATCCAATTGGATTCAATGCCCTCTATGCAACTTCGCTACTATTGTTTTGTTTTCTTTAGCTTTCTTTTGTGTAGACATTCTCCGATTTGTTTGCTTGTATTTGTGTGCCTGTGTTGTTGTTTAATTACGATAATAAGAAAAAAAAAAATTCTTTTTACTCTGCGTCATTTTTACTGCATGCATCGAAAACTCTACAATAGAACATACTCACTCTACTCTGTCGGCACTTAATTTGATTTTTCATTCAAATTTTCCCCCGCGCGCTCTTTTTTGTTTCTATTAAACCGTCTCACATACATTTCCTCTTGTTGCCTCTTACAGCATCTGATTTGAGCATCATATTAAGAGGGCTTGTCCCACACTTTGATTAGGGTTTTGATTTGAAATTTTTTAATTTCCAATGAGTTTGGCTGTATTTGTTTTTGATTTTCAACGCTGTGAGAAAATAAACAAGTTTTTTTTGTTTTTTTTGTTCTGCGTAACTCTTCTGCGCTTTTGGATGAATCTCTGGTTGGTGCTTCGTCTCAACAGCTTATTAACGCACCTTAATATATGCAGAGTTTGTTTTTGTGTTTTTCTTCTCTTTGCTTATTGGTTTTTAGTTTTCGGTTTGTTTATCTTACCTAAAAAAGAATTTTTATCATCCGGCATTCATTTCGAAATTGATTAAATGGCAGTAAAGTGCAGGAGCGGAAGGAAGATGTGCGAATAGCGTAGTTAGGGAGCGAGGTAGAGCAATTGCATCAAAAAACTTAATAACAGGGTGCCAGAACCAGTACAATTTATTGATGTAAAATATATATGTACATATAACGGATGAATTTATTTTTTTTAGGTGTTATGCTATGCAGATAATATAAAGCAGGGATTTATCGCCACCAAATCCATATTCTCGTACTTGCTGAAACCAAATGGCTCGGGCAAGACTATTTCATCTACAGTAGCCACACTCAAGGGCGAGCAAATCGTTTAGGCATAATAATAGCCAAAATCCAGAAGCATTCATTAATAAAGTGCAAGCTTATCTCTGACTGTATAATAAAAGCTCAATTTAAAAACATGTTCCGCAATATAACCATTGTTTAATACTATGCACCTTTCGAATCAGATTCTGACGAATCTAAGGCGATATGATTGTTGCACTAGCCAGGATCAACTACGGAGACCAGCCACCCACCAAATATTCATTGGCGGCAGTAAATTTCCACACCTTGACATTTACAAAAACACCTAGGAGTTCTCCGATGGCCGCACTAAGAATCAAATCGACCATGTGCTGATTAGCAGGTGATCTTACAACAGTCTCATGGACGTGAATGCGCATAAAGGAGCCTATGTGGACGCGATAGCAGAACGCCAGAACGAATCAGAAGACAATAGAAACGTTAACTGATCTTCAGTCTGAACGGCCTGAAAACACCGGCCATGCTCCAACAGTACCAGGAAGAACTGTCCTATACCCTTGCGCATCGCTAATAATCTCCAACCAGTAACGCAGAACATGCAGCCAACTGCAATAACTTACGGGGAGTCAATGCAGCCGTAAAAAAACAAGGAAACCTCTAACGAAATATTGCACCTATCAAGGCTAGTGATGGGTCCAGTCTAGCGTCGAATGCCAATTAGCATGTTAGGAATTTTTCGAAGTCGTTGACACTGAGTCAGAAACTCTATTCATTCCTACCGATTCACCGACTGTGTATGGTAGGAATACTTTTACCATTTTTTTTTTATATGATTGTAAGTTCTACGGTAAAAACGTTTAGTTTCCACTGTAGAACTTCTGCAGTTTAGCCACTATACTGATGATATTGGCTTTATGACGCACTCGAATGTTGGTGCTGCTTCAAAGCTGTGGAGCCTGAAAGCTAATGCTCGTGCAATTAAAATCAACTTCTCAAAAATGGAGTTGTTTGAAGACGCATCAAGTCTTCGAACAACTTCAGCTTCAACATCATTGTCACCATTGAAGATTTTGACAAGTTTCCCTATATTGGCAGCGATAGACTCAGCACGTCGTATAAAGAAATCGTGGATTGCTCTTCGAAAGGTGGAAAAAATATTGCGCTTGTCTATGCTTTCATTGAGATCAAAAATAAAAATATTAAACACCAGTATAAAACCCATCCTATTATACGACTCAGAGTCGTTGATGATTTCAGACAGGCTTGGCGGGATCTTTAATCGTTCGTCAACAAGAGTCTGAGGACTATCTGCCATATCTTCTGGTCGAAATGGATCTTAAATCTTGACCAATGGTAAGCCAGAAACACCGAATATCAAATAAAAAGGTGCAAGTGGAATTGGGTGACGCCTAACGTAAAGAAGAAGCGGCAACATTGCGAGGATGACCTTCCACTGGAACCCAGAAGACAACAACGAGTGTATTAAGAAGTTTTATTTATGGACATTTTAAACACTTTTTCGGTAGAGAGAATAGCATAGGGAAATCTAAATAATCAAATTCAAAGGCTTTATTTCTTAAATTTATATTTCTTATATTAAATCAGTGATAAAGCATATCAATTTGTAATTGGTTCATATTATCAAAGCCAATTCACCAAAAGCTTCATTTTTAAAACAGATTTTTATTCTGTTACAAAAAAGAAAAGTCGATTAAATTCTTTCTTTATAGTTTGTATGAAAAAAATACTATACCTAGTTATATTAGTTAATTAATTAAAACTAGCTAAAAAGTTTTTCATTCCTTAGGAGTCGTGATTTAAATGATGTACAATTAAATACATACGCGCGCATTGAAGAGTGCAATTAAACGACACATGCCCAAGTTTGTAGCCTATTAAGAAATTTCTTTGAATTGTAACCTAAACATACTTTCCCATGTGCTTTATTTTCTCTTTATAACATACAATTAAATTTAAGTACATACTTTCAAAATTAATTAAATCCAAGGTTTTATGGCTTTATGCGTAAGTACATATGTATATAGGTACTCAAAGAAAATATGTTTGTATGTTTCATGTCTGAGAGGTTAAGGGCAACTCTTTCTTTTCATTACTTTCATATTATGTTCATTACATATTTGCGAAATGTTACCGTTTAACAATTTTATTTTTATACGAGCACACTGCCCTGGATAGCTAAGGGTATAGTAAGTTTTTAAGATATATTCGATTTAGCTATGTTCGTCTGTCCGTATTTAGTATGTGTAAGTAGTTTGCTGAAATGGACTGCAAAACGTTGAGTAGAAATCAGTTTGGATGCTACGAGTTCCGCATGGGTTTGTATCATCTAGCTTTAGTGTCGCAACTGGATGCATTATATTCTTTTCATCCTTAAATACCACGCAACCCGCTTATTCACCTGAAGAACCTGAAACACACAAATTACGTTTGTCTGCAGATAAACTTTAGAGTTTCAGTATCGCTTTCGTAAAGAAACTTATCTATCTTGCAACTAAGAGTCATTCTAACGAACATATCATGTTCCGTATATATGGATCCAAGGTTGTTTTCGCTATGCGGCGCAACATCTGGCGGTGTCAAATTTCATTGTGCACCCAAAAACCGTTCATTCAACTCCAAAGTGCAGTACGTGCTCCAATATGATTGTGAAATTTAAAGCAAAACGAGATTGCTAGACATGAGATGCAGTACGCATTCACCAACAGATGTCTGGGTCAGATCATGAATATAATCTATCCGAACAGCAATGCAATGCCGTAAAAACAGAAATCTATATGTACGTTAAATCGATCACGTAGGCCAAATAGTAATATGAAACAATAAGCACTATATTGGCACCTGCAAGTCAGAGCAGCGAAGTCCATTGAAGTTGACTTGAAATAACAAATTACTCATGGAATGGCAAAAGCTGTGCATCATGCAATAGATAGCCGTCGAGGCCTTATGCAACACCAAAAGGCAAGGATGACAAAAGAATAATACATACTTAGTAGAGTATTTCGAAGTCGAGTACTCACAATTTTAAGTCACACTCGTGCACGAGTAATAACTGCTCAAGAACTTTTACGATACACACACAGAAAATATCTTTATCTGAATGCATTACATTTTTTGGAACTTTTAATTTTCGTCGATGATGATTTGGAAGTTTTTTTGTTGTTGTTGTAATTTTTAAGTGCACACAAACTAATGGGTGTAGGAACGATTGAGTGAGTTGAGTGCGCTCATTAAGCGAAGAGCATGACGAAACAAATAAACAAGCGCAAAAAAAAAATAAAACTAAAATAAAAAACAGAAAAGAATGACTACACCTGACAATTTGATAATGAGCGAAGCACAACACAACTGGACAACAGGTTCAGCCAAGATTGTTTCTGTTGTTGTTGTAGTGTTTTGTTAACGAAGCCGCTGCAACGGATGTCCTGACCAGAACTGCAAAGAAGAGCATGAAAAATTAAAAAAAAAAAAAAAAAAAAAAACAAACAATGCAAAACATTTTTCTCACCGTCTGCGTCAAATTGAAACGCGCGCGGGACAAACGATGAAGAGTGGTTGTGATCAGTGTTGGGCAGTGCGACAGAGATAGAGCGAGTGCAAGGTAGCCAAGTGTTTGAAGTGAGTGTTGAAAAGGAAACAGTTGAGTGCATTTGCATAAAGAGTCAATGTTGGGCAAAGGGAAGGAGTACCATGAAGAGTGCTGAAAAACGCAGGAAGCGAGAGCACATAGCGCATTTTATAGGTTTCCACGTTCCGCAATGATTTTTGTCCGTCTGTTTGTCTGTCTGTCGCTCCGTTCGTATATAAATTTATTCATATGTGTTGTTCTTTTGGAAATGTAATAAATTAAAACCTAAAACAAAGCCGTAGGAAAAGATAAAGTAGCAAGTAAAAACAAGAAAAAACATTAATAAGTCTGCATTTTAGTTGAATATTATAAAATACTACACAGATGTGATTATGTTTACAGTAGACACTTGCTAATGATAACTAATTAATACTATCAACGAATTAGATAGTATTTAGTATTTTCTTTAGTGTTTTGCAGTGTGGTAAGCGGATTTGAACCGAAACGGTACTTAAAAAGTGCCAGCCGTCCACCAATTTTGACTTGTTAATTGTACGAATTAAAAAAAAAATAATAATGATAGAATGTACACCTAATATCGTACCAATAACAAATTGTATAAAAACCCAAAAGTAGGAGGTGGGCCTTTACTCCTCATCCTTTATAACGGATACTCTATGTACTCAAGCCAAAAATAAGGCTCTAATCCTGGGGTTTCAGCAGGATATTTCGAAAACTGGTAAACAAAAATTCGCAATAAAACACCTAAGAAATTGACTAGAAAAAATCTCCACGAGCACGCAAAAAATACGGACAGATAGATACGACTAGAGCAATATGCCTTCTCCAACTGATCAAGAATAAAAATGTTTTATGGTGTCTGCAATTTGTTACCGGTTGAGCTCCAGTTTTGACACGGACCAACTATATCAAATATGTCAGATTCAGCTTTAATTGTATTAAATGTAAAGCAGATCTTTAAGCTGGTGCCATAAACCACAACCCTAGTTAAAGGAGTAGTATATTCTGAGATCAAGTATATTGAGGTTCAACATAATCCAAAAATTCTTTAATCAAATTCGGTTAAACCAGATGACAATGACAAGGAATTAACTTCACCACTTCCGCTCGAATAATGGTTCAGGGAAAGTTACTTATAGGTTTGCAGCGAGTAGTATCAAGTATATTTTCGCTGGACACCATTATTGCTCCGCTTAAAGCCTTTCAAATGAATCTGACACCAGTGACATCCTTTCTTGATCACTCAGATCAACTACATCCAATAAGTCAGATGCAGCTTTAATTGCATTATACAGACATTATGCAGACATTCACGGTAGTGGTAGAAGGGAAAATAGATTGTGAGAGCAAGGACATTGAGTTCCAACATGATCAACAAATTTTTATTCGAGGTTGGCACAACCACACAGCAATGAGAAATATGAGGAAAGATACTTAAAACCATGTAGTAGTGAGTAGTGTCAAGTAAGGAATGTTTTCGATTAACATAATTAATGCTTTTCACATTCTTTCAAATGGAACTTTGGCATGAGCAATGAGCGTCCATGACTATCTGTTTGAGTACGAAGACAGCAAAATGTAAAAACCTCAGTCACCTAAATGCAAAAGCATCCAGAGGTTCTTCATGCAAATCTAATACCATTATTCTCCCAAACTAGAAGCTTTATGTAATTGAAGGGCTGAATTGTTAAGAATGGTTCTTCTGATTCAAAATAATGTTAACCACCTTCCACTGACCAACTTTCTTTCCAGAGACTAAATAGCTGCGTTAGTGGAAGTTTATGCTGGGAAAGGTGTTTAGAAATTCGCTGTTGCCTCGGTATACTTCCCAGTTGATATGGTAGACAAAGCACCGCTGAGCGATTTATGGAATACTGTCGAATAAAAAACAGACATACGCTCAACACATCATCTGGTCAGATATCAATAAGCAAAGAAAATTTAAAAAAAACTGTGAACCTGCTACAGTTAGACAAGAGAATATGGACCCCACTCCGGGTAGCAGTTGGGCAAAAAGTTATGTGCAAATGGCGAGATATCAACGTGAAGCATCTTGTACTACACTCGGGCTGTACTTTGTGTTGTTAAGTTTCAACTATAACTTTTGTTTGCTTGAATCTAAATAGAGTCGTTTTTCTTTATTAAAAAGCTTGGAATGGAATGTAACCAAAAAATCCAAATGTGAATCTTGCGAGTATTTGCTAGCTCTATTGAAATAATACAATTTTATCTTTAATGAAAAGCTTGTCGATATCAGACTTTGAGCTGGAAGGAACATTTGTTTTATGTTCAATTTACCCAAAGGGTAAAATGATATTATAAGTTTGTGCGAATGTATGTAAAAGGCAGAAGGAGGCAATGCACTCCCCAAATAAAAATATAACAATGACGAAATAACGCTGCAGTCGAGATACCATGTATCTCCATTGAACCTTAAATTATTATAGGGCATATATTTCTATATTGATACATGTGGGATATTTTATAGGGACTACTACAACAAACACCAAATTTGTCGATTCAAGCTAATCTAAATTACAACAAAATATATTTTTGTTACTAAGTCCGAGAATGGCCATTTTTAAATAATAAGAAAAATATAAAATTTGCCATTCGAAAACTCAGAAAGGAGGGGCCTACTGATAGAGACTGTACATCCCTCACCATCAACAGTCGAGTCGATATAGACGTATAGATAACTAGTATTCAATGATCGTGGCAACACCTTCTTCAGGGGTATCTTGCATCCACGCTTCTTCTTCTTCTTGCATCCACACTTTTTTTATACAAAATACTAATTGCTAATGTACGTTTCTATACATATGGTTTTCAGAAAACTAGTTCTAGCTCAATGATACACCTATTAAGTTTAGGGTGTTTTTAGGATTATTTGTCCATCAATACAAAATATTATCTATTTTCACTTATCTTTTTTTTTGAGAAGTGGGTCCTGAATGGAAATCAATAAATTGCTTCAATTTATTATTTTACATATTTGCACCTACAAATGGTTAAAAAAGTATTCATATAAGCGAAGCGATTGTACTCTCTAACAACTATTCACTGTATGCATATGAAAAATTTGTCTTTTTCGAGAATGGATGGATGGTCGAATGGACGAACGGTTGACTGACTGAAGGAATGGATGGATGGGTGTGCATAGAGTGAAATTTAATCAAGCGTTTAATGCTTTTTTAGTGAAACAGCAACATAATACAAAGGCACATGTGCTGCATCTCGATTCGCTTACGTGGGTGTATACGAGTGAATGTGAATGTATCTGTGTCGCGTAAGCGATGCCTTGTACTTGCATAAAACATGAATTTGTACGCTTCATTGCTTGCTTCCACTTTGCGCTGAACTATCGTTGTCTGCCGGAATGGACAAATGCACCAATGGATGGCTATGGATCATGTTTGATGTCTGTCATATGTCAGATGTCTGATCTTTGCTGCTTCGTACACATCAGTCAAATTCTCTCTCTTTTCAATTGTTGTTTTTGTTGTTGTTCTTCTTGTTATTCTATTCGGTTAATGACTTTTCACATTTTTCATAGGCTCCATTCGATGCAACCAGAAACGTACAGCGATAAAGTGTTTGAGCATATTGGCTGCTGTCACTGTGCAAAGGAGTTAAGATCAATTTACAATCGTTCCTTTGGGATTTTTATGAGTATGTGATTGCTTTGGACTGGCTGCAATTGTGTTACTTTTTGAAAGCATTTTGGTAATATGATATTTATCTTGGTTGTAAAATGGATATGAAATAAGCACTTAAACTTCTGGTGCCATATTAAAAATATCCGATTTGCATAGTTGCAATAAGAGATGTATATAATGCAGACTAATACGACTAAAAAGATTAAAGTGAGTTTAATATCGATTTCATTCAAATATCAAAAATGTAATAAATGGTTAAAAATTTATTGTAGGAGATGTAGTCACTACATAAACAAGTAACATTTGCTGGCGTTAATCAAGACTTTGAAAATCAGAGAATGGCTGGTATTAATTATATTTATATAAGATATTTACATTAGAATTGGAATAAAGTATCATCTGCATGCCAAAAATTCATAGCTCAAAAATTAAAATACAGCCTCCCCCACTATTATGAAAAGTATTTTATATTAAAAAAGGAGTTGTTTTGATTTTTCTTTAAAGAAAGTTTGTTTTATGAAGCTAATATCCTAAAAATATTTAAAATTTCAACCAAGTTTTTGAATGGAAAATGGTTCAATTTGAGAAAAACTAGTTGTTATGCTTATCCATAATAAAAAAATAAAAAAGATGAATTTAAATAAAATTGGTACGTAAAATAAAATGCTCTTCCAGTTCCAAAACTTGGGATGATTAATCATTGCTCTTAGGATATTTGGAACCGAAAAAAAACGAATACATCACCATGATGAAAAAAATTGAGAAATAGCAAAAAATTCGGTTAGCTGCTGCTGATTATCTTACGACATCTAATTTTATTGTTTAAAGAAGATTAATTAGCAGGGAGACGAGAAAAGGGTCAAGACGGAAAACAATTGTAAATGTTTTCATCTAAATATTGGTCAGAAAAGAATCGCAAAACGGTGAACTGAAAACTGCTTAACAAAAAATGTTCAAAAATTTTTACATCACGAAATGCGCCAGCTCCAACAGTTGGTTATTTTATTTCGATTTCTGGAATCGAAGAAACTCGCCGAGCCCTATAATCTCCGATTCTTTCGTCCTGTCAAATCTATTTGTTACGAAAAATAAAGGCTAAAAGTTTTTAGTAGTAATGCGGAGATAATTGATGTAGGGAAGTTAAGAAGAAGAAACTATTAATTGCACGGTTTGCAGGACTGTTCCTACACGTTGACCTAAAACTTATCTATTTTAAATAATAATGCAAAAAGCATGCTCTGTGCTCGCCAGATAGCTCGTATAGAATGGACGCCCAGTACAGTGGGCCAAATGTGCTTTGCGTTTGTTTGAGAACTACCCTCAAACCTACCAATTTGAGAATCCTGAACCAAGAGAATCTACTTACATTTATAAAAAAAAAACCCACAAAGGGTGGCCGCTACCCCTTCCAGTGATCTGATCTGTACTTAAACGAGTAGCTTTAATAGGATTGAAGTTATAAAATATTTTCGCACAAAAGTCATATAGAAAGCGAAAAAATAATTTATATAATTTCCGTCTCTCGGGCTTGTGGATACCATGCCCAAAGCATTCTTTCCCTTTCGAGGCAAACCATTCATCAAGACATTTTCGGAAATCTTCGTAAAAATCAAAGTGCTGCTCAGCAAGTACGTGGTCCATCGACAGTAACAGGTGGTAGTCGTAAGGGGCCAGGTCTGGTGAATAAACGGCATGAGGTAGCACCTCCCAGTTAAGTACCTCCAAGCAGTTTTGAACCAATCTCGACGTGTGCGGTGGTACGTTGTTTTGGCGTAAAATCAGCTTGTCGCATCTTTGTTGATACAAGTACTTCGGTGATTTTCACGCAGTGCACCGTGCAATTTGATGGTGGCGGTGGGCATTGATAATGTCACCAGGTTTCAATAGTACATAGCTCTTACTATAGTTCATAGTAGAATAAAGTATAGTAGAATAGATACGCTGCAGATCCCACCAAATGCACAGCATCGTCTTCTGTTTGAAGCGGTTTAGTCTTGCAGACAATGTTGAAGTTTGACCTGGTTCAAACCACGATGTCTTCCCTTTAAGATTCTCAAAATATTCTTTACAGAAATGAGATTTCGTAAGTGTTCGGCTGTTACTCCATCTGCCTATCGTTCATGAGGCACCTAATATCCTATACTTTCAACCTGCCTATGGCACATCTATGTGGCCGATAGGCGTATGGAAAAAGCTGGAAGAGTGACACCCAATTGCAATAATTTTTTGCGATTGGGTATCATTCTTCTCGTTCAGGTCGAAATTGCTGACTTTGAACGGACGAAACCTCCACAAAAATTCGATGCGATTTGAAAATCTATTTCTTCAAATAGAAGCAGAGCTTTCCGCATGTCCTCTTTTTTTTTTTTGTCAAAAAACTTCTAAGCATTTAATAGAGGCATTTAAAACCAAAAAAAAAAACCGATATTTTGGGAGTATCACAAATTTTTTTTCTCTACTTATGAAGTTTATACTAAAAACAAGAAGAATATAATTGCATTGAATAGAAGTCTCTAACAGAAATAGTTTCTGAACTTAGTTGTTTTATACTATCAGAAAGAAGAACGAACAATTGGATGGGATACACTCAGCTTTGGATGCTGATCAAGAATATATGTACATATATACTTTATAAGGGGTACCACCTATCCCTTTTTATATTTTATCATACCAACTAATTTTGTTCTCATCCTTTTGGATAAAGTCAAGAAAAACAAGTAAGGAAGTTACAGTCGGGCGTAACCGACTGTAAGAGGCCCTGTACCAGTACAGGTCGCCTAACAAACACATTAAATGTTTCCCTAGCTTAAATTTTAAAATAAACTTGTGAAATTCCGGAGCAGTCCTAGTTGAATGCAAAAAACACGAAGTCTCTATCTATTACGGTTTCCGAGATCCTTTCGTTCATACAGACGGACGGACGGATAGACGGACATGGCTATATCGACTCCTCTATCACTCCTGACCATAATGGAGGTAACTTTGGGGGTCTCCGACAATTAGTTCTTCCTCTTACATACATTTGCACAAAACCAATAGGCTCTTGTACCTTCGGTACAGGGCCTACAAATTTTATATATGTAATTTGAAATTAAAAGGTGGAAATTGCATAAATAGCTTCGTTACTTTCGGGTGTCATATATATGTTTTCAATTATGGTATTATAGCCGAAAGATTAAAATTAAAAGATTGAAATATTTTCTATTTATATGGAAAGAGAATCGGTAAAAAATGTTAGCTTTATATTTATTTAAATAACCAAGATATCTTAAAAAAAAATACGTTGACACTTCTATCAGTTACTTGTTTATAACTTTATCAATTTTCAATTCGGAAAATTATCTTATTTCTAACAGTATTCTGTCTTTAGATCAGTAAACATAATTTGGTTCGTGTTCCAAATATACAAATCGAATTGAAAACTGATAGAGATAATGGCAAGTAAATGATGAAAGTGTCAAAGACCGAATTTTTGGAGGATATCTCGAAAAAGGCGCTTTAGTTTTTTGTAGTTACATCAAAAAATATGTAATATGTAAATATAAGGAATGAAGCTTTGCACAAGTTGAAAAGAGTCAAGGATAACAAACAGAAGAAAGTATGTATATTCTTGATCATCATCAGAAGTCGGAGCTATATAGCAACTTTATAAAATGTAAGCGAAGGGTAACAGGAAAGAAAGTAAGTCCAATGACACTAACAAACTTATGTTATCTTCTCTCTCTGCTTGTTACACATTACAAATGTGAAACGGAAGCAGCGGACGACTCTGTTAGTTTTATTAATATTTCTTTCTCTGTGTTTGTTGTTGATTGCTTTTTCATCATAAACGTAATGCACAGCGACAACAATTTAATATCCGTTTTTAACAGACTAGGGAAACATTTCAGTGTGTTCATATCAATCAGGAGAAGGCTTTGTTAGCGTATTTTGGTAGTTAATTGACCTACCATTATGAAATTTTTAAAACATTTACTATAGACTAGCAGAAAATTTCTGCAATCTAGAACGCGATACCTTCGCTTAAATACTCTTCTAAACTGCCCATGGCTCGGCAACGCTTTTATTTAAGTATTGCTAGGAACCATGCTAGATAGTTGAGTTATCTAGAGCTAAAATGTTTTATTTTGATAAAAATGTACAATTTATAATAACAAGTTTTCATTTAAATATTGTGGAAGGACAGACATGGCTAGAACGACTTGACCTTCTTGAGTTAATCAATGTCTTTAATATCCGAAATATCCTTTAAGGCATTGATAACATTATGGTTAATTTATTATACTATTCAGCCTCTGTGTGAAGATTACAAGACATAGCGAAAATTTTAGAAGTGCAAATGTACAACGGAAAAAAATTATTTAGTTAGTTTGTATTAAATTAAGCAGAATTTCCATAAGTTTATTTAGGAAGTTTGGCGATGTAATTCGAAGTCGTGAACTCTTACTTCTTCTTTATTTGGAACAGTCCAGTTTGAAAAAAAGCACATATACGCTACAAATAAAAAGCGCTGAAAAGGTACTCAATTTTGCGACGTTCGACTGCAACTTTCTTTCTTTCTTGTTTCACTATACTTTGCCAATTCGAATTGTACAGGGTATAATATCAGATATCAGTTTTATATATTCGCTCTTGTTTTTCATGCACATCATATGTTAATTAATTGTTTTTTTTTTTTTCATTCTACCTTAAACTGTTATTCAACACCAACGCATGCCATATGTGCCATTTTTTTTGGCCGGTCGAACCTTTACAGTTGAGGATCTGTTTCCATATGTTTGTACCTTCTGGTCCAATTTAGTGAAGTTAACAAATTAACGGCGCATAGAAATTTGACTACGTAATGCATGAATCGAAAGGATGAGTTGATGGATGCTGCCAGAACGCATTAGTCAAATGAGTTGGCATTTATAGGTTCGAAACCGTTAATAGCAAGACTAATTCTGTGCACAGCTGTGCGGCAGCATGTATGAGAAATTATTATAGTTACATATATTAATTGTTGGTACAGACTCTTACAATTTGGTACAGCTCTTAAATTTTGGCGCGCTTTTTGCCCTACAGGTTTTTATTTTGTTATATTTAACAGCCTGTGTTACCTGTAGGCATAAAATAAAAATAAAAAAATCCGAGTAGACGATTTATATAGGTTTATCCAAAAACGAGAAAAATATAAAAAGAACACATCACAGACAATAGGAAAGCAATCAAATGCGCGACAATCAAAAATCGAAAGCAAGAAAAAAACTCAAGGCAGGTACACCCAAATACAAAACACGCGTGGAACCGTTCCGAACAGAACAGGTAAGATATACAGCACAGGATTGAACACGAAGGACGCGGGAAAATATACAATAATAAAAACAAATCAACAATACAAAAAAACAACCACGTCAGTGCGTGAGTGTAGAAGAAAACCAGTTTTCATATCAATCCCGTATCCCTACGTATAACGTATAAATATCTGTTATGTCCGTCCTTTGGTTGGTTCGTTCATTCGTACGTCCGTCCGCACGCATTAAGCGCGACAGCCACAAGTCGAGAGGAATTGAAGTTGGTGTTTCTTATTGTCAGCTCCTCAGAGCATAACTGTCTGTCCGTGCATTTGTCCGCCTCTATATGGTTTTGATTTGATATTACTTCGCGCACCTCAAATGCGTGAGTGTCTGTCTCTATCTGTCGTATGTCAACCAACGCACATAAGGTTTCCCCCTACACATTATTAATTTTTTTTTATATTTTTTTGGTTTTTGTTGGGCAAATTTATTTATGTAATTGATGACGATTTTTGATTGCAGCGATTTTAACGCTCGGGCAGCAAAGAGCAATTGTGTTTTAGATACTACTTCGATGAAGTTGACGACGTCACAACTTAGCCATTGCAATTGAAGTGCTGTTCTGCATACAAAATTAGTTTGTAGTCTACATAGTAGAAGCCTATGGCATACCTGTATATACATACATATGTATAATATGTTTAGAAATGTTTCTACATATATAAAAGGAAAATTTGACTTCAATGCACCAAAACCAATGCTGTATTACACTTAATACGTAGAAAAATCTATTGTAAAGAACTTCTTTTTGGCGTTTTACATTCAAGTCGTAAATCCAACAACTGCTTTGCAAAGTTCTCTCCAATTTATTATTTTGAAAGTTCAGAAAAACCCTAGATAAGCTGATTGTATTTCAAGAAATAAGAGAAAAAATAAATGGCCTAGAAGAGGTACAGAAAGAACGTACACTCTGATTAGAAAATATTTTAAATGATTTTTATGATAAAAAAAAAAACAGTTTATAGTAAGTGAAGTAATTAATATAATTTTTAAGTGTAAAAATGAGATCAGCATCTGTCTCAACCCTTATTATTGAAAAAGACTAAAGAAAATCCCGACTAGCTGTACCAGTCGTAATAATTGTCAACCATATTGGAACAATCTAATTTGGTCTACTCTAGAATAATGGCTTCCTTTAAATCTCTAAGACTACTTAATTGATTTGAGAAGCGCCAAAAAAGTCTTTGTGCTTTGTGCACAATATATAGAAGCATAATCCAGTTAAAAGATTCATTCGTACTCAAAATAATGTTCTACAAATTGTATTAAAATATTTTCTAAAAGGTATACGACTTCTATGAGTCATAATGTACCTTGGAGACTTCCCCTTTAAGCCAAATGCTACCCTAATTATAGGGAAGCTACCGTGAAAGTTTTCGAAACATGCACTTGCTTAGAGCTTGGTACATCACGATAATAATTACGATCCATTAAAATTTCACCTTTTCTCATTAGAAAAATATTACATTTCTCCACTCCAAATCCGCAAACTGAATTCGAGCACTTTTATATCAAAGGAGTTGGTCTGGCTTAAGGAGTTTTATTTCATATGAAATGTGTTTGGTTTTGAAAAATTGGTACTTTACGGCTAGATATTGGGAGAGACAAATTATGTCGAAATTGCGATGCGCTAATATTTTCATTGACTGCAAGAAATTTAATTTTTCGTATATCGCGCAAGTCCACTATTCGTGGGCGTCCAGAACGGGTTCTTTTATTATGATGTTCCGGGTCTTTAAGAAAGAAAGAATACTGCGGCGTTTCTTTACTGGATGTCTTAAAAACTTTTCATAAAGTATGGCATCTTGAACTTATATTGATATTGCGAGTTTCGTCATCTTCTAGACAGAATCTGTTATTGCTGTCACTTTCGATTCCAATTTGACATAAGTGTCTTCTAAATCTGCAATGTCCAGTGAGGAAGCTAGAAACCATTCTTAGATCGTTCCTTTTAAGACTGTTGCAGATTTTGGATCTCTTCCTATTGTAAGGTCGTAGACATTGTTTACTTTGTCGTAAGTCTTCATATTTATCCCAGAAAAAGTCTCTTACTTTCTACTTCTTCTCTTTTACCAGTATTCTATTTACCTGGTCTGAGCTCTAGTGCCGTCTGACTATCGGAGAAAACTGCAATGTTTTGGTTCTTGTACCCCCTATTCAGGTTAAAGTGGGCATATCTTTGTATCATATATATTTCTGCCTGAAATATACTGGCACCGTATTTTATTATAGGTCTGACCATTGTGAGATACATCAATTCCATTATTTTAGTGGTACACCCATCAATTTTTCCCACCAATG